>CM064913.1:26790618-27233782 GCA_032727855.1 Quercus ilex subsp. ballota | reverse complement strand
AACAATACAGAGCAGTTCTTCATTATCAACCACAACACCTACTGCGAGAAGCTTGTCCCTTGCAATCTTGATCTTCTGCAAGAACTCATTCACAGTATCACTTCCTTTCTTGAGGCTTTGTAACTCAAGCTTCAAATTCAGAATATTGGCTCTTGAAGTAGAGGTGAATCTTTGTTCCAAATTATTCCAAACCTCTCAAGAACTTGTAATACCAACTGCAAGAGAAAATACTTGTGGAGTCAGTGTGATATTGATCAAAGAAAGTAAGGCCTTGTCTTTGATTTTCCAAGCTGAGTACTCAGGGTTCACATTCACAGTGGAAAGACCATAAGTATCAAGAAGAAATTGGCATGTTTGTGGCATAGTGCCATTGATGTGATCAAACAATGAATAGGCTTCAAGAATGGTGACAAGCTGATGCCTCCATGGTATGTAATTCGTGTAGTCTAACTTGATTGACATCAAGTTCAACATGTTAGAGAGAAGTAACAGTGGAGATTGTAATGGTGGAGTGTGAGTTATGGAAGGTGAGCTAGTGCTGGTTGAGGAAGCTGTGGAAGCCATGGATGATGGCTCTGATACCATGAAGAAAAACAGAAAAGCATGAAAGAAAGAATGAAAATTTGAGAGAAAAGCTGAGTAGAATTCTCTAGAAATTGTATTTCTGAGCTTAAACTAAAATTACAGTCTCTATTTATAGAGCTCTATAATTGAGCACATGGGTTTCTTACCCTAACAAACTTCTAACCAAATATTCTAACAAACTCTATAAATATCTTAGTTTGTTACAAAAAAAATATCTGGACAGAAAATATCTTAGAAGCTCAAGTGTGAAGACGAAGAGCAGAGCTGCAGAATATTGATTAAGGCACTCAAGACGACGTCATGTTGTTCATCTAAGACAGTGAGCTTAACACACTCCAAACGGCATCGTGCTACTTATGGGAGAACAATGTCGTCTTGGGAATAAGATAAACACGGCTTGACTTAACCAAATGATATCGTTTATTCTTAATGAAAAACGTCACCGTTTGGTAAGTGACTGTTAGCTAGCCGTTGCATCTACATTTTAATCTGGTCTTCTTCTTTCATCAATAGGTATATAAAGAGTAGGAGAGGGTAAGATATGGGGATATGAAGAGTAGGAGAGGGTATGGAAAACTCTCCCTCATTACTAAAGATAAGATTATAATTGAGATTAGTAGACAAACTCTGGCTTAGTAACTATCAAAAAAATTATTTATAGATATGTATTTTTTATTAATTGTATCTAATTACTCTATATATGTAAAACTAGAAGGCACAAATCTAACAATTTTCCCAAGGTACTCTAGTACCCAGAAAGGCTATTGCATACCATCTCCTTTATAACTTAATGAGATGGTATGCAGTTCAAACAACATCACCCCAAGTGTTTGGTACCTGGATATTGAACATTAATGCACTTATTAAATTGGACATATTCATTGTAGAATTCAAACCTCCCATTCAAAAAATATTAAAAAAATAAAACTATGTCATTTGAGAATAATCATCAACAAAAATACATCAAAATAAAGAAATTTATTCAAAGTAAAAATGGGGAAAGACCCTATATGTCTGTGACTATATCAAACGATTCAGATTGACAACTATGACTAATACTCAAAAAGGAACTACAGTGATGCTTTCCTAATCTCCCTTCTTCACACTCAGAGAAATATTACCATATTTCTCATGAACCTAATAAACATTACTTTGATGCATAAAAGATTTTGCAATAGAGTCACCAATTTTTCTTAGGAGAGTTGCAAAATTTTATTGTACATAAAAATGGAATCGTAACCATCCCATCTTCATAAATTGGTACCGTGTATTAAAAGGGTTATTAGTCAAATATTTTAATTTTCTTTTTCCAAAGAAATATTTTCACATTGTGTGCTCAAGCTAGACACTTTCAACTATCATTCAACTTTCTTGAGGTCATTTTTTAGGCATAACATCATCCTGAGCCAATATAAAATAATAATAAATAACTCTCATGTTGTGCACATCTAAATTAATAAATACATAATCATAAAGTTATTTTGTCTGTTGCTAATCCAAAACTTTGTTTTGTGGGAGTAGATTATCTCTAAGGAAGTTTGAATGTCCATGATTTAGCCGCTATTCAGTAATTCTTTAGATCAGGAATCTTATGTTTTATTTGATATCAAACTTTCTTTCTACAAGACATTGAATTGATTGGAATTTTGTTGCTAGTTTAAAATTCTACATTTGCATTGCAGGTAATCTTCCAGATTTTTTTTTCTTTTTTTTTTTCCCTTGAGGAAGCTAATATTGAATTTCTGAACTCCTATCTTTCCCTTTACTAATGAACTGGTTTTGTATCAAGTCACGATAGCCTATCATCATATTGATAATCATATTAAGTGATACTTGTGTTAAAGAATCCGTGGGCTACAAAGCAAGTCTTAGATGAGGATGGTTGGCTAAACACTGGTGATATAGGTTGGATTGCTCCTCACCATTCAACAGGTCGAAGTAGTCATTGTAGCGGTGTGGTTGTTCTTGAAGGACGTGCCAAGGATACCATAGTACTCTTGACTGGTATACTACAAGCTTAAAATCATTAACACTGTGGTCATAGATCTTTCTTGCTAACAATTTAGACTCTCTCTCTCTTAACCCTGCTTCTCACCATTTTCTCATATTAATTAAATTTATTTATGTTGGAGAAAATAGGTGAAAACATTGAACCAGTAGAACTTGAAGAAGCTGCCCTTAGAAGTGGTCTAATTCAACAAATAGTTGTTATCGGCCAGGTGGAGTTTAACTAACTTTGTTACTGCCTTTGCGCTCACTTTCTTGAGTTTTAGTAGACTAAATTCTTCCACTAATTATCCGTTATACGGTGGCTTTCATATCATACAGGATCAACGTCGTCTTGGAGCTATTATTGTTCCAAACAAAGAAGAGGTTCTATTGGCAGCAAAGAAACTGTCTATTGTAGATGTCATTGCCTCTGATCTAAGTAAGGAAAAGATGACCCGCCTATTATATGAAGAATTGAAAAAGTGGTAAGGCTTCTTTTATCTTCAATTTTTTTTTTTTTAAGGCGCCCGCCGCGGGGGGGGGGGGGGGGTGGTGTGGGGTGCTGTTTATCAATTACATTAAAGTGCCCCTCAAGTTGTTAGAGAGCACTTCCTCCTCCCATAATAATGAGATGGAAGGTGAGATCATGTGTTCAAGATCCACTAGATGCATAAGTGAATTTTTTTTTTTTTTTTTTTTAAGTAATAATTAATAGCAGTTTGTGTGTGTGTGTGTGTGTGTGTGACTTAACCAAAAGACATCATGATCTTAAAAGATTTGGATTGTTTATTGTGCATTTGAGAAGTGATTTTGGGTACCAATGACCTCGTTTTGGCAAGCAAGGAATAACTAAGTCTTAATTTGCCACACCCTTTATAATTTATAATTTTCTGAGCTGTGTTTGAATTATGCAAAGTATGAGGGAGGGGGTGGGGAAAAAAAAAAATTCATTTGCTTGGCAATTATGGTGAGGTGCAAATATGCCATTAGGCTCAAAGACCATTGGTTAGGTGAGGAAAATGATTGAAATTTGCTTACTTTATCATGCACTTGAACCAAATTTATTTCCTATGCGTTGCACTTTTTTGAGAGGCGAATGGAGTTTAGTAATTCAAAATAAATGTTAAAAGGAACTGTTAAACTGCTAGTGTATCTAATAATTCCTTCTAGATTTCTAAAATGACATAGCTAAGATAAAGTATTTACCATTTTGAATTCATTGGATTGAGCATCTTAAAAAAATAAAAATAAAACAAAAATGGCAATTCCTTTGTTAAATGAGATGTTAAAGAACTTCCACTCCTCTGTTCATCCTTCCCCCAATTTAATTATAGGGAGTACTAGTTTAATAGAAGTAGAAACATTGAGAAGGGGGAATGAAAACTTGACCACAAAGAGATATTAAAGATTGATCATTTTTAAGTATCTTGAATCAATACTTCATTCATATGGAAATTGAGGAGGGTGTGGCCCATAAAATAAGAGTAGAGTAAATGAAATGAAGAAACACATTAATAGTATTATGCAATCGAAGAATACATATTTCTATTAGACCAACTATACTTCACCTTATACATTGTTGGGCTTTTAGAAGCAACATATTCATTAAATAAGCATAGTTGAAATTAGAATGTTAAGACAAGAAAGTTAAAATCCTAGGAATGATAAGGAATGAAGTTTAAAGGTGGAGGTGGCCCCTTGAGAAAAAGATGAGGTAAAGTGGCTGAAAATAGATAAGACATATGCAACAAAAACCAATTAACATGCGTAAGAAAGAGGAAATTTAATTCAAGTTGGAGAAGGCGTTGAACAAATTGGGTGAACTTAGTTAGAAAAGGATATGATGAGTAGAGAGGTGATAAGGAGTATGATTTTACATAAGATGGAATGGCTGGAAGCCTGGAAGGATAAATCTGGTGAAGAAAAAACTGACTCAATTGAGTTGAGTAGCTATTACTGGAATTTCTTTATGGCTTTCTTTGATTCTCTTATTATAAAGATTGCTTTTTTTTTTTGTATGACTACACATGTTGAAATTGTGCTTTTTTCTGTTTCATCGAGGCGTTAAAATTATATTATTAGGGGGAAAAAGGTAATAGAGTTCATTGTGCTAAAGTTTTTATCAGTTTTATGGTTCTGTTTTTTTCTTTTCCATGCAGGACTTCTGAGTGTTCATTTCAAATAGGACCAATACTCGTAGTGGACGTGCCCTTCACGGTAAGATAATTTAACTAGCATTAAATCATAAAATGCCATTGACATGTCTATTTAATCTATAAATGTCATACTCTGATAACTATTTGATTGCAGATTGATAATGGTTTAATGACTCCAACCATGAAAATTCGAAGGGACAAAGTTGTAGCTCAGTACAGGGAGCAAATAGACAAGCTCTACAAGTAAAATTTCCTCTGGTAAATTTACCAATATGCCATGGACCTTATGTATGAACCATATATCAAGTCCTTGAGATTGCCAGTCTCAGTCTTTGCAAGTTACCAGCTATGATTTCTATCTCTATTACACAATTAAAGCTGCGTTTAGTAACTATACTTTTTAATTTTATTTTGAGAAGATGGAAACTCTACTTGCGTAATGTATTTTTATGAAAAATTGCATTTTGTATTATGTTGAAACTTTTACTACAAAGTAATTTTGTTAAATGAAATTGTGTTTGGTTTTTATGAATTGCATAGTGCATTTTTCCACATTAAACCAAAAATTAATTGGATGACCATGGTTACAAAATGTAATAATTATCATAAATTGTACACATTTAAATTCACATTCATTACATAAAATCCAAAAAATAAAATTTTCAAATATTGTGCATAAAATTGGTGATAATTACTTAATATAAAATCGCCAGTAGTGATAGAAATAAAATAATAATATCAAAATACATAATGCCTGTGAAATTACAAAGACAACAATAGCAACTGTATATAATCCACTATTGTTCTCCCTTACGGGATATTGAATATATATGATGTACTTGCATCATGCATGTATGTATGATTTATGTGATGTTGTTTGTGTCTTCTAATGTATTAGAATCCTCTCTATTTGAAATTGATGCATTTTATATTTCAGAATAAATATTACAAATTTAAAGGTGTATATAGTCAATTGCGGTTTCAAGAATATTTTTCAGGGTCATCATTAAGAAATTTAAATTATATAAAATTTAATAAAAAGAGAACATATATTGACCAAAAAAAACAAACACAAATATATAAAGTCTTACAATTTCTTTCTACGAATTTTCTTATTTTGAAATTATTGCATAATAATCTCATTATCAATAATACAAGTTATATTTCTTTCAAAATTTTAGTTAGATAAAAATTTTCTTGGACTTTTTCTTTTTGTTTATAAGGACCTAATATATTGTTAAATGGACCAAAGTTTAAGAAGAAAATTTTGCTACAAATTTAGTTGTATCTTAAGGCTATAATTTTTACTAAAAAAATTAACATAGCTACATATTTTGAAAATCTAACCATTAAATTGCATGTTCATTATGTTCTTAAAATACACGTAAATTTCATGTCAATCGAATGTTATTTACAATTTGATCCATAAACGTATTTTTTATGTATAATTTTAGACTATAAAATGTCAAAATTTAAAAATTTGATTGATGGCATAAATATTGATCTTTGATCTTCTTGAAAATTTTCAAGTATACCGAATATAAGAAGAAAATATAATTCAATAGTAAATTTGTCTCAATTCACATCCAATAAAAAAATATATTATATTGAGTAGAGTTGTAGCTTTTGTTTACAACCAAGTTTGTTGTCATACTTAATTATGTTGGGACAATTGTTATTTGGTTCATTTTATATCCTAGTACAAATATCAACCAAATAACAACAAAATTACATGATGTCTTTAATACGTAGTAGCAATAAACCAATATCTTGTTCCTACAAAAAAAAAAAAACAAAACAAAAAACAAAAATACTCTCTCAATTGGCCATTAAAACTGCATAAAATTCTTCTCATTGGCCATTGCACAAACTTCTTCTCTTTTGGGCTTTACACGGTGGTTTCCTTTATAAAAACCTGTACCCTCTTCCAATTTTTTACAATCCCATCTTGAGTCTTCAGCAGGAGAGGCATCATGGTTTGTATTATTTTATCATTAACCCTTTGGAACTTTAGACCCATTATCACTTGCCAATGAATTGAAACTCAGCAGTGGTGATGTTCTTGCAATTCGATTTTAATTGGAGCAATGGCAAAGGGAATGGTAAAAAACTTTTCAGACTTGAGACGATGGTGCTCTATTAGGAATGTAACCTCTGTAATGAACTTTAGCAATTTGGGTTGTCAATATGAAGGGACTTTAAAATGGTGGCACCCTCATTTGTAATAGTGACTTCACTTCCTCCACCCATCGATTGCACAATTTTATCCTAAAAAACATAAAACAACGTTACTTAAGTTCATTACGTAGGCTACATATAATTTTGTTACAACTTTGTTGTTATTAATTATCTAGCATGTAGTCACCTGTTACCAAAATGCAAAAATGGTTGTTGCTTTTGGTTTTTGGTATAAAAAGAGAGGACTTGAGGATAGGGATGAGGGGAGTTTTTTTTTTTTTTTTTTTTTTTGAGAAACTATGAGGAGAGATTGGGTAACATTATAACTGTTTGATGATAATGGGGGTGGAAGTTCGAAGTTGTGAGACAAGATTTCTCTCCAAACTAGTTTGAAGAGAAATTCTTCAAACTCCTCCAATATATTTTTATTGAATGTGAATTTTGAAACTCTAACTATTAAATTTCATGTTCTTTATATTCTACACACATAAAATTCTGTTCAGATCGGATGTTATTTACTATTTAATCAATAAACTTATTTTTATGCATAATTTTAGACCAAAAAAACTTGAAATTGAAATATTTAATCGATAACATAGCAATTGATCTTTAATCTTTTTAAAATTTTGCAAGTATAGATTATATAATAAGAACATTTAATCCAATGATTAAATTTTCAAAATTCATATCCAATAAATATGTAGAAGGGATTTGAAGGGATTCTTTCCAAACATTTTCCGAAGTTGTGTGTGTTAGAATTTCTAAAACATTTCAATTAGTAGGAGATTTTATTTATTTATTATTTTTTAGTAAAAAAAGTAATAATTGATTATAGTTTATCCTATCCAATTGTTAAAACTTTTAACTTTAAGTGGAGACTAAACATGGGTGTACGACAGTTTTTTTTTTTAGAATACTAGAAATTGTGTTTTTAAATTTATCAAAATTTTTAAAGTTTAGTTAAGGGATAAGAGAGAATTCTGAAAATTTTTAATTTTTTTTTATAAAAATAAAAGATAAGGAATAGAAGTTCAGAGTAAAGCTTGAATTGAAATCAGGAAAAATAAATTTGAATTCAAATGGGAGGACATGCACGTATGCTGGTGGGAAGTTTGTATATGTGTAGAAGTTGTGAGCATTTTAAGTTTTAAATTTTGAAGAGGTAAGCTAAATTATAGAAAATGAGGTGAATTTTGTATCTTAATTTTTTACAGAGAATTAATAAGAAAACAAGTGCTTCAGTTCTACCCTCTTTTATTTGTTATTTTAAAATAATGTTAGGTAAAACTACCTTTAGGACTTTGCACAGAAATTACCTTTAGGACTTTGCCCAGAAATTGAAAAGTAAAAAAAAATTCATTCCGAGTACCATTTCAACCCGACCTTGGCTGGAGCATTCCCAAAAAAATTTTAAAAAAAAGTTTAAAAATTTTTAAAATTAAAAAAAGTCATTCTGGCTTCATTTTTAGTGAAACCAGGCTTGGACAGGTTGAAAAAGAAAAAGAAAAAATTCATTCCGGGTGCCGTTTCTATCCGACCTTGGTTAGAGCATTCTCAAAAAATTGTAAAAAATTTCAAAAAATTAAAAAACATCATTTGGCTTCATTTCAAGCTAAATCGGATCGAGATAGGCTGCAAAAGAGGAAAAAAAAAATCGTTCCAAGTATCGTTTTTGCCGACCAAGGTTGGAGCATTCCCAAAAAAAAATAGTAAAAAAATTCAAAAAATTCAAAAAATATCATTTTGGCTTCATTTCTATCCAAACTGGGCCAAGACAGGGTGAAAAAGAGAAAAAAGAAATTTCCATTCCAGCTATCGTTTCTGCCCGACCCATGCTGGAGAATTCCCAAAAACATTTTAAAAAAAAGTAAAAAAATTCAAAAAACTAAAAAAACGCCATTCTGGCATCATTTATAGCCAAACTAGGCCGGGAAAAGCCACAAAAGAGAAAAAAAAAAAAAAAAAAAAACATCATTCTCGCATCTTTTATAGCCAAACCGAGTCAAGACTGGCCAAAAAAAGAGTAGAAACAAAAAATTCGTCCCGATTATTGTTTCTTCCTACCCGAGCTGGAGCATTCCCAAAAAAATTCAAAAAAATTCAAAAAAATATAAAAAAACGTCATTTTGGCTTCATTTCTAGCCAAACTAGGCTGCGATAGGCTAAAAAAGAGAAAAAAATAATAATATTCCGGGTACCGTTTCTGCTCAACCTTAGCTGGAGCATTCCAAAAAAATTCAAAAAAAATAGTAACTAATTCAAAAAATAAAAAAACATAATTTTAGCTTCATTTCAAGCCAAACCAAGCCGAGACAAGCTGAAAAAGAGAAAACAAATTCATTTTAGGTACCTCTTTGCCTAACCCGGGCTTTAGCATTCCCAAAAAAATTCAAAAAACTAAAATTGTCATTCTGGCTTCATTTCTAGCTAAATCAAGCTAGGATAGGCTGAAAAAGAGAAAAATAAAATTTCGTTACGGGTACCATCTCTGCCTGAAACGGGCTGGAGCATTCCAAAAAAAAAACTAAAAAAAAATTCAAAAAATTAAAAAACGTCATTTTGGCTTCGTTTCTGGCAGAACCGGGCGGCAACAGGCTGAAAAGGAGAAAAAACTTTTGTTTCGAGAACCGTTTCTGCTTGACCTTAACTGGAGCATTCCCAAAAAATTTCAAAAAAAATAGTACAAAAATTTTAAAAAAAACACACACACACACACACATCATTTTGGCTTCATTTCTGCCGACTCGAGCTAGAGCATTCCTAAAAAATTCAAAAAAAAAAAAACTAGTCCAAATATTAAAAAACCGTCATTCTCGCTTCATTTCTACCCAAACCGAGCCGGGATAGGTCAAAAAAGAGGAAAAAAATTTCATTCCTGGTACCGTTTCTGTCGGACCCAAGCTTAAGCAATCCTAAAGAATTCAAAAAATTTTAAAATGTCATTCTAACTTCATTTCTAGCCAAAACGGGCCAGGAGAGGAAGAAAAAGAGAAAAAAGTTGTTACGAGTACCGTTTCTGCCCGACCTGAGCTGGAGCATTCCTAAAAAAATTAAAAAAAAAAAGTAAAAAATTCAAAAAACTAAAAATATCATTTTGGCTTCATTTCTAGCTAAACTGAGCTAGGACAAGTTAAAAAAATAAATAAATAAATTTTCGTTACGGGCAGGAGCGCTCCTAAAAAAAAAATTTTAATTGAAAAAAAATTCAGAAAATTAAAAAAACATCATTCTAGCTTCATTTCAATCCAAATCGGGTCGGGACAGGCCGAAAAAGAAAAAATAAATTCATTTCGGGTACCGTTTCTGCAGAAATCGGGCTAGAGCATTACAAACAAAATTAAAAAAAAAGTAAAATAATTCAAAAATTTTAAAAACGTCATTCTTACTTCATTTTTGGCAAACCGGGCCGAGTCAGGTTGAAAAAAAGAAAAAAAAAATCATTCCAAGTACTATTTCTGCCCGACCTGAGTTGGAACATTCCCAAAAAAGTAGTAAAGAAATTCAAAAAAGTAAACAATAATATTTTGGATTCATTTCCAGCCAAACTGGACCAGGATAGTAAGAAAAAGAGGGGAAAAAAAAATTCGTTCCGAGTACCATTTCTGCCTAACCCAGGCTGGAGCATTCCCAAAAAATAAAAATCAAAGGACAATAGTAAAAAAATTAAAAATCATCATTCTGGCTTCATTTCTAGCCAAGCCAGAATGAGACAGGCTAAAAAAGAGAAAAAACAAATTTCGTTAATTGTGCCATTTTTGCCTAACCTAAGCCAGAGCATAAAAAAAAAAATTCAAAACAAATAGTTAAAATTTTTTAAAAAAGTCATTCCGGCTTCATTTCTAGCCAAACCAGGCTGGGACATGCTGAAAAAGAGGAAAACAGAAAAAAGAAAAATCGTTCCCGGCAGTGTTTCTGCCCAACCCAAGCTAATTAATTGGTTAATTCATCACAAGGAGTCAATACATTCTTGGCTTACCAAACATAATTCTGACTTCATTTCTAGCCAAACCAGGCCGAGACAGGCAGAAAAAGAGAAGAAATTTTTTTTTTCATTCCGGGTACCATTTCTATTCAACTCAGGCTGGAGCATTCTCAAACAAATTGTAAAAAAAAAAGAAACTAAAAAATGTCATTCTGACTTCATTTCCAGCCAAACCGAGCTAGGACAGGCCGAAAGGAGAATAAAAATTTTCTGTCCGAGTATAGTTTCTGCCTGACCTGGGCTGGAGCATTCCCAAAATAATTCAAGAAAAATGGTAGAAAAATCCAAAAAAAAAAAAAAATCAAAAACATCATTTTGGCTTCATTTCTAGCCAAATCGGGCTATGACAGGCTAAAAAAGAGGAAAAAAATTTCGTCCCAAGTATCGTTTTAGCCCAACCTTGGTTGGAGCATTCCCAAAAAAAATTCAAAAAAAAAAGTATAAAAATAAAAATAAATAAAAAAAAGTCATTCAGGCTTCTTTTCAAGTGAAAGCAGGCTTGGACAGGTTGAAAAAAAAAATTCATTTTGGGTACCACTTTTGTCAGACCTTGGCTAAAGCATTCCCACAAAATTCCAAAAAATAAAGTAAAAAAATTTATAAAAAATAAAAATAAAAATAAAAAAAATAAAAAACATCATTTGGCTTCATTTCAAACTAAACCAGATCAGGATAGGCCGTAAAAGTGAAAAAAAATTTCATTCCAGATATCGTTTCTACCCGACCTAGGCTGGAGCATTCCCAAAAATAAATAAATAAAAATTAAAAAATTTTAAAAATTGAAAAAATATCATCCTGGCTTCATTAATATCCAAACCTGGCCAAGACAGGGTGAAAAAGAGAAAAAAGAAATTTCCGTTCTAGGTACCGTTTCTGCCCGACCCGGGCTGGAGAATTCCCAAAAACATTGAAATAAAATAGTAAAAAAATTCAAAAAAAAAATGTCATTATGGCATCATTTATAGCCAAATTGTGCCGGGACAAGTCGTAAAAGAGAAAAAGAAAATCGTTTCGGGTACCATTACTGCATGACCTGGGTTGGAGCATCCCTAAAAAAAATAAAAAAAAAATAGTAAAAAAATTCAAAAAAAAAATAATAATCATTCTCACATAATTTATAGCCAAACCAGGCCGGGACAAGCCAAAAAAGAGAAGAAACAAAAAATTCGTTTGGGATACCGTTTATGCCTACCCGAGCTAGAGCATTCCCAAAAAAATTGAAAAACAAATAGTAAAAAATTTTCAAAAGACTAAAAAACGTCATTTTGGCTTCATTTCTAGCCAAACCAGGCTGCGACAAGCTGAAAAAGAGAAGAAAAATTTTTTTTGTTCCGAGTACCGTTTTTGCTCGACCTTAGCTGGAGCATTCCCAAAAAAATTCAAAAAAAAATTGAACCAAAAAAAAAAAATGTCATTTTGGCTTCATTTCTAGTGAAACCGGGTTGGGACAGGTTGAAAAAGAGAAAGAAAAAAATCATTTCGGGTACCGTTTCTGCCCAACCCGGGCTAGAGCATTCTCAAAAAAGTCAAAAAATTCAAAAAACTAAAAAACGACATTCTAGCTTAATTTCTAGCCAAACCGGGCTGTGACAGGCTGAAAAAGAGAAAAAAAATCGTTTCGAGCACCTTTTTGCCTAACCCAGGCATGAGCCTTCCCAAAAAAATTCAAAAAACTAAAAACATTATTCTAGCTTCGTTTCCAGCTAAACCGAGCCAGGACAGGCTGAAAAAGACAAAAATAAAATTTCTTACGGGTACTGTTTTCAGCCTGAAATGAGCTAGAGCATTCCTAAATAATAATAATAATAATAATAATAACTAAAAAAACGTCATTTTGGCTTTATTTCTAGCCAAACCGGGCTGCGACAGGCTGAAAAAGAGAAAAAATTTTCGTTTCGGGTATCGTTTCTGCTCGACCTTAGCTGGAGCATTACCAAAAAAATTCAAAAAAATAGTACAAAAATTCAAAAAACGTCATTCAGGCATCATTTCTAGTGAAACCGGGCAAGGACAGGCTGAAAAAGAGGAAAAAAAATCATTTTGGGTACTGTTTCTACACGACCCGGGCTAGAGCATTCCCAAAAAATTCAAAAAAGAAGTCAAAAAATTTAAAAAAACGTCATTCTAGCTTCATTTCAAGCCAAACCGAGCCGGGACAAGCTGAAAAAGAGAAAGAAAAAAATTTGTTCTGGTTATCGTTTTTGCCGACCCAGTCTGGAGCATTCTCAAAAAAAGTCAAAAAAAAATTGTAAAAAAAAAAAAAAAAAAAAAAGTCATTCTGGCTTAATTTCAAGCCAAACCAAGCCAGGACAGACTGAAAAAGAGAAAAAAAAAATTTCGTTTCGGGTACCTTTTTGCCTGACCCTGGCTTGAGCATTCCCAAAAAAATTCAAAAAACTAAAAACGTCATTCTAGCTTTGTTTCTATCTAAACCGAGCCAGTACAGGCTGAAAAAGAGAAAACTAAAATTTCATTGCGCGTACCGTCTCTGCCTGAAGCGGGCCGGAGCATTCCAAAAAAAACTAAAAAAATGTCATTTTGGCTGCATTTCTAGCCAAACCAGGCTGTGACAGGCTGAAAAAGAGAAAAAAAAATTTGTTTTGGGTACAGTTTCTACTCGACCTTAGCTGGAGTATTCCCAAAAAAATTTTAAAAAAATAGTACAAAAATTCAAAAAAATTAAAAATATCATTCTAACTTCATTTCTAGCCAAACTGGGCCGGAGAGGAAGAAAAAGAGAAAAAAATTTCATTCCGGGTACCCTTTTTGCCCGACCTGGGATGAAACATTCCCAAAAAAATAGTAAAAAATTCAAAAAACTAAAAATGTCATTCTAACTTCATTTCTTGTTCAACCAAGCCTGGACAGGCTGAAAAAGAGAAAAATAAAATAAAATTTCGTTACGAGTATTGTTTTTGCCCGAAACGGGCTGGAGCAATCCCATAAAAAAATAGTAAAAAATTTAAAAAAAAAAAAAAAAATCATTCTGGCTTTATTTTTAACTAAACCAGGCAGGGGTAGGCCGAAAAAGAGGAAAAAAAATTCGTTTCGCGTAGGTTTCTACCATACTCGGGCTAGATCATTCCCAAAAAAATTAAAAAAAAGTCATTCTGGCTTCATTTCAATCTAAACCAGGCCGGGATAGCCGAAAAAGAAAAGAAAAATTCGTTCCGAGTACTATTTCTGCACAATCTGGGCTGGACCATTCCAAACAATTTTTTTTAAAAAAAAGTAAAAAAATTCAAAAAATTAAAAAACAAAAAACAAAAAGAGTCATTCTTACTTCATTTCTAGCAAACCAGGCTGAGAGAGGTTGAAAAAGAGAAAAAAAATTATTCAGAGTACTGTTTCTGTCCGACCCGGGTTGGAACATTCCCAAAAAAAAGTAAAGAAATTCAAAAAATTAAACAACGTTATTCTAGATTCATTTCTAGCCAAACCGAATTTGGATTGTAAGAAAAAGAAGAAGAAAAAATCGGTCCAGGTACCTTTTTTGGCCCACCCAGGCTGGAGCATTCCCCAAAAAAACAAAAAACAATAGTAAAAAAATATTAAAAAACGTCATTCTGGCTTCATTTCTAGCCAAACCGGAATGAGACAGCCTGAAAAAGAGAAAAAACAAATTTCGTTAAGGGTGTCATTTCTACCTCAAATAGTAAAAAATTTGAAAAACATCGTTTCGGCTTCATTTCTAGCCAAACCGGGCTAGGACAATCTGAAAAAGAGGGAAAAAAAATCGTTCCCTGCACCGTTTTTGCCCGACCCGAGCTGAAGCATTCCAAAAAAAATTCACAAAAAAATATTTAAGAAGTTCAAAAAACTAAATAAGACATTCTAGCATCATTTCAAGCAAACTGGGCCTGGACAGACCAAAAAAGAGAAAAAAAAATTCATTACAAGTACCATTTCTGCCCGTTCCGGGTTGGAGCATTCCAAAAAAAAATTCGAAAAAAAAAAATCATTCTGGCTTCATTTCAAGCTAAACTGGGAAGGGACAGGGTGAAAAAGGGAAAAAAAAAAAAATTCGTTCCGGGTGCTGTTTTTGTTTAACTAAAGCTGGAGAATTACCAAAAAAAAAAAAGGTAAAAAATTCATTTACAATTAAAAAAGTAAAAAATTAAAAAGTAAAAATTAAAATTCAATTGTAGCCAAACCAGGCCGGGACAGACCATAAAAGAGAAAAAAAAAATTCGTTCTAGGTATCATTTCTGATTGACACATGTGGGAGCATTCTAAAAAAATTTAATAAAAATAGTAGAAAAATTCAAAAAATTCTGCTCGGTCCTGGCTGGAGCATCCCTACAAAAATTCAAAAAATAGTACAATTTTTTTTAAAAAAAAAAGTTAGAAAACCTCATTTTGGCTTTATTTCTTGTCAATCCAGGCCAGGACATGCCGAAAAAGAAAAAGAAAATCATTTCGGTTACCATTTCTGCCCCACCTGGGCTGGAGCATTCCCAAAAAAATTCAAAAAAATAGTAAAAAAATCCCAAAAAAAGAAAAGAAAAAAAACAACAACAACATTCTGGCTTCATTTCTAGCCAAACCGGGCATGGATAGGCTAAAAAAAAGAAGAAAAAAAATCGTTCTAAGTACCATTTCTGCTTGACCCTTGCTGGAGAATTAACTAAAAAATTCAAAAAATAGTACAAAAATTCAAAAAACTAGAAAACATTATTCTGGCTCCACTTCTAGTCAAATCAAGCTAGAACAGGTCGAAAAAGGGGGGAAATTGTTCCAGGTACCATTTCAGCTTGACCCGAGCTAGTGCATTCCCAAAAAAATTAAAAAAAAAAAAAAAAAAAAAAAAGATAGTACAAAATTTAAAAAATTCAAAAAGGTCATTCTGGCTGAATTTCTAGCCAAACTAGATCGGGACAAGCCGAAAAAGGAAAAATAAAATTTTCAAGGTACCTTTTCTACTAGACACAAGCTGGAGCATTCCAAATAAAATTGAAAAAAAATAGTAAAAAAATTCAAACAATTGAAAAGCATCATTCTGGCTTCATTTCTAGCCAAACGATAGGCTGATAAAAAAAGAAATAAAAAATTCAGTCTTGGTCCTGGTATCGTTTTTGCCGGTATAGGCTGAAAAGCATCATTCTAGCTTCATTTCTATCCAAACTAGGGCAGGATAAGCTGAAAAAAGAAAAAAAATAATTTCATTCTTAGTACTATTTTTGCTCGACCGAGGCTGGAGCATTTCCAAAAAAATTAAAAAAAAAAAGTAAAAAATTCAAAAAACTAAAAAACGCCATTCTGACTTCATTTGTAGCCAAACCGTTCCACGATAGGCTATAAAAGACAAAAAATTTTCATTTTAGGTACCATTTCTACTCGACCAGGGCTGGAGCATTCCCAAAAAAATTCAAAAAAAAAAGTAAAACAATTCAAAAAAAATTAAAAGAAGTCATTCTGATTCATTTCTTGCCAAACTGAGCCAAGATAGTCCGAAAAAGAGAAAAAAAACTTCATTCTGGTACTGTTTATGCCCAACTTGGACTGAAGCCTAACCAAAAAAATTCAAAAAAAAAAAAAAGAGTAAAAAAATTCAAAAAATAATATAAAAAATCATTCTGGGTTCATTTCTAGCCAAAACGAGCCGGGAAAGGCCGAAAAAGAAAAAAAATAAAATAAAATTTTGTTCCGGGTACCGTTTCTGCACGACTAGGCTGGAGCATTCTGAAAAATAAATTTAAAAAAAATAGTAAAAAAATTCAGGGAATTAAAAAAGTCATTCTGGCTCCATTTCCAGCAAACCAGGCTGAGACAAGCCGAAATAGAGAAAAAAAATTCATTCTAGGCACCGTTTGTACTAAACCTTGGCTGGAACATTCCTAAAAAAATTCTAAAAAATAGTAGAGAAATTCAAAAAATTAAATAACGTCATTCTGGATTCATTTCTAGCTAAACCGGTCCAAGGTTGGCTAAAAAAAAGAAAAAGAATTTCAGGTACCGTTTCTTCTCGAACCGGGTTGGAGCATTGCCAAAAAAATTCAAGAAAAAATAGTAAAAGGATGTTTGGTGTGGATACATCCCCAAAACCCTTTGGTACCATCTCTCGTCCGAAGGAGACTCCTCATCCTTTCGAGACTCCTGGTCGTCCGGCTTCGATTGAGCGTCCAAGAGTGCTTGGTCAAGGAAATGGTTCTCTTACTCCTCCCAAACCTCCCTTGCTCGTTAATGATGCTACTTATGCTGTGGAGCAAGTCATGTCCATTATCAAGGAGGAGGACATTGATGACTGTGACGAGTATGCTCCTGCAGATATTGGGGAGTTTGGTCTGCATGACCTTGCTAAGGTATTCCCACTTTGTCCTTCCTTTTTTCTTTTCTTTTTTTAACTTTAGCTGCTCGTCCCCTTCGTACTCGTGCCTTACTTATTCGTCTCCTTACTCATCTATTCGTCTGTTTTTCAGGCTATGGTGAGAATGAAGACTCTTGAGTTAAGGTGTGGGGACTACGAGGACCAAATAGTCAACATTCGGAAGCGTGTGAAAAGTAATAATGAAGTCATTAAAGAGCTAGAGGGGTCTGTTACCCGCTTGATGAAAAAGTTGTTTTTTTGGAAGGTAAAGTGAAGGAGCTCGAGGAGCGATGCTCTTCTCAGGTTGACCTCTTCGTTACTGCTGTGGAGGAAAAGATACGTCTCTCTAAGGAGTTAGAAAAACTTCGAAGGGAGTTGAGCAACGCTTAATCAAATGCCATTGCCAAATATTCTTTCTCACAAGAGTACCTTAACGATTAGGCATTCAATATGTACGAGGGTTTGAACACTTCCGAGCTCAAGCTTCTGCAACCTTCAAGGACTTAGATTTTTCCAAGATTGAAATCTGTGCTGAAGAGGGTTCTACTACTACTATGATGAGTGATGGTGTTGACCAAGAAGTTGATGGTGCTGCTGAAGAGGACAAAGGAGACAGCCAAGCTAGCCAGTAGACTTAATTTATTTTCTGGCATTTTCATTTTCATACCTTCATGTTGGATACTTTTATTTGAGACAATGGGTCCTTAATTTTTGGACATGTTTAACATTATTGAATGTATGAACTTTCGTTAATTTTTCAATTCGCTTCTTCTTGTCTTTGGTAGTCTTGGTATGACTAGCATAGTTGGTGTTACTCGTCAAGCCTTGTGGGGCTTAGGAGTAGACGACTTTCCTACTTGTCCCCTTTTTAGTAGGCAAATTTTCTTGCTCATGCACTTTTGTTGCTTGTTAGGTTCCATTAGGGTTTTAGGAGCAAGTCTTTTTATTCGTCAGCTTTTCTGGTCTTCACCTTTTAGTGGTGACTAGGAGTAAGTCTTTTTACTCTTCAGCTTTGCTAGTCTTCACCTTTTGGTCATGACTAAGAGCAAGTCCTTTTATTCTTCAGCTTTGCTGATTGTCACATTTTGGTGGTGACTAAGAGCAAGTCCTTTTATTCTTCAGCTTTGCTGGTCATCACCTTTTGGTGGTGACTAAGAGTAAGTCTTTTTACTCTTCATCTTTGATGGTCTTCACCTTTTGGTGGTGACTAAGAGCAAGTCTTTTTACTTTCCAGCTTTACTGGTCGTCACCTTTTGGTGGTGACTAAGAGCAAGTCATTTTACTCTTTAGCTTTGCTGGTCGTCACCTTTTGGTGGTGACTAAGAGCAAGTTTTTTTACTCTTCATCTTTGATGGTTGTCACCTTTGGGTGGTGACTAAGAGCAAGTCTTTTTACTCTTCAGCTTTGCTGATCGTCTGTCCACCCATAGGCAACTTTGTGTAGACCATTTACCGGTAGGACTTTGGTCGTCTGTCTACCCGTAGGAGACTTATTGTAGACCGTCCACCCACAGGCGACTTGGTCGTCTGTCCACCCATAGGCGACTTAATGTTAACCGTCCACCCGTAGGCAACTTTGGTCATCTATCCACCCGTAGCCGACTTAATGTAGACCGTCCACCAGTAGTCGACTTTGGTCGTCCACTTTTATACGTCATGAGGGGTGAAAAATAGTTTGATAATACTTCCTTAAATGCTCGGTGTTCCATGGGTGAGGTAGCTTCCGCTCGCCCAATGTCTCCAGGTGGTAAGTGCCTCTCCTGAAGCAGTTGATGGCCTTATAAGGTCTTTCCTAATTTGGGCTCAGCTTTCCTTGCACTGGGTCTCTAGTGGTGAGGGTTACTCTTCTCAGGACTAGTTCTCCTTTAATGAAGTGTCTGGGCTTTACCCTCTTGTTGTAGTGCATGGCCATGAGGTTTTGATATCGAGCCAGCATCTGCTCCGCAACTGTTCTTACTTCGTCCAGCAAGTCTAGGTTGATGCACAATTCTTTGTTGTTGCTTTCCTTGTTGTAGTGATCCACTCTGAGGCTGGTAAGCCCTACCTCTACTGGTATCACCGAGTCGGTGCCAAATGCAAGCTTGATGGGGTCTCTCTAGTACGAGTCCGTGTTCTTGTGCGGTATGCCCAGAGGACACTAAGGAGTTCATCTGGCCATATTCCTTTTGCTTGCTCGAGGCGAGTCTTGATTAGTTTGAGTAGGGATCGATTCACCACTTCTACCTATCCATTAGCTTAAGGATGTGCTGGTGAAGAGTAGTGAATCTTGATTGATAGCTACTGACAAAAGTCTCGGAATGCCTCATTGTCAAAGTGTTTTCCGTTGTCGAAGACTAGCACTCTCGATATTCTAAAGCGGCAAACAATGTTTTTCCATACAAAATCCTAATATTCCTTTCTGTGATGGTGGCTAAAGGCTTAGCTTCCACCCATTTCGTAAAGTAGTCGATGCTAACTATGAGGAACTTGAGTTGCTGAGCTGCTGTTGGGAATGGACCCATTATGTCTAGTCCCCACTAGGCGAAGAGCCATGGAGATGTCATAGGAGTGAGCTACTCTGGCGGCAGTTGAGGGATGCTGCTGAAGCTTTAGCATTTATCACATTTTCTGACATAGGACTAGGCGTCATTCTGCACAGTAGGCCAATAGTATCTGGCTCACATGAGCTTTTGAATAAAGGAGGCGGCCCCTGCATGATTACCACAAATACCCTCATTTACTTCTTTCATTACATAATTTGCTTCATTCGAGGCTAAGCACCTCAGGTATGGAAAAGTGAAACTCCTCTTATAGAGTATGTCTCCTATCAAGACGAAACGAGATGCTCGAATCTTCAGCTTTCTTGCACTAACATGGTCATCAAGAAGTCGTCCTTCTTTTAGGTAAGAGACGGTAGGGACCATCTAGTCGTCCCCTGATGGAATTGCTTGCACTTTTATCTGGTCTGTGGCAAATGCATACTGTATGAATGAGAGCACTCCTCTATCTAGTATCATGCCCTCAACTGAAGCGGCCTTGGCTAGACAGTCAACATCTACATTTTCTTCCCTTGGGACTTGCACAAATCACATGTTTAAGTTACGGCTCACGTGCTGCTCCATGAGGTTCAAGTATTTCCTCATGCATTCTCCTCTTGCCTCATAGTCTCCATTGACTTGTCCAATGACCATTTAGGAGTCACAGCAAATGACCATTGAAGATGCTCCAACATCTCTGGCCAAGTCGAGACCAGCGAGGAATGCCTCGTACTCGGCCTCATTATTCGTCTTCTAAAACTTAAGCCTTACAGCGCACTTTATCACATCACCCTCTAGCAACTTCAGTATGACATCGGCTCCACCAGCATGCTTGTTAAATAAGCTTTCAATACTGACGGTGCTGCCCCCTATTCCACGCCTTCTCCGTCCTTCGTAGGTGTGAACTATGCCATGAAGTCTACCAAAGCTTGTGCTTTGATAGCTGTTCTTGGCCGATACTGCACATCAAACTTGCTCAGTTCGATGGCTTAAAGGACCAGTCTTCTTGCTGCGTTAAGGCTATTCAAGGCTTTCTTTAGTGGTCTGTTTGTCCAGACGATTATGGTATGAACTTGAAAGTACGTCCTAAGCTTGCGAGTAGCCGTAACTAGGGCAAGAGCTGTTTTCTCAATAAGGGGATATCTCTCTTCAACTCCCCACAAAGCTTTACTAGTGTAGTACACAGGCATCTATACCCTTTCTTCTTCTCTAATCAAGGCTGAGCTGACGACAGTAAGTGCTATTGCCAAATAAAGGAAAAGCTCCTCATTTGGTTTTGATTGGCTGAGTAAAGGGGGAGGCGACAAGTAAGTCTTCAGCTCCTCGAAAGCCCTTTGACAATCGTCAATCCATTCAAAGGCTTTCTTCAATGTCTTAAAAAATGGTAGGCATTTATCTATTGCTCTTGATACAAACTTGTTGAGGGCCGTTACTCTTCCATTCAAGCTTTGTACTTCCTTGATGTTTAATGAGGAATATTTTGACTAACCCCATAGCAACCCTTCGGGAAGGTGCTACTCTTTCCAAATAAGTTGGTCTTCCGAAGAGCACCTACTCACCAGAAGTGGAAGACCAAATGCAACCAACATGTATACATGGCATGGCTAAAAGCTGACGAGTACAACCAAACACCCAACTCATGTTGCATTGCCTGCATTGCTTAAGACTCTCCCACATGCACACCGCTGCCGGTAATAGGTTAAACTTGATCTCCTACAAAACAATTGAGGATAACTCCTTACTCCTTATGGATTATCTACAGGATAGTTCCCAACTCCTACACGTTAGTTAGGGGATAACCCCATATCCCTACAATTCAGCTAATTTGATTATCCAAAAGCTCATATATAAACACTAAGACGCCCCAATCCCAAGGTACGCAAAAAATACTTCTCAGAAACTCCTTTCCAAGAAAGTTCATTATCAGTTTCTAACTTAACCTTCAGAGGGTCTTAGGTCGGCACCACACTAGTGCTTTTAAAAGGTGTCTTAATTTTTTGTAGGTTCACTACTCTTCACCCCTCACGGAAGACAGTGAGTTTGGATAGAAATGAAGGCAGAATGATGTTTTATACTTTTTTGAATTTCTTTACTATTTTTTTGAATTTTTTTGGGAGTGCTACATCTCAGGTCGGACAGAAATGGTACTCGAAACAAAAAAAAAATTTCCCCTTTTTCTGTCTGTCCTAGCCCAGTTTGGCTAGAAATGAAGCTAGAATGACGTTTTCCTAATTTTTTGAATTTTTTTGGGAATGCTCCATCTTGGGTCGGGCTAAAATGGTACCTGGAATGAAATTTTTTTTCTCTTTTTTCGACCTATCCCGATTCGGTTTGGCTAGAAATGAAGCCAAAATGACATTTCTTAATTTTTTGAATTTCTTTACTATTTCTGAATTTTTTTGGGAATGCTACATCCCGGACCAGGCTAAAACGGTACCCGAAACGAAATTTTTTTTCACTTTTTTATGCTATCCCGACTCAGTTTGGATAGAAATGAAGCAAGAATGATGTTTTTTTTTTTTTTTAAATAGTTTTTTTTACTATTTTTTTGAATTTTTTTCAGAATGCTCCAACCAGGGTCGGGCAGAAACAGTACCTGGAACAATTTTTTTTTTCTTTTTTGTCTTGTCTTTTGGCTAGAAATGAAGCGAGAATGATGTTTTATAATTTTTTGAATTTCTTTACTATTTTTTTGAATTTTTTTGGGAGTGCTACATCTCAAGTCAAACAGAAACCGTAACTCGAATGAAATTTTTTTTTTCCCTTTTTCTACCTGTCCTAGCTCGGTTTGGCTAGAAATAAGGCCAGAATGATGTTTTTTTAGTTTTTTAACTTTTTTTTTTGAATTTTTTTGGGAATGCTCCTGCCAAGGTCAGGCAGAAACGGTACCCGAAACGAAATTTTTTTTTTTCTCTATTTCGGTCTATCTTGGGCTAGTTTGGCTAGAAATGAAAACAAAATGACGTTTTTTTTATTTTTTTTAATTATTTTTTTGAATATTTACAGGAATGCTTCAGCCTGGGTCGGGTAGTAATGGTACTTGGAATGAATTTTTTTTTCCCTTTTTCGGCTTGTCCTAGCCCGATTTGGATAGAAATGATGCTAGAATGACGTTGTTTAATTTTTTGAATTTTTTTACAATTTGTTTGGGAATGGTCCAGCCTGAGTTGGGCCAAAAGGGTACCAGTATCGAATTTTTTTTTCTCATTTTTGGCTTGTTCCGACCCGGTTTAGCTAGAAAAGAAGCCAAAATGACATTTTTTAATTTTTTGAAATTTTTTACTATTTTTTTTAGGAACACTCCAGGCCGTGTTGTTAAAAAACAGTACTTGGAACAATTTTTCTTTTTCTTTTTCTAGTTGTCCTGGCACAGTTTGGCTAGCAATGAATCCAGACTACCATTTTTTATTTTTTGAATTTTTTTAATATTTTTTTTTAAATTTTTTTAGGAAAGCTCTTACCCGGGTCAGGCAAAAATAGTACTTGAGAATAAATTTTTTTTTTTTTACTTTTTTGACCTATCCTGGCCCGATTTGGATAGAAATCATGCTAGAATGAAATTTTTTGAATTTTTTGAATTTTCTTACTTTTTTTTATTTGTTTTGGGAATACTCCAGCCCGGGTTGGGCGAAAACAATACCCAGAACGATTTTTTTTTTTTTGGCCTATCCCGCTCAGTTTGGCCAAAAATCAAGCCAAAATGACTTCTTTTTTTTTAAAATTTTTTTTTGAACTTTTATACTATTTTTTTAGAAATTTTTTGGGAAAGCTCCAGGCTGTCTCGAGCAAAAACAGTACCCGGAATGAATTTTCTTTTTCTTGTTTGTCCTGTCCTGGCCCGGTTGTGCTAGAAATGAAGCCTAAATGAAAATTTTGATATTGTGAATTTTTTTACTATTTTTATTGAATTTTGTTGGGAATGCTTCAGCCCAAGTCGGGCAGAAACGGTGCCCAGAACGAGATTTTTTTTCTTCTCGTTTTTGGCTTGTCTTGACCCAGTATGGCTAGAAAAGAAGCTAGAATGAAGTTTTTGATTTTTTCAAAATTTTTAGAATTCTTTTGGGAATGCTCCAGCTCGGGTCGAGCAGAAACAGTACCCGGAATGAAAATTTGTTTTTCTTCTTTTTTTTGACCAATCCTGGCACAGTTTGGCTAGTTATCAATCCAGAATGACGTTTATTATTTTTTGAATTTTTTTACTATTCTGTTATATTTTTTTGGGGATTCCTCCAGCCCAGGTCGGTAGAAACGGTACCCAGAACGATTTTTTTTCCTCTTTTTCGTCCTTTCCCGCTTCAGTTTGGCTAGAAATGTAGCCAGAATGACGTTTTTTAAGTTTTTGAACTTTCTTACTATTTTTTGGAATTTTTTTGGGGATGTTCCAGCCAAGGCGGGTAGAAATGGTACCCATAATGAAATTTTTTTTCTCTTTTTCGTCAAGTCCTGGCCCAGTTTGTTTCAAAATGAAGGTAGAATGGTGTTTTTTAGTTTTTGTATATATATATTTTTTTGTATTTTTTTGGGAATGCTCCAGCCTGAGTCGAGCAGAAACGGTATCCAAAACAAATTTTTTTTTTCTCTTTTTAATCATGTCCCGGTTCGATTTGGCTAGAAATGAAGCTAGAATGACATTTTTTTAGTTTTTTGAAAATTTTTGCTATTTTTTTTGCATTTTTTTAGGAATGATCCATCCCGGGTTGAGCAGAAATAGAATGACGTTTCTAAATTTTACGAGTTTTTTTATTATCTTTTTTGAATTTTTTTGGGAATGCTCCAGCCCAGGTCGAGCAAAAATGGTACCGGGACGATTTTTTTTTTTTTTTTTTCACTTTTTCTGCCTGTCCCGGCCCGATCTAGTTAGAAATGGAGTCAAAATGACTTTTTTTATTTTTCTATACATTTTTTGCTGTTTTTTTTTTTTTTAATTTTTTTGGGAATGCTCTAGCCCGAGTCAAGCAAAAACTTTACTCATAACGAAAAAAAATTTTGGGGTCTTTTTTGGCCTGTCCGGGCATAGTTTGGCTAGTAATGAAGTAACAATTATGGTTTTTTTTTTTTTTTTTTGAATTTTCTAACTGTTTTTTTTTTTAATTTTTTGGAAATTCTCTAGTCTGGGTTGGGTAGAAACAGTACCTGGAACAATTTTTATTTTCTCTTTTTCGTCCTTTCCCAGCACGGTTTGGCTTGAAATATAGCCAGAATGATGTTTTTTTTAATTTTTTGAATTTTTTTTCTATTTTTGTTAGGAATGCTCCATACCGAGTCGGGAAGTAACGATACCCGAAACGAATTTTATTTTCTTTTTTGGCCTGTCTAGTCTCGATTTGGCTAGAAATGAAGTCAGAATGAAGTTTTTTTATTTTATTTTTATTTTTTTACTATTTTTTAGATTGTTTTAGGAATGCTCCAGCTCAGGTAACGCAGAAACAGTAACCGAAATGAAAATATTTTTTTTTTCCTGTTTTTGACTTGTCCTAGGCTGGTTTGGCTAGAAATGAAGACAGAATGACGTTTTTAGATTTTTTAAAATTTTTTTGGGAATCCTCCAACCCGGGTCAGGTAGAAATGGTACCTAGAACGAATTTTTTTTATCCCTTTTTTCAGCCTGTCCCGGCCTAGTTTGAATAGAAAGGATGATGTTTTTTAAAATTTTTACTATTTTTTTTTTTGGGAATACTCTAGTCTAGGTCGGGTAGAAATGGCACCTGGAACGATTTTTTTTTCTCTTTTTCGGCCTGTCCCAGCCCGATTTGGCTAGAAATGAAGCCAGAATGACCTTTTTTTAATTTTTTGCACCTTTTTTTTTTTTGGGAAAACCCTAGTCCGTGTCAGGCAAAAAAGGTACCTGAAACAAATTTTTTTTTTTTCTCTTTTTTGGCCTGTCCAGGCACAATTTGGCGAGTAATGAATCCAGAATAATGTTTTTTTTTTTTGAATTTTTTTGAATTTTTTTGCTTTTTTTGTTGAATTTTTTTGGTAATGCTCCAGCTCGAGCCGGGCAGAAACGGTACCCGAAACAATATTTTTTTTCCTACATTTCGTCCTTTCACATCTCGGTTTTGCAAGAAATGTAGCAGAATGAAATTTTTTAATTAATTTTAATCTTTTTACTATTTTTTTAAAAATTTTTTGGGGAAGCTCCAGCTCAAGTCTAGCAAAAATGGTACCCAGAACGAAATTTTTTTTTTTTTTTTTGTCTTTTTCGGCCTGTCCCAGGATGGTTTGGCTAGAAATGAAGATAGAGTGATGTTTTTGAATTTTTTCATTATTTTTTATTTTTTGTGAGTGCTCCAGCCCGGGTCAGGTCGAAACTTGCCTGGAAAGATTTTTTTTTTTCTCTTTCTCGGCTTGTCCCATCTCGGTTTGGATAGAAATGATGCCAGAATAAAGTTTTTTAATTTTTTGAATTTTTTTCCTTTTTTTTTTAAATTTTTTTGGAATGCTCCAGCCCAAGTTGGGCAGAAACGATTCTTGGAAAGAAAATTTTTTGCTCTCTTTTTCAGACTATCCTGGCCCGATTTGGCAAGAAATGAAGCTAGAATGATGTTTATTAATTTTTTGAAATTTTTTACTATTTTTTTTTTTATTTTTTTGGGAAAGCTCCAGGCCTTCTTAGGCAGCAACAATACCCGAAATTAAATTTTTTATTTCTTTTTTAGGTTGTCCTGGCCCAATTTGGCTAGAAATGAAGCTGGAATGACGTTTTTTAGTTTTTTGAACTCTTTTACTATTTTTTTGAATTTTTTCGGCAATGCTCCAGCCCGGGTTGGGTAGAAACGATACTCGGAACAATTTTTTTTTCCCTTTTCGGCCTCTCCCGGGCCGGTTTGGGTTAGAAATGAAGCAAGAATGGCATTTTTTTAATTTTTTGAAATTTTTTATTATTTTTTTTCATATTGTTTCAGCAATTCTCCAACCTAGGTTGGGCAGAAACGATACCTAGAACGAAAAATAATTTTTTCCTCTTTTTCGGTTTGTCCCAACCCGATTTCACTAGAAATGAAGCCAAAGTGACGTTTTTTAATTTTTGAATTTTTTTTCTTTTTTTTTTTTTGAATTTTTTTGGGAATACTCCATCCTAGGTCATGTAGAAACGATACCCAGTTCGAATTTTTTCTTTCTTTTTCAGCCTGGCCTGGGCCGGTTTGGTTAAAAATGAAGCTAGAATGACGTTTTTAATTTTTCAAATTTTTTTAGTATTTTTTTTTTTGAACTTTTATGGGAATTCTCCTGCTCGGGTTGGGCAGAAACGGTACTCAGAATGAAGTTTTTTTTTCTTCTTTTCGGCCTATCCCAGGCCAGTTTGGCTAGATATGAAGGCAGAATGACCTTTTATAGTTTTTTGAATTTTTTTTTCTTTTTTTTTTTTTTTGAATTATTGTGGTTATGCTCCAGCTAAAGTCGTGCAGAAATGATACTTGGGATGAAAATTTTTTTCCCTCTTTTTCAGTCTTTCCTGACTTAATTTTGCTAGAAATGAAGTCAGAATTATTATTATTATTATTATTATTTTTTTGGAATTTCTTTACTATTTTTCTGAATTTTTTTGGGAATGCTACATCTTGGGTCAGGCGAAACAATACCCAGAACGAAATATTTTTTCCATTTTTTGTCCTGTCCCTGCCCAGTTTGTCTAGAAATGAAGCCAAAATGACCTTTTTTGATTTTTGAATTTTTTAGTATTTTTTTGAATTATTTTGGGAATGCTCAACCTGGGTCAGGTAGAATTGATACCTTGAACACAAATTTTTTTCTCTTTTTCAGCCAATCCCGACTTGGTTTGACTATAAATGAAGCCAGAATGACTTTTTTTTTTGGGAATCTTTTTACTGTTTTTTTTTTCTAAAAATTTTTTTGGGAATCATCTCGAGTCATGTAGAAATGGTACCTGGAACAAAATTTTTTGTTTTTCTCTTTTTCTCAATCAAATCTAGGACCAAAACAGTGGCAAGCTGTAAAGCATATCCTCAACTATCTACGGAGAATGAGAAATTATATGCTTGTTTACTGGTGTGAGGATTTGATACCTATTGACTATACAGATTCAGATTTTCAATCAGATATTGATTTCAGAAAGTCCACTTTAGGTTATGTATTCACCTTGGGAGGTGGAGCTATAAGTTGGAGGAATGTTAAGCAATCTTGTGTTGTTGACTCCACCATGGAAGCTGAATATGTTGCCGCTTGTGAAGCGGCAAAAGAAGCTTTTTGGCTTAAGAAATTTCCTTCTGATCTTGGTGTTGTGAGAATGGAGCAAGTTCCTATCACATTGTTTTGTGACAATAGTGGAGTGGTTGCACAATCCAAAGATCTAAGAAATCACTAGAAATGAAAGTACATTGAGAGAAAGTACCACATCATTTAAGACATTGTTGCTTGAGGAGATGTAGTAGTAGCAAAGATAGATAGTGCAAATAATCTAGCAGATCCATTTACCAAAGCTTTACCCCAAAGGACTTTTGAGTCACATTTGGAGGGAATGAGAGTTAGATTAGTGCACAATAGTATTTAGGGCAAGTGAGAGATTGTTAGGATTAATGCCCTTAAATCCTATTGTATGATGTTATGTATGACATTATGTATGACTTAATGTTGTAATTAATAAAGTTGTTTTATTATTATCTAAAATAATGGTAAGATAAATATTTAGACATTATCATATAGCCCATGTGATGCATGATATGTGATTTATTTAATTTAGTCACAGAAGATATAAATCATAAGTTCTTTGTAAACTCAAAATTTTAGTTCGTAGTCGGTGATGAATTTGGGATTTCATCTGCGAAGACTATAACATATCAACTAAGATGATTTGTCTTAATCATGGAAGTGGAGACTTTTAGTTGATATGTTGATATGTCTTAAGAGTTAAGACATATTGAATTGGACTACTGTGAGATTTATTATTCTCTAACAACTGTCAAATGAATAATAAATCTCACGACTTTTATTTACATCAACTCTTAATCCCGAGAGAATAATGAACCTGATCATGAAGTGTAGGTTGTTTTGATATATCAGGAGTGATATCTAAAGTCATGATCAAAATCTCAGTATGTTGGGCAGCCACATTTAGTGTTGATGGAACATATATTCTCAAGATGGAATTTATAATTTCTTAACAGAGATATAAAATATTCATTTGAGATAAGTTTAATGGATTTGGATATTCAAAGTGTTAGGTCTAACCACTTTAGTAAGGAATTACTAAAGTATATATTTATGAAATTGGATTTCATAAATGTATGATGAATAACTTAAAGGATTAAATTGGATACTCAAGTATTAAGATATAGTAACCTTCAAAGTGGCAGTCTATATTCATGATTTTGTATTATTACAAATACTTACAAAAGGGTTGCATGTATAATAAAGTCTTGGGATATAATTTATTAATAAGGCCTAGTGTATATTTATATAGTGGTATTAAATATAATTAATGGTAATTTTGGACTTGTCAAGGGTTGACAGAAAAGCCCAAAACTCATTGGAGCTAGTGTCTTATTTGTTCCCTTTTGGTCCCACTCCAAGTCACATACTAAAACCCAATTGGAATGGCCCAAAAAGCTAGCTCAATTAAATAATCAGTTATAAGGAGAGAAACATACAAAATTTTATAATAGAATGAAATGGTTTGTATGTGAGTGTAAGACACTCTATTATTCACACTTGAATACACACATATAAACTGATTGAGAAACCACACTTCTTGGGCACAAGTGGAATTGGAGTGAAGATTAAAAATGTTCCCAAGTACTTCTAATATTTGGTTTTGAATTTCACTGCACCAAGATACACTCTCTTATTCTTATATTCTGAAATTTACATAGTACATATTATCAATTGCGAATGAAGTAGATTTGTTATTTTTTTCTGCGTATGTTTTGTATGCGACACAAACATGTATGTTTTTTAATTCTTTTACTATTTTTTTAAAATTTTTTTAGGAATGCTCTAGCCTAGGTCGGGCAGAAATGGTACCTGGAATGAATTTTTTTTTTCTCTCTCTTTTTCAGCTTGTCCTTGCCTAGTTTGGCTAGAAATGAACTCAGAATGAATTTTTTTAATTTTTTATCTTTTTTTTTTTTCGAAATATTACATCCCGAGTCAAAGAGAAATGGTACCCGAAACAAAATTATTTTTTTCTTCTTTTTCAGCCTGTCCTAGGTCAGTCTGGCTTGAAATGAAGCCAGAGTGACGTTTTTTTAACTTTTTGATCATTTTCAGTATTTTTTTGAACTTTTCTGGGAATGCTCCTGCCTGAGTTGGGCAGAAACAGTACCCGGAACTAAATTTTTTTTTTTTTTTTTGGCCTGTCCCATGCCAGTTTGCCTAGAAATGTAGCAAGAATGACTCTCTCTTTTTTTTTTGAATTTTTTTAGAAATTTTGGGAATGCTCCAACCTGGTGGGTCGCACAAAAACGGTTCCCGGGATGAATTGTTTTTTCTCTTTTTCAGCCTGTTCAAACTCGATTTGGCTAGAAATGAAGCCCAAATGACTTTTTTTTTTTTTTTAATTTTTTAATTTTTTTGCTTTTTTTTTTTGAATTTTTTTGGGAATGCTCCATCTTGAGTCGCGTAGAAACAGTACTCTAAGCGAAATATTTTTTTTCTCTTTTTTAGCCTGTCCCAACTCAATTTGGCTAGAAATGAAGTCAGAATGATTTTTTTTTTTAATTCTTTTCAATTTTTTTGAATTTTTTTGGGAATGCTACATCCTAGGACCAATAGAAACGGTACCCGGAACGAAATTTTTTTCCCTTTTTCAACTTATCCCTTCCCGGTTTGGCTAGAAATAAAGCCAGAATGATTTTTTTTTTTTAATTTTTTGAATTTATTTACCATTTTTTTAGATTTTCTTTTGGGAATGCTACATCCTAAGTCTAGTAGAAACAATTCCTAGAATGAAAAATTTTTCCCCTTTTCGGCCTGTCCCTGCCAAGTTTGGCTAAAAATGAAGCCATAATGATTTTTCTTAATTTTTTGAATTTAGTTACTATATTTTTAGATTTTTTTTTGGGAATGCTACATCTCGGGTTGGGCAAAAATGGTACCTAGAACAAATTTTTTTTTTTTTTCCTTTTTCAACCTTTCTTGGCCCAATTTGGCTAGATATGAAGCTAGAATCACGTTTTTTTTTAATTACTTTTTTGAACTTTTTTTACTATTTTTTTGAATTATTTTGGGAATGCTCCATCCCGGGTTGAGCAGAATCGGTACTCGGAATGAAATTTTTTTTTTCCTTTTTTCATCCTGTCCCTGCCCAGTTTCGCTAGAAATGAAGCTAGAATGACTTTTTTGAATTTGTTTACTATTTCTTTGAATTATTTTAGGAATGCTTCAGCCCAGGTTGGGTAGAATCGGTACCTGGAACGAATATTTTTTTCTCTTTTTCGGCTGGTCCTAGCTTGGTTTGACTAGAAATGAAGTCAGAATGACGTTTTTAAGTTTTTTAAATTTTTTTACTATTTACTCCATCTTGGGCCGTGCAGAAACGGTACTTGGAATGATTTTTTTTTTTTTTTTTTTTGTTTTAATATCTTTTTTAGCCTGTCCTGGCCTGATTTGGCTAGAAATGATGCAAAATGAAATTTTCTAATATTTTGGAAATGCTCTAGCCAAGGTCGGGCAGAAACGGTACCCAAAATGAATTTTTTTTTTCCTTTTTTTGTGCCTATCTCGAGCCAGTTTAGCTAAAAATGAAGCCAGAATGACATTTTTTAACTTTTTGAATTTTATTTACGATTTCTTTTTTGACTATTATGGAATGCTCCATCTCAGGTTGCACAAAAACGATACTCGGAGTGAAAATTTATTTTTCTCTCTTTTTCAGCCTGTCCCAACTCGATTTGGCTATAAATGAAGCCAAAATGACGTTTTTAATTTATTGAATTTCTTCACTTTTTTTTTTTGGATTTTTTTGGGAATGCTACATCTTGGGTCCGGTAGAAACGGTAACTAGAACGAAATTTTTTTCCCCTTTTTCGACATGTCCTTGCCCGGTTTGGCTAGAAAAGAAGCTAGAATGACCTTTTTTAATTTTTTGAATTTCTTTACTATTTGTTTAGATTTTTTTTTTGTGAATGCTACATCCTAAGTCTGGTAGAAACGGTACCAAGAACGGAATTTTCCCCCCCTTTTCGGCTTGTCTCTGCACGATTTGGCTAGAAATAAAGCCAAAATGATTTTTTTTTTTTTGGATTTATTTACTATTTTTTTAGAACTTTTTTGGGAATGCTGCATCATGGGTCGAGCAGAAACGGTACCCGGAACGAAATTTTTTTCTCCTTTTTCAGCCTTTCCCGGCCCGGCTTGGCAAGAAATGAAGCCAGAATGACTTTTTTAATTTTTTGAATTTTTTTGAATTATTTTGGAAATGCTCCATCCCGAGTTGGGCAGAATCAGTACCCAAAATGAAAATTTTTTTTCTCCTTTTCGGCCTATCCTAGCCCAGTTTGGCTAGAAATAAAGCCAAAATGACTTTTTTTAGTTTTTTAAAATTTTTTTGGCAATGCTCCAGCCCGTGTCAAGTAGATACGATACCCGGAACGTAAAATTTTTTTCTCTTTTTCATCCTGTCCCAACTCGGTTCAGCTAGAAATGAAGTCAAAACCATGTTTTTAAATTTTTGAATTTTCTTACTTTTTATTTTTATTTTTTGAATTTTTTTGGGAATGATCTAGCCCGAGTTGTGAAACCATGGTACCCAGAAAGAATATTTTTTTCCTCCTTTTTAGCCTTTCTTGGCCCGATTTGGCTAGACATGAAACCAGAATTATGTTTTTTCATTTTTTTTCATTTTTTTTACTATTTTTTTTATTTTTTTTGGAAATGCTTCAGCCCAGGTCGGGAAGAAACTGTACCAAGAACGAAATTTTTTTTTTCTCTTTTTCAATTTGTATCATCCCGGTTTGGCTGGAAATGAAGCCAGAACAATTTTTCTTAATTTTTTTTAAATTTTATTACTATTTTTTTTTTTTTTTTTTTTTTTTGCAAATGCCCTAGCTTAGGTTAGGTAGAAATAGTACCCGGAATGATTTTTTTTTTTCTCTTGTTTGGCCTGCTCTGATCCGATTTGGCTAGAAATGAAGCCAGAATTACGTTTTTTTATTTTTTTGAATTTTTCTGGGAATGCTCCAGCTTGGGTCGCGCATAAACATTAGCCGGAACGAAATTTTTTCTTTCTCATTTTCGGCCTGCTCTGGTCCGATTTAGCTAGAAATGAAGCCAGAGTTACATTCTCTATTTTTTTGAATTTTTTTGGGAATGCTCCAGGTTGGGTCACACATAAACATTACCCGAAACTAATTTTTTTTTTTTTCTCTTTTTCAGCCTATCCCGACTCGATTTGGCTAGAAATGAAGCTAGAATGATGTTTTTTAATTTTTTGAATTTCTTTACTACTTTTTTGAATTTTTTTGGGAATGCTACATCCTGGGTTAAGCAAAAACGATGCACGAAATGAAATTTTTTTCCCTTTTTCATCTTGTCCTTACTCGGTTTGTCTAGAAATGAAGTCAGAATGATTTTTTTATTTTTTGAATTTATTTACTATTTTTTTAGAATTTTTTTGGAAATGCTACATCCCGGGTTAGGAAGAAACGGTACCCGGAACGAATTTGTTTTTCCCTTTTTAAGTCTATCCCGGCCTGGTTTGGCTAGAAATAAAGCCATAATGACTTTTTTAATTTTTTTTAATTTTTTTACTATTTTATTGAATCATCTTGGGAATGCTCCAATCCGGGTCGGGCAGAATCAATACCTGGAACGAAATTTTTTTTTCTCTTTTTCGGCCTGTCCCTACTCGATATGACTAAAACAAAGTCATAATGAAATTTTTTTTTTTACTTTTTTTTTTTTGGAATACTACATCTTAGGTCGTTTAGAAACAGTACTTGAAGTGAAATTTTTTTTTTCTCTTTTTCGGCCTATCCAGACCTGGTTTGGCTAGAAATGATGCTAAAATGATTTTTTTTTTTTTTTTGAATTGTTTTGGGAATGCTCCAACCAAGGTCGGGCAGAAACGTTACCCGGAAAGAAATTTTGTTTTTTTCTCTTTTTCATCCTATAACAGCCTAGTCTGGCTAAAAATAAAGCCAAAATGACCGTTTTTAATTTTTTGAATTTTTTTTCCTTTTTTTTTGTATTTTTTTGCGAATGCACTAGCCCGTGTCGAGCAGAAACAGTACAAGGAACGAAATTTTTTTTTTCTCTTTTTTGACCTATCCCAGCCCGGTTTAGCTAGAAATGAAGCTAGAATGATAGTTTTTAATTTTTTAAGTTTTTTTATTATTTTTTTAAAATTTTTTTTGAGAATGCTCCAGCTTGGGTCGGGCAGAAACGCTACCTGGAATGAAAAAAAAAAAATTCCTATTTTTTGGCCTATCCTTACCTCTTTTATCTAGAAATGAAGCCAGAATGATTTGTTTTTTTTTGAAAATTTTAACTATTTTTTTTTTTGGAATGCTCTAGCCTAGGTTGTGCAGCCATGGTACCAAAAAAAAAAAAAATCTATTTTTTGGCCTATCCCAGCCCAGTTTGGCTAGTAATGAAGCCAGAATGACATTTTTTTTTTTCTCCAGCTCAGGTCGAGCATAAACATTACCTAGAAAAAAAAAATTCTCTTTTTAGCCTATCCCAACTTGATTTGACTAGAAATGAAGCTAGAATGATCTTTTTCAATTTTTTGAATTTCTTTACTGTTTCTTTTGAATTTTTTTGGGAATGCTACATCTTGGGTCTGGCAAAAACGGTACCCATAATGAAATTTTTTTTTTTCCTTTTTCGTCTTGTCCCTATCCGATTTGGCTAGAAATGAAGTTAGAATGATTTTTTTTATTTTTTGAATTTATTTTCTATTTTTTTAGATTTTTTTTGGAAATGCTACATCTCGGGTCAAGCAAAAAGGTACCTGGAACGAATTTTTTTTCTTTTCCCTTTTTAAGTCTGTCCCGGCCCAGTTTGGCAAAAAATAAAGCAAGAATAACGTTTTTTTTTTAGTTTTTTTTACTTTTTTTTTTGAATTGTTTTGGGAATGCTCCAGTCTGAGTCGAGCAGAATCAGTACCCAGAAGGAAAAATTTTTTTTTTCTCTTTTCGGTCTATCCCGACTCGATAATAGTTCTCCTATACATCATAGGATCGACAATAGCTCTCCTACCTTTAAGGGATCGACCTTAGTTCTCCTAAAACTCATAAGATCGACAATAGTTCTCCTATACATTGTAGGATCAACAATAGCTCTCACACCTTCAAGAGATCGTCCTTAGTTCTCCTAAAACTCATAGAATCAACAATAGTTCTCCTATACATTGTAGGATCGACAATAGCTCTCCTACCTTCTAGGGATCGACCTTAGTTCTCCTAAAACTCATAGGATCTACAATAGTTCTCCTATACATTGTAGGATCGACAATAGTTCTCTTATACATTGTAGGATCAACAATAGCTCTCCTACCTTCAAGAGATCGACCTTAGTTCTCCTAAAACTCATAGGATCGACAATAGTTCTCCTATACATTGTAGGATCGACAATAGCTCTCCTACCTTCAAATGATCAACCTTATTTCTCCTAAAACTCATAGGATCGATAATAGTTCTCCTATACATTGTAGGATTGACAATAGTTCTCCTGTACATTGTAGGATCGATAGTAGCTCTCCTACCTTCAAGGGATTGACCTTAGTTCTCCTGAATCTCATAGGATAGACAATAGTTCTCCTATACATTATAGGATCGACAGTAGCTCTCCTACCTTCGAGGGATCGACCTTAGTTCTCCTAAAACTCATAAGATCAACAATAGCTCTCCTACCTTCAAAGGATTGACTTCAGTTCTCCTAAAACTCATAAGATTGACAATAGCTCTCCTACATTTAAGGGATTGACCTTAGTTCTCCTAAAACTCATAGGATCAATAATAGTTCTCGTATACATTGTAGGATTGACAATAGCTCTCCTACCTTCAAGGGATCGACCTTAGTTCTCCTAAAACTTATAGGATGGATAATAGCTCTCGTACCTTCAAGGAATGGACCTTAGTTCTCCTAAAACTCATAGGATCGATAATAGCTCTCCTACCTTCAAGGAATTGACCTTAGTTCTCCCAAAACTCATAGGATCGACAGTAGCTCTCTTACCTTCAAAAGATTGACTTTAGTTTTTCCGAAATCAATAGGATTGATTGTAGTTCTCCTACTCTCCCCAAGATCGACATTAGTTCTCCTACTTTCAATGAATTGACTTTAGTACTCCCAAACCTTTGAAAAAATCAACCTCAATTCTTCCAATCCCTTGATTGATAAATTCCAAATTTGAATAATCTGAGTTTTCAATCCTCATAATTCTAATATAAATTTTCTTGTCTATGGCAAGAAAATTTCAGACTTCAAAACACAGATTTGGGGAATAGGGTTCTCAATCATTCTAAGTCAGAATGGGTAGATAGAGCTCTCAATCATCTCAGACATAGATCGAGGTAGAGAAGCCTCTCAATTGCCCCAGGTTCCAAGGTAGAGAAACCCCTTAGTTACCTTCCATTCAGATCGAGGTAGAGAAGCCCTTTGGTTGTCACAATTTAAGATTGACATAGAGAAGCCTCTCAATCGCACCAAGTTCCAAGGTAAAGAAGCCCCTTGGTTACCTTCCATTCAGATCGAGGTAGAGAAACTCCTTGGTCGTCACAATTCAAGATTAAGATAGAAAAGCCTCTCAATCGCCCCAGGTTCCAAGGTAGAGAAGCCCCTTGGTTACCGTCCATTCAGATCGAGGTAGGGAAGCCCCTTGGTCGTTACAATTCAATATTGAGATAGAGAATACTCTTAATCACCCCAGTCTCCAAGGTAGAGAAGCCCCTTGGTCGTTACAATTCAATATTGAGATAGAGAATACTCTCAATCGCCCCAGTCTCCAAGGTAGAGAAGCCCCTTAGTTACCCTTCATTCAAATCGAGGTATTGAACCCCCTTGGTCGCCACAATTCAAGATTGAGATGGAGGAGCCTCTCAATCGCCCCAGGTTCCAAGGTAGAGAAGCCCCTTGATTACCCTCCATCCAAATTAAGGTAGATAAGCCCCTTGGACGCTACCATTCAAAATTAAGATAGAGAAGCCTCTCAATCGCCCCAGTTTCCAAGGTAAAGAAGCCCCTTGGTTACCCTCAATTCAGATCGAGGTAGAGAAGCCCCTTGGTTGTCATAATTCAAGATTTAGATAGAGAAGCCTTTCAATCACCCCAGGTTCCAACGTAGAGAAGCCCCCTTGGTTACCTTCCATTCAGATCGAGGTAGAGAAACCCCTTGATCATCACAATTCAAGACTGAGATATAGAAGCTTCTCAATCGCCCCAGTCTCTAAGGTAGAGAAGCCCTTTTGTTACCCTCCATTCAGATCAAGTTAGAGAAGCCCCTTGGTCGTCACAATTCAAGATTAAGATAGAGAAGCCTCTCAATTGCCCCTGGTTCCAAGGTAGAGAAGCCCCTTAGTTACCCTCCATCCAGATCGAGGTAGAGAAGCCCTTTGATCGCCATAATTCAAGATTGAGATAGAGATGCCTCTCAATCGCCCCAAGTTTCGAGGTAGAGAAGCCTCTTGGTTACCTTTCATTTAGATCAAGGTAGAGAAGCCCCTTGGTCGCCCTTCACATGCAGATTGAGATAGAGAAGCCTCTCAATCCACCACAAATTCAGACTGAGATATAGAAGTCTCTCAGTCACCCTAGATTTCTAGATTCACCTTAGGTTTATTAGTTGTCAAGTAGGTCAAGTATTCACAGTTTTCATTTTCAAAACAGCAAAACACTAGTTCTATGTCCTAAGCTTTTAGGTTCTAGTGCTAGGTAATTTTTGAAAGATCAACCTTGATTAAATCATGGCTGCTAAAATCAGTATCTTTGTTTTACATTGACATTTGTTTTGCAAGCTTTGTCAATGAGGGGCATTTTGTAGACACTTGATTTTGCACTAATAATTTAATCCGGAAGATGGCAAGAGTGACCATTCATATACCTGAAAAATCATAGTTGCATTACATGCATTAATTCATTCATTGCATATCATAAAATGATCTTGAGATTCTAACGGTCACAACGATATGTCCGATTCCCAAATCAGTCCGTCAGATTGAAAGATATCATGAGATCAAGTTTTCACAGTTTGCATGCATTGTATAGGGTGAAGCCGATCACGTGTGATTAATTGAAATTAATTTTGATTGGTTAATGATTAAAATTAATTAAATGAATTTATGTCATTGGTGGAGTATTTTTCTTAAAGTGAGATTTGTTGCATGGGATTAAAACAAATAAGTTGATAATATTTAAAGATTGTAGATAATTAGGCTTTTAGGATAATTATATTCAAAATAATTATTTTAAAAATCCTAATTATCACTTTGCAATGAGGTTTATCATGAAAATAACTCTTAAATACGTCCAAATACAGTTTTAGAGTTGGAAAACACTTCAAACTTGTGCTAATCAAGAGGCAGATTTCAGATTCACGTTCCAAGGAACTTTTGGCATAGTAGAACTCAAAATTAGGACTAGGCTATTTCTGGAAAAGTTGTAGAGAATTGAATTTCCCTTTAGTTTTCAAAATATCATCTTAATCAGAATTTTGAGTAAAACAATATGATCAAAATACTGAAACTGGTTCTGATCTGAAAAATCAGTTTACTCTTATCCAAATCTCCTTTTTTTTTAGGATTTTCCCCCATATGTTTTTTGCTTTTTTTTTTTTTAAGCATCCCAACCTCTATAAATAGAGGAAACAAATCAAAATTAGGGGCTCTTCTCTTCTGACTTTTCAATTCCCCGTACGTTAAAGATATTCTGGAGGCTCTTACTTTAGGAACTTCTTTTTTGTAAGTAAAGTATTTTAGGCTTCAAAGAGGTGAACAAATTTGTTTGAATCCTAAAATATTCTTTCATTAGAAGAGCACGCTCATGCAAGAGGTATTCTGTTTTTCTTCTTTATTTTCTTCTTTCATTAATTTTATTTATTGTTTGATGCATGAATAGGTTTAGCATGTCTTTATTATGTTCTGTTCTTGATATGGTTACCATGCTTAAATACGTTGCTAGAATTTTCTTTAACATGTGCTTAGGTGTTTGTTTATTGTAACTCTCTTTCTTAAGTTTCAAAATCTGCAATGGCTAACAAAATTCCCTTTTTTTAACACAAAAACTGATCTGTATTTTTCAGATCTGATTTTTTCTAAACACAAAAAATTGATCTGTATTTTCAGATCTGATTTTCTCTAAACACAAAATTCTTTTAAACACAAAAACTGATATGTATTTTTCAGATTTGATTTTTTTTAACACAAAAACTGATCTGTATTTTCATTAAATACAGATCTGACCTTTTTTAACACAAAAACTTATCTATATTTTTATTAAATACAGATCTGATTTTTTTAGAAAAACTTTTCTTTGTTACAAAATTGCAGAGTTTGAAATTTAATGAAAGGACTGAAAGTTAGTTGTAGTTTTTAAATATGTGATGCATGCAGAATGAATTTATCTCATGAATGTGAGCCCTCTTTCAATTTTTTTTTTTTTTTTTTTTTTACATAAAAAACATATCTGATTTTCTTGATAATTTTTTTTTAAAAAAAAATTACATAAAAATAGATCGGTTCTTTTCAACACAATCTTATTATTTCTTTTACATAAAAACAGATCTAATTTTCTTGAAAAAATCATTTTTTTTTTAACTTTACATAAAAACAAACCTGATTCTTTTTAACAAAATCTTATTATTTCTTTTACATAAAAACAGATATGATTTTTTTTACAAATCTAATTTTTTTTTATTTACAAAACAGATCTGAATTTTCTTGAAAAAGAAGACGCATTCATAAGGCAAATTTATTTAAATTATTTTCTGTCATGTATGTTCAACATATCATTCAACATCATGCAAAAAATGGTATATTGGTCATTAGAGTCTAGAAGACCAGACTCTGTCTAGGCAGAATGGGTGCCTAACACCTTCCCATTTTGTAACCTAGCCCCTGAGTTTAGGATTTTTGGATAGGTAGATTAGTGTTTTGTCTTCTTCTTCTTCTTTTTTTTTTTTTCTAAAAAAAATTTTGGTAGATTATAACTAGGACCAAAAGTTTTGTATTCTTTTGCCTAGATTGTAACTAGAACCCAAAGCCTTGTAAGGTTTAATTTACCAAAATTGTACTTGTCTTTATTCAATCAATGACATTCGAAATATTTTGCTCATGTAATTTATATTTCTTTTTTCTTTTTCTTTTTTGTATAAAAATAAGTGGCGACTCCACACCACTTACCCAAAAAGAGAGGTGCCCTTAAAAGCACCTAAATCTCTTTTTTGAGAGCACCCCCAAATTAATGCGGTCTCTCATAGACCACGCATGATTAATTTAAGTTAATTCTAATTGGCTAAAAAATTAAAATTAATTAAATAATTTTGTGATTGGTTGTAGGTCAGTGTCAAAAATAGACTTGCTTGCATGGGAATAATGTGGATAATCAGATAAAAAAGAAGTTGTAGATAATCAAGACTTTTTGGAATATTTATCTACAAGATAATTATCAATTTAAAGACCTGAATATTCGAAAAAAGGGATTAATTTTTAGAATGCGGATTAAGAATGCATCTAAGTACAATTCCCGGCTAAAAAATTCTCAAAAAAAGGAGTCCAAATTGGACCAAAACTCAAACACAAACTCAGCACCCAAGAGGGCCATTCAGCACTCTTGGAATGCCGATTGACACATGAAAAGTGCCGATTGGCCCAAATTGTTGGCATGGCCCAGGGACTCCTTGATTGAGATAAGACCTATCTTTTACGATTTTTAGAGATAAGGACGCATTCCAATTCGTATCTAATCTTATTTTTTAAGCATCCCAACCTCTATAAATAGAGGAAACAAATTAGAATTAGGGGCTCTTCTCTTCTGACTTTTCAATTCCCCTACGTTAAAGACGTTCTGGAGACTATTGCTTTAGGAACTTCTTTTTTGTAAGTAAAGTATTTTAGACTTCAAAGAGGTGAACAAATTCGTTTGAATCCTAAAATATTTTTTCATTAGAAGAGCACGCTCATGCAAGAGGTATTCTATTTTTCTTCTTTCATTAATTTTGGTTATTGTTCGATGCATGAATATGTTTAGCATATTTTTATTATGTTTTGTTCTTGATATGGTTACCATGCTTAAATACGTTGCTAGAATTTTCTTTAACATGTGCTTAGGTGATTGTTTATTGTAGCTCTTTTTCTTAAGTTTCAAAATCTGCAATTGCTAACAAAATTCTTTTATGAAAACTAAAAAACTGATTTGTATTTTCAGATCTGATTTTCTCTAAACACAAAAACTGATCTGTATTTTCAGATTTGATTATCTCTAAACACAAAAACTTATTTGTATTTTCAAATCTGATTTTCTCTAAACACAAAAACTTATCTGTATTTTCAGGTATGATTTTCTCTAAATACAAAAACTAATTTGTACTTTTTAGATATGATTTTTTTTTTAAAAGACTCAAAAACTAATTTGTATTTTTCAGATCTGATTTTTTTGTGCAAAACTGATCTGTAATTTTCAGATATGATTTTTTTAACACAAAAACTGATCTATATTTTCTTTAAATACAGATCTGACTTTTTTAACCCAAAAACTTATCTGTATTTTCATTAAATACAGATCTGATTTTTTTAGAAAAAGTTTTTTTTTTGTTACAAAATTGCAGAGTTTGAAATTTAAAAGAAGGAATTGAAAGTTAGGTTGAAGTCTTGTCTTTTTTTTAATATATGATGCATGTATAATAAATTTATCTCATGAATGTGGATCCTCTTTCAAAAAGTCTTTTTTTTTCCTTTACATAAAAACAAATCTGATTTTCTTTACAAATCCAATTTTTTTATTCATAATCAGATTTGATACATTTTAAGAAAAATCTTATTATTTCTTTTACATAAAAACAAATCTGATTTTTTTTACAAATCCATCTTTTTTATTCACAAAACAAATCTGAATATTCTTTTTTTAAAAAGGACATTATTCATAAGGTAAATTTATTTAAATTAATTTTTGTCAAGTGTGTGCCGTGTGTGTTCAACATATCATTCAACATAATGCAAAAAGGGTATATCGGTCATTAGAGTCTAGAAGTTCGAACACTGTCCGAGTGAAATGGGTGCCTAACACCTTCCCATTCCGTAACCTAGCCCCTGAGCTTAGGATTTTTAGATAGGTAGATTAGTGTTTTGTCTTTTAATTTTGGTAAATTGTAACTAGGACCAAAGTTTTGTATTCTTTTGCATAGATTATAACTAGGACCCAAAGCCTTGTAAGGTTAATTTACCAAAGTTGTACTTTTCTTTATTCAATCAATGACAATAAGGTATTTTGATCATGTAATTTGTAATTATTTTGTCTTATTTTTTTTGTATAAAAAATAAGTGGCGACTCTACACCAATTACCCAAAAAGAAAGGCGCCCTTAAAGCACCTAATTCTCTTTTTTAAGCGCACTCAATTTCCCAGTCTCTCACATTTTCTTTTTCTCTTTTTACTTGTCCCAGCCTAGTGTAGCTAGAAATTAAGCCAGGATGACGTTTTTTCATTTTTTTTATTTTTTACTTTTTTACTTTTTTTTTTGAATTGTTTGGGGAATGCTCCAACACAGGTCGGGCAAAAACGGTACACGGAACAAAAATTTTCTTTTTTCTCTTTTTCAGCTTATCCCAACCTGGTTTGGCTAGAATTGACACCAGAATAATTTTTTTTAATTGTTTGAATTTTTTTACTATTTTTTTTTTTTGAATTCTTTTGGGAATGCTCCAGCTCGAGTCTGGTAGAAACAGTATCCAGAACAAATTTTTTTTTCTCTTTTTCGGTTTGTCCCAGCCCGGTTTGGCTAGAAATGAAGCCAAAATGATGTTTTTTAATTTTTAGAATTTTCTTACGATTTTTAGAATTTTTTTGGGAATGCTCCAGCTTAGGTCAGGCAAAAAGGGTACCAGAATGAATTTTTTTTTGTTACTTTATCAGTATGTCCCAACTCGGTTTGACTAGAAATGAAGTCAGAATGATGTTTTTAGTTTTTTGAATTTTTTTTACTATTTTTTTAATAATTTGTTTTGCAAATGCTCTAACTTAGGTCGAGTAGAATCGCTACTCGGAATAACAAAAAAAATTTCTCTTTTTCGACCTATCCCAGCCCGATTTAGCTAGAAATGAAACCAAAATGACTTTTTTTTTTTTTTCATTTTTTTTACTCTTTTTGGGAATGCTCCAACCTAGGTCAGGCAGAACTGGTACCCAGAACGAAATTTTTCTTTTTTCTTTTTAAGTCTTTCCCGACCTGGTTTGCATAGGAATGAAGCCAGAATGAGGTCTTTTTTTATTTTATGAAATTTTTTACTATTTTTTGGAATCTTTTTGGGTATGTTCCAACTAAGGTCGAATGGAAACGGTACCCGGAACAAATTTATTTTTCTCTTTTTCCTACCTATCCCAGCCCGGTTTGGCTAGAAATGAAGCCAGAGTGATGTTTTTTAGTTTTTGAATTTTTTTACTATATTTTTTTTGAATTTTTTTGAGAATGCTCTAGCTTGAGTCAAGAAGAAACAGTACCTGAAACAATTTTTTTTCTCTTTTTCAGTCTATCCCGGCCCGGTTTGGCTAGAAATGAAGCCACAATGACGTTTTTTAGTTTTTTTTTTTAAAACAAAATTTACTATTTGTTTTTTAATTTTTTTGGGAATAATCCAACCCGTGTAGGGCAGAAACAATACCAAGAATGAAAAAAAAAATTTCTCTTTTTTAGCATGTCCCAGCCCGGTTTGGTTAGAAATGAAACCAAAATGGCGTTTTTGGATTTTTTTTTGAATTGTTTTGGGAATGCTCTAGCCCGGGTGGAGTGGAAATGGTACACGTAACAATTTTTTTTTTCTTTTTTTTTCGGCCTGTCCCAGCCCCGTTTGGCTAGAAATGAAGCCAACATGACGTTTTTTAATTTTCTTACGATTTTTAGAATTTTTTTCAGAATGCTCTAGCATAGGTCGGGCAAAAAAGGTAGCATAATGAATTTTTTTTTGTTACTTTATCGGTCTGTCCCAACTCAGTTTGACTAGAAATGAAGTCAGAATGACGTTTTTTAGTTTTTTAAATTTTTTTACTATTTTTTTTAATTTGTTTGGGAATGCTCTAACTTGGGTCGGGCAGAATCACTACCCGGAACGATAAATTTTTTTTTCTCTTTTTCGACCTATCCCTACCTGATTTGGCTAGAAATGAAACCAAAATGACTTTTTTTTTCTTTTTTTTTACTGTCTTTGGGAATGATCCAACCTAGGTCAGGCAGAACCGGTACCCAAAACGATTTTTTTTTTCTTTTTGGGTCTTTCCCCACCCGGTTTGCATAGAAATGAAGCCAGAATGAGGTCTTTTTTTTTTTATTTTATGAAATTTGTTACTATTTTTTTGGAATTTTTTTGGGTATGCTCCAACTTAGGTCGAGTGGAAACGGTACCTGGAACGAATTTTTTTTTCTTCTCTTTTTCGGCCTATCCTGACTCGGTTTGGCTAGACATGAAGCCAGAATGATGTTTTTTAGTTTTTTGATTTTTTTTTGAGAATGCTCCAGCCCGAGTCAGGAAGAAACGATACCTGAAACAAAAATGTTTTTCTCTTTTTCAATCTATCCCAGCCCGATTTGGCTAGAATTGAAGCCACAATGACATTTTTTAGTTTTTCTTTTAAAAAAAATTTATTATTTGTTTTTTAATTTTTTTGGGAATAATCCAGCCCATGTTGGGAAGAAACAATACCAGGAATGAAAATTTTTATTTCTCATTTTCAGCCTGTCCCAGCCCGGTTTGGCTAGAAATGAAACCAAAATGACGTTTTTGGATTTTTTTTTTTTTAATTGTTTTGAGAATGCTCTAACCCGGATTGAGTGGAAATGGTACACGGAACAATTTTTTTTTCTCTTTTTCGGCCTATCTCAGCCCCGTTTGGCTAGAAATGAGGCCAACATGACGTTTTTTAGTTTCTTGGATTTTTTACTATTTTTTTGAATTTTTTTGGGAATGCTGCAGCTCGGATCAGGCAAAAACGGTACCCAAAATGAAATTTTTTTTCTCTTTTTCGGCCTATCTTAGCTCGATTTAGCTATAAATGAAGCCAACATGATGTTTTTTAGTTTTTTTGGGATTAATCCAGCCCGCGTCGAGTAGAAGGAACAAAAAATTTTTTTCTCTTTTTTGGCGTCCTGACCCGGTTAGGCTAGAAATGAAGCCAGAATGTATTTTTGAATTTTTTACTTTTTTTTATAATTTTTTTAGGAATGCTCTAACCCGAGTTGAATAGAAACGGTGCCCAAAATGTATTTTTGAATTTTTTACTTTTTTTTTAATAATTTTTTTAGGAATGCTCTAACCCGAGTTGGATAGAAACGATGCCCAAAACGAAATATATCTTTTCTCTTTGTCGGCTTGTCTTGGCCCGGTTTGGCTAAAAATGAAGCTAGAATAACGTTTTTTAGTTTCTTGAATTTTTTACTATTTGTTTTTGAATTTTTTTGGGAATGCTCCAGCCCGAGTCGGGTAGAAATGGTACCCGGAATGAAATGTTTTTTTCCTCTTTTTCGGCATGTCCCAGCCCAGTTTGGCTAGAAGTGAAGCCAGAATGATGTTTTTTGATTTTAAAAATTTTTTTACTATTTTTTTTAAAATTTTTTTTGGAATCCTTTAGCCCAAGTCGAGTAGAAATAGTACCCCGAACAAAATTTTTTTTTCTCTTTTTCGCCTGCCCAACCCAATTTCGCTAAAAATGAAGCTAGAATGACGTTTTTTAGTTTTTTAATTTTTTTGACTATATTTTTTTGAATTTTTTTGGGAATACTCCAGCCTGGGTCAGGCAGAAACAGTACCCAAAACGAACTTTTTTTTTTTTGGCCTGTCCCGACCTGGTATGGCTAAAAATGAAGCCAGAATGATGTTTTTTTTTTAATTTTTTTGAATTTTTTTTACTTTTTTTTTTAATTTTGTGTGGAACATTCTAGCCCGTGTTAGGCAGAAACAGTACCCAGAACAAATTTTTTTTCTTTCTCTTTTTTGGGCTGTCCCGGCCCGGTTTGGCTAGAAATGAAACCAGAATGACGTTTTTGAATTTTTATTACTATTTTAAAAAATATATATATATTTGGGAATGCTCCAGCTCGGATCCAATAGAAACAGTACCCACAATGTGATAGGCCAAAATTGAATTGAGCCCTTGTGATAAATTAACCAATTAATTTAGCCAAGTGAATTAATTAAGTTAATTAACATGCAAACGGGTGGTAGTACAAACAAATCACCAATAAACTAATTATGCAGCGAAAAATAAATAACACGGTGATTTGTTTACGAATGGGGAGAACCTGACGGTAAAAACCCCACCTGGTGATTTTCAGGTCACCATTCCACTATTATCACAACAAGTGGTTACAAGTAAAGGAATCCCATTACCTTATACCAACCTACAGTTGAATCCTTACCCCAATACCCAATTGGACTTGTTCTGCAGTGACAATTTTCCCTTTTGATGCACGACTCCCAAGTACGTGACTAACCAATGCGCGGATCCCAGTACGCGACTTCAATCACTAACTAGAAAGAGTTGTTGGCTGCAAAGTTCTTCAGTTCATCCACGATGAAGATCAAGAAGATGCTTGGTCACAAAACCCAAAGGTGCACATACACAGCAACTTCTTCAGAAGAGATGAACTAGGGCAAAACTTTGTCTCTGGTCACAAATTGCTTGAACAGACTTTGCTCAATGCTTGTGCAACTTGTGTACGCTTTGACAGCCCTTAAAACAGTCCTTTTATATGTCTAGGGTTAGGAGAAAAGAAGGTCCAAACACATAAACACGGATTCCAAGAAATCAAATTAGAAATTCTGATTTTGTAAATCTCGACAGATAGAAGCTGTCGAGCATCTGTCGAGATAGCTGTTGAGCTTTAGTAACTTTGCTCTTTCAGCTTGTTTTCTTGGACAGACTTGAAGGCTTCAACACTTGATCTTGAAATATAGTTTTTTGAACTATTTCAACACATCCTAGATATACTCAAATACAAGTAAAATGCATTTTGTCAAAAGATTAGCCAATTACATAAAATCATGATATATGTTCTTAACATGTAAACCACATATGTCCTAACACAACGAAATTTTTTTTCTCTTTTTCAGCCTTTCTCGGCCCGGTTTGGCTAGAAATGAAGCCAGAATGACATTTTTTAGTTTCTTGTATTTTTTTACTATTTTTTTGGAATGCTCCAGCCTGGGTCAGGTAGAAATGGTACCTAGAACAATTTTTTTTTTTCCCTTTTTCGGCATGTCCCAGCCCAGTTGGGCTAGGGAATAATCCAGCACATTTTGGGCAAAAACTGCTAGGGATTTGGGTGTTTGGTAGTTGAATTTGAGGACAACCAGGCCTCCAAGAACAGAAGGATAAAAACTGAGAAATAGAGAGAATATAGAGAGAATTGAGAGGGAAATTGTGGTTAAGAAACATCAATCCCATACATACCTTTCTACCCTCATCTCCCTAGTATAATACCCTCAATATCCAACTTCCTATCCGTCCCAAGCCAGCTGTGTAACCACCTTGCTAACATATCCTAACTAACTAACTATATTAACTAACTCTAATGCAATACAAGTCTGATCTAGATACATCACCAATACAAGTGTAGCTATACCAAAATACAAGTATACAATGTCAGCTAGGCAAGAACAACATCATCTATAGCACAATCTCATTGTACACGTTGGCAACCCTGACACATGCACACATCATCAGCTACGCACGCATGCCCCATCAGAAACACACGCACCCCTCATCAGCAACTCACGCACAGCCCTCAGCACCACACGCATGGCTCATCAGCCCCACACACACTCATCATCAGCACCCCACACATGCAGTAGTATACACATACTCTCACACTCCTAACAGAAATGTACGTAGAACAAAAAAAACAATTTCTCTCCTTTTTGGCTTGTCTCGGCCCGATTTGGCTAGAAATGAAACCATAATGACATTTTTGAATTTTTTTACTAATTTTTTTGAATTTTTTTGGAATGCTTCAACCCTGATCGGGGAGAAACGATACCTAGAACGAATTTTTTTTCTCTTTTTCAACCTATCCCAACCCGATTTGGCTAAAAATGAAGCCAGAATGATGTTTTTTAGGGTCTGTTTGGGATCCGCTTATTTTGTTGAATTTGAAAACTTTTTGCTGAAAGTACTGTAGATAAAGGTAAAAGTTACCTGAAATAGTACAGTGGGACCCATGAATAGTATCACAAAGTATAGTAGGACCCATGAATAGTAGTAAAAATAAGCTAAATAGTAGGCAAAAATAATTTTGCCAAACTCACACTTAGTTTCTTCGATTTTTTTTTTTTTTTTTGAATTTTTTTGGGAATGCTCCAGCCTGAGTCAGGTAGAAACTGTACACAAAACGAATTTTTTTTTCTCTTTTTCGACATGTCCCAGCCCAATTTGGCTAGAAATGAAGCTAGAATGATATTTTTTGATTTTCAGAATTTGTTTACTATTTTTTTGGAATTTTTTTGAGAATGCTTCAACCCGAGTCGAGTAGAAACGGTACCCAGAACATAAATTTTTTTTTTCGACTACCCAACCCAGTTTCGCTAGAAATGAAGCCAGAATGACGTTTTTCAGTTTTTTGAATTTTTACACTATTTTTTTTTAATTGTTTTGCAAATGCTCTAGCTCGGGTCAAGCAGAAACAGTACTTGGAAGGAAATTTTTTTGAAATTTTTTTTTCACTATTTGTTTTTGAATTTTTTGGAATATTCTAGCCTGTGCTTGGCAAAAATGGTACCTGGAACGATTTTTTTTCCTCTTTTTCAGCCTGTCCTGGCCCAGTTTGGCTAGAAATGAAACCAGAATGACGTTTTTGAATTTTTTTACTACTTTTTTTTGAATTTTTTTTTATAATGCTCCAGCTCTTGTTGGGTAGAAACGGTACTCGGAACGAAAAATCTTTTTTCTCTTTTTCAACATGTCTTGGCCCGATTTGGCTAGAATTGAAGCCAGAATGACATTTTTTTTAAAAAAAAAAAAATTTAATATTTTTTTGGAATTTTTTGGGAATGCTTTAGCTCTGGTCAAGCAGAAACGGTACCTGAAATGAAAAAATTTTTCCCCCTCTTTTTCGGCCTGTCCCGGCTCAGTTTGACTAGAAATGAAGCCAGAATGAAGTTTTTTAATTGTTTGAATTTTTTTACAATTGTTTTTGAATTTTTTGGGAATGCTCCAACCTGGGTCGAGTAGAAATAGTACCAAGAACGAAATATTTTTTCTCTTTTTCAGCTTGTCCTAGCCTGGTTTGGCTAGAAATGAATTGCTTGAATTTTTTACTATTTGTTTTGAATTTTTTTTAGAATGCTCCAGCCTAAGTTTGGCAGAAACTATACTTGGAACGAAAAAAATTTTTCTTCTCTTTTTTGGCCTGTCCTGACTCGATTTGGCTAGAAATGAAGCCAAAATGACGTTTTTGAATTTTTTTTGCTATTTTTCTAAAAAACTTCTTAGGAAAGCTCCAGCCTAGGTTAAGCAAAAAGGGTACCCGAAACGATTTTTTTTTTTCACTTTTCAGCTTGTCAGGTCCGGGTTAGCTAGAAATGAAACCAAAATGACTTTTTTTTTATTTTAATTTTTTGAATATTTTTACTATTTGTTTTGAATTTTTTTGGTAATGCTCCAGCTCGAGTCAGGCAGAAATGGTACCTAGAACAATTTTTTTTTCTTCTCTTTTTTGATCTGTCCTGGATTGATTTGGCTAGAAATGAAGCTAGAATGACATTTTTTAAATTTTTGAATATTTTTACTATTTTTTTAATTTGGGTCAAGCAAAAACAGTACTCGGAACAAAATGATTCCACATCAATGATTGTGGGAGGTAGCTGAATAACCTCCAATAGTGAGGCCATCACCAAGCCTTCATGGTTGCATATACTACACCCAAACCTGTCATGTTTTCGTTTTCAAAAATTGCTCCATCAAAATTGATCTTGTATCCGTGTAGGGGTGGGGGAGTCCACTATGCAGCATGTCTTAGAGTTGCTGGTGTCGAGATGGGACAAGGCAGACACCCTATCTTAAGGTCTCTAGCCCGTTTAAGAAGCTAGTCTAGTGGGATTAAAGGCTTCCCGAGTCGTAGGTTGTCTTGTCGACTCCACAACGCTCAAACTACCAAGGAGAACAGCTTCGAGTCCCTGTTTTCTGCAAAAATAATATCTAAAAAACTGGCGCTTTGTCTGATGGTGCCGTGATTCCACAAAGGAATAATATTTTTCTAGAATTTCTCTAGTTTTGGGCAGCGATATAAAGCATGAGCAGTGTCTTCAGGATAAAGCTTGCATATCTCACACAAACCACTTGAAACAATTTGGTGTTTAACCAAATTTGTCTTAGTGGGCAATGAATTTTTACCAATATGCCAGACTAGATTTTTAACTTTCCCAAGGACTTTCAAACTCCATATTTTCTTCCACAGTGGTTGCAAGTTGGTGGCGGTAGAGAGGCCTAGTTCACTAGCTTGGTACAAATTTTGTAGAAACTTGTAGCCGGTCTGGACTGTGTACTCTCCATCCGGGCTAAATGGCCAAATCAAAACATCATCCTGTATAGATTAACAAAGTGGTATGTTTGTTTTTATAATTGTAGCTTACCATTCAAAAAAATATGAATCAATGAGATCTGTTTTCCACACCTAGTTGGTTTGATCTATTAGGGAGTTAACCATGGCAATGTCTTCCCTATCAAGAAAAGGTGAGATGATTTTATTGTTGCACTTCCCCAGCAGCCGATTATCACCCCAAATACAAACTGAATTCTCATCCTCTTTTAATTACATCATGACCCCTTAAGATACTTTTCCATGCATATGTTGTACTTGTGTAACAATCCAAGGAAAAGCGCTAGTCACATCTGCGCTATACCTCAAAAGGACTAGTCACAATTGAGACTCTTTGTAGTTGTTAATAAAACTCAATTCAACTCAGTATATGCCCGATGTGGGACTCATCACACACCTACACACATTACACAATCAATCAAATTAAGACATCACAATCTCCCCCATTTAAATCCCTAACATCCTTGTTAGGGCCTAATTTGTGGGGTAGTGTCTCTAAGTCCACACAGGGTTACCAAGTTGACTCTAATACCATATGTAACAGTCCAAGGAAAAGCGCTAGCCACATCTACGCTATACCTCAAAAGGACCAGTCATAATTAAAGCTCCTTGTAGTTGTTAATAAAGCCCAGTTTAACCCAGTATATGCTCGATGTGGGACTCATCACACACCCATACACATCACACAATCAATCAAATTGGGGCATCACAACTTGGTTCCTTTGCTTCCATAACACTACAATCTGGAAAAAATTTGGCTTTTAAAACTCGATAAAATAAAGATTGGTGATCATGAAGGAGTCTCCAAGTGTGTTTCGCCAAAAGTGCATCATTGAACCGTGAGAGCCCATTCCACCTTGTGACTTTGGCTTACACATATCCTGCCACTTCACCCAATGTATCTTCCTAGCATCCCCACATTGTCCCCAAAAAAATTTTTAGGATCAAAGCTTCAATCTCATGACATAGAGTTACTAGCAACTTGAAGCAAGACATTGTATATGTAGGGAGTGCTTATACAACTGCTTTGATCAAAACTTCTCGTCTCGCCTGTGATAAGAGTTTAACTTCCCACCCTTGCAATTTCTTCCATATCCGTTGCTTTAGATGAGCAAAACTTTCCTTTATTCTCCTACCGACAAAGGAAGAAAGACCCATATACTTTTCATATTGTTGAACTAGATGTACCCCAAGAGCCTCTTTAATCACTTCTTGTATATCTGGTGTGGTTGATTTGCTGAAAAAAAGTGTTGTTTTTGCTCTATGTATTTGCTGCCCCGAGGCTCTCAAATAGATCGCCAAAACATCTAGCAACTTTAACGCTCATCTTTTTCAGCCTTACAAAAAATCAAACTATTACCTACAAAAAGTAGATGTGTTAGTTTGGGTCCATTCCGGCATAAAGAGACTCCCCTAATATCACCATTGCTTGCCGCCTTTTTTATGAGACCATGAAGTCCCTCAGTACACATGAGGAACAAGTATGGGAAGAGTGAGTCCCCTTGTCTCAAGCCTTTGCTTGCCTTGATATCTCCATGAGGCTCTCCATTAATTAGAATGGAATAGGAGGCAGTGGTAATACACTCCATCATAAGATTCACTCTCCTATATCAAAACCCATCTTCCTTATAATTTTCTCCATAAATTTCCATTCAACCCATCATAGGCCTTACTCATGTCTAGCTTTAAGGCCATGTACCTTATCTTACTAGCACTATGGTTCCTCATGTAATGCAGGGTTTCAAACTCTACCATGATATTATCCGAGATCAAGCGATTAGATAGGAACACACTTAGGTGTTCTAAGATAAGCTGAGGCACTATTTTCTTTAGTCCATTAGCCAAGACTTTAGAAAAAACTTTGTACAAAACGTTACTACAGCTGATCGGTCTAAACTACGACACAAATTATGGGGTTTTCACTTTAGGAATTAAAGTAACAAAAGAATAACCAAGGGCAGCAGGTAAAGAACCTAAATTTAAATAGTGCAAAACAGATTGTGTACATCATTGCCAAATAAAGACCAATAATTTTAATAGAATAAGGGAGGCATACCATTGGGTCCAGAAGCCATTAACGGGGCCAGTTTTTTCCAAAGCTATCTCCACTTCCATAGCTGTAAATTCACAAGTGAGGTTTGCATTCCATCTAGGCTATTACCACTTCAGGAATAACGTCAATTACTTCCTCAAAATTTTTGGGTTTGCTAGTGGTGAACAAGCCTGTATAAAAGTTCACAATGGTATTATTTATCTATTGTTGATGAGTACACCAGTTGCCGGAAGCATCATAAAGTCTAGTAATATAGTTTCTTAGTCGTCTTTGAGAAGCTTTACTACGAAAAAACTTGGTATTTTTATCTCCATCTTTTAACCACATAACTTTTGATTTTTATTGCCACATAATAGCTTTCCTTATCTAGCAGCAAGTTTATTTCACCTTCCAATTGTTTCATGAGACTTGAATCCCCCCCCCCCCCCCCACTGATTGCTATTTTTTTCGCTTGGATTAGTTGTTTTCTTTTCTTCTCAAGTTCACGCTTCACATTACCAAAAACTTGCCTACACCAATGTGTAAGCTCTCTATCGCAGTTATCAATCTTAGTAATGATTTTTGTATCCCAAGACTCATCCACATCTTTCCTCCAAATAGCTTCTACTTTGTCGCTATAGCCTTTATCTGTCATCCACATTTGCTCAAATCGAAAAGGTTTTTGAAAACTACACTTCATACCTTCGGGCACTATCCACAAAGCTTTATGATCTGATGTTGTGACATACAAGTGATGGATTTTTGTTCCTGAAAAAATTGAAAATAAATCATTAGTAGCCACGGCTCTGTCAAGTCTCTCCCACACAATATAACCTGCATAGGGCTCGTTTGGTAAACAACAATTTTCAATGTTTAAACACCACAACATATATTTTCACAACATTTTTTAACCTACATTCCCACGACATAATCTCCTACGGATTTTTTTATAAAATAACTATAAAATCCAAACAATATTATTAATTAGGCAACGTTTCAAACATATTGCATTTTTAACAATTCGACTTCAGAGGAGTCGATTTTACTGTTCATATTGCTTATTTTTGTGCCACGTAGATAAGAAATCGAGTCCTTTATTCTCATTTTTCATACATAAAAATCGACTACAGTGGAGTCGAGTTCAATACAAAGAAAACGACTCCAGTGGAGTCGATTTCAATACAAACAAAACGACTCCAGTGGAGTCGTTTTCTTTGTGAAGTCCTTTTCCCCCAAAATCCGCATGAACTCAACAAACGAAGAAGCTTCAGTTAGAAAGGAAACGAACCCCAGCAACGAGCAACGCCGACGAAGCTTCAGTTGTTGTGCAAACGAACCCAGCAACGAGCAACGCCGACGAGCAAGCGAACCCACGAACCCAGGCGCCGCGCTGCGCCGAAGAACCATCGACGAGCAAGCAGGCGCCGCGCCGACGAACCCGCGCGACGAACCCAGGCGCCGACGTGCGACACCGACGGCGAGGCGCGACGAATCCAGTCCGTTTTGAAGGTTGTGACGTCGACGGCGAGGGTCCGATTTGAAGGTCTGATTTGAAGGTCTGATTTGAAGATCTGGAGTTTTTTGAAGGTCTACTGAAGGTCTACTGGAGTTTTTTGAAGGTCCGATTTAAAGACTGAAATCGACTTCAGAGAAGTCGTTTTCTTTGTATTGAAACCGACTTCTCTGAAGTCGATTTCTTTGTATAAAAAATGAGTATAATAGACTCGATTTTTCTGTCTACGTGGCCGAAAGAATAGGCGATATAAACAGTGAAATCGACTCCTTTGAAGTCGAATTGTTAGAAATGCAATATGTTTGAAACGTTGCCTAACTAATAATATTGTTTGAGTTTTGTAATTATTTTATAAAAAAACCCATCTCCTACTGCCATAATGTTTTATAAAATAAAAATGACACGTGTAAAGCTAAACATTGCAGTGAGTAGAAGGATTTGAACAGAAGATCTTCGACAATTATTAAAGTAAAAAATTAGAGTTGCGAAACACGTGCTCACATAACAAATCTTCGAAAGCCCTAGAAAGAAAACCCGGAAGAAGAAGTAGGTGAAGTTGGGAGAGTGAAAAGGGCAAGATGGAAAAAAAAAAGCAAGGGGAGGAGCTTTTGGAAACTCTAGGGGACTTCACGAGCAAGGAGAACTGGGACAGGTTCTTCAGTATCCGAGGCAGCGATGACTCCTTCGAGTGGTACGCGGAGTGGGCCGAGCTCAGAGGCCCACTACTGTCCCACCTCCAACAACAACAACATCAGCCGTATATACAGATACTGGTTCCTGCTTGTGGCAACTCTCGTCTCTCCGAGCACCTGTACGATGATGCCGCCCTTAAGGCCATCACCAACATCGACTTCTCCAAGGTTGTCATTTCCGACATGTTGCGCCGCAACGTCCGTCAACGCCCTGAAATGCGGTGGCGCGTTATGGACATCACGACAATGCAGGTCTGTCTACTAATAATAATAATAATAATTTTGATCTAAAAATTGATGTTTTTTTATATAATATAATTTACTTACTTACAGTTCATGGATGAGACTTTTGATGCTGTTGTTGATAAAGGTGGACTCGATGCTTTGATGGAGCCACAACTTGGCCCTAAGCTCGGGATTCAATATTTATCTGAGGTTATGAGAATTCTGAAATCTGGGGGAAAATTTATTTGCCTCACCTTGGCTGAGTCTCATGTTTTAGGTACTCTTTGTTCTTTTCTTTTACCTTGCTTTCTCATTTTAGTTCACATCTATTCCATTTTCCAATGTATCTGTATTGACTATTGAGGGAATCAGTCATTAATTCATTGCATTCATACCAAATATTTTATCACTTGCTTCTTCCTTCCTACCTATTCCCTAAAATAATATTAGATGGTGCTTGCTTTACTTATTCCATTCTTTTTCAGGTTTGCTCTTCTCTAAGTTTAGATTCGGGTGGAAAATGACTATTGAGGCCATACCTCAGACTCAGAAACCATCCAGTAAGCCTAGCCTTCAAACATTTATGGTAGTTGCTGAGAAAGAGATGTCTAGTACGTTGTACGAGATAACAGCATTGTTCAATAATGATTCTCTTGATTGTACTGGACTTCAGGTACAATAACTGGCTTGCATTCTTTTCTGGACGATAATAAAACTTTTTCATTAGCAATGTATGACATATGCTCAAAATTATTTTACACAATCAAACATAACAGCAGTCCAACATGTTTAGGTTTGTGTTAAGACATTTTTAAACATCAAGTTAGTAGGGAGTAGTTATTTTTGAATAAATTTCCTCTTTTAACGTAAACTTAGTTAATCAAAATTGGGAATTCTAATTTTTTTTTAAAGCTTTAATTGAATCTGATTGATTTTTTTTTAGGCTTGTGGAATCAATGAAGCTCTTGAAAATGAGAACCAAATTCGAAGAGGATACTTCAATGGTTCTCATATATTGTACTCACTTGAAGACCTGCAACTTGGAGCGAAAGGGGATCTTACAAAGCTATGCCAAGGTCGTCGGTTCCAGCTTACTTTGGGTGGACAAGGGGGCTCTCTTTTCAGTTATAGAGCCATACTTCTTGATGCTCGGCAGCATTCTGGTTCATTCATGTACCATTGTGGGGTTTTTATCGTGCCTAAGGTCTGTGTTAGCATATCTATTAGATCCAAACACTTGTGGGATAGTACAACACATAATTTTATTTTATTACTATGTTTTTGCTTTTGTCGTGCTACAGTTTGTCCAATTATGGTTTGATTGGAAGCTGACATCCTCATTTATCTAAGTAAAAAGAAGCATTTCTTATAAGTTATCAAGTTCAAGGAAATTGGCTGGGGTCATTCTTATGCCTGTTGCACCCCCCCCCCCCCCCCCCACTCCTATAAAACCATTGAATTTCTTCAAAATACCAATGAAGAATTACAGGTTTTAAAAAATTTAATATTTGTTAGTTCCATTTGTGCATCATGTCATAAGATGGCACATCAGAATTGGTTATGTTCATTGTTAAGTTGAACCAAATTTGTTTTACCTAATATTTTTAGTAATAAATGACAATATTCAGCAGAACCTAATATGAGCTCTTATTTACCTGATTTTAACTACTGATAATTTGTGGAGGCATCTGATAATTGTGCTTCACTGGTGTTGCATGTGTAAGAGGGATGGGGAGACTATTGATCATCTGTTTTTACATTGCCTGTGTGAAATATAATATTTTCACTTTTCGGGGTTCAGTGGGTTATGCCAAGAAGTGTTGTGTACTTCCTATCTAGCTAGTTGGGTAAGTTAAGCAAAAAGAGAAATTGTGGTTATTTGGAGCATGATATCCCACTGTCTCATGTGGTATTTGGTGGGAGAGGAATGCTCAGACTTTTTAAGGGAGTGAGAGATAGATTCATGAATTGAAGACTTCATTCCTCCATACTTTGTTTGAGTGGATAAATGGTTTGGGTTTTTTCTACTTATGCTTCTTTATTTGATTTACTTCTTGGTTGTACTTACCATGCATCATTGTCTTGACCTTTTGATTTTAGTAGACTACCCACGTACCCTCTTGGGTTTTTTTGCACTCATTATCATTTTGTTCTTCTGCTTGAAGTGTAACGGAATGTTAGATTTCAGACCCGGGCTCATGAATGGCTATACTCTTCAGAAGAAGGACAATGGATGGTAGTTGAAAGCTCAAAGGCTGCTCGTCTCATAATGGTACCTTCTGCTTAGCAATTGTATTTTGGAGATCCTTTTTTTTTCCCCCTATTTTAAAAGGGGAAAAAAAAAAAGATCGTTATAATAACAATGCCTAAATGAAACTTTATGTGCGAAATGAAGGTTTTATTAGACACCTGCCACAATAATGCTAGCATGGATGATATTCAGGTAATATGTTCTTTCAATTTGTAAAAAAGACGTGATTGCAAAATGAAAATTAATGTGCTATTTTCATACTTATCAAAAAATCCAAAAAGGACATGGATTATATTTGCAACATCCATTGGCTGCATTTATTTTCTAAAATCTAAGTTTTGGCATCTCTCCAGAAGGATTTATCTCCACTGGTGGAACCATTGGCACCTGGAAAAGAAGATAATGGAGCTCAAATTCCGTAGGTTTCTTACATCATTTGGTTTTAATCTTTGCCATTATATCATCTTGACACTTGTTTAATCATAGTGATACTAATTGTTTAAAGTTGATTCTAAAACTTCTAATTGGTTTTGATGTGCCAATCAATGAAATAGCTTACAGACCAGTTGTTGATGCAACTTACTCATGGCAGTTCTGCAACTATAGTACTTTGAAGCTTGTTATGGAAATTCTTTGGAATTCCAACTCCTTTTATTATTTTTGTGATATATATGCTTGCTATGACCAAGAAAATTATGATAATGATCTTCATTAAATATGCTTTGTGCATTGGGTACAACCTATTTGGTAACAGTTAGACTTGTTCTGATATATAGATTGTGAGGGAGAGAGCTTGAAAAGGCTTTATGACATCAATGTTATCCAAAAAGAATTTAATACCTTGGGATTGTGCAAATACCTAACCCTAGAATGATTCTCTTATCACATGACATCATGTATACTTTCACTGCACTGTTATGCATTACATTGCAATGCTGTAAGCAATCATCTTTTTTCTCCAAGGGCATTCATGGTTCTATTTCTGGTTTGGATATGATTTATGCAGTTGCTCCATTAACTTATATAAAAAAAAGCAGTTGCGTTATTATTTGCAGATTTTTTCATAGATGCTGTCATTGTCTTGTTTTCTACAGGTTCATGATGGCTAGTGATGGGATCAAGCAACGGAATATTATTCACCAGGTGAAAACTCTTCCTATGATGTTGTTTTATTTACTGTCTTCACTGTTCAGCAAGCTCTGAAGATAAAGTTGATGATATTACTTTTATATATCCTCAAGAGTTGGTTGAAATATATAACAATTATTTCTAAGGCGTTCACAAAATTATTTCTAAGGTGTTGTCTAATAGGTTGAGGATGATGCTTTGGAATTATTTCCAAGTCTGATAATTCTTTTGTGAAAGGTAGGCAGATTTTTGGATTCCATCTTAATTGCTTATGAATTTTTTAGATAGTAGGCTAAAGGTAGGGTTTCCAGGGGTGTTGTGTAAGTTAGATGTGGAGAAAGTTTATGATCATGTTAGTTGGGATTTCCTTATTTTTATGCTTCGGCTGTGTGGGCAAGTGGATTATGTTTTGAAAGAGTACTTTTAATCAATGTTACCTTACCCCCTTTGATAAATATGAAAGCTTCCACCCCGCCAATCTCTGCTCCAATTTCTCAAGAATAGGATTCCAAATTATCCTCTCCTTGAATTTAGCACCCAAAGGGAGACCCAAATATTTCATTGGAAGGGTTAAAGATGAGAATAAATTAATATAGAAAAGCAGAAGCAAGAAAGAGAGAAAAACAAGGGAGTACATGGTTCAGCCAAACGGCCTACATCCATAAAATAAAGCCTTAGCAGTCACATCTTTATTGTATACTCAAGACAGCAATTATAGTGAACCCTTAACAGGGTATATATGGAGCCTAGAAACTAGGGTTAGCCCAATAAGGGCTTACAACATAATTGGGCCTCTTAGGCCATTACATCAACATAAACCCAATTCTTTAACAAGCATTGGCTGTTGACATCCCCACATAGCCACCAATTCCCCTATGCTGCTCAAAACAACCTCTAGTACCAACTTTGACTTGCCTAAGTTAATCTTCGATACCAACACCACTGCATACACAACCTTATCCACCACCACCTTCACACTCTCCTCCATATACACAACCCCCACTACCTCCACTAATCCATTCCTTTCCACCCCCTTTACCCTTTGGTCCCTCCCGCTTTTTACCCTACCCAACACAACCACCTTTCTTTCCACATAATGTATTTTTACCAAAGCCTTTTTACTTGCCTAATCATCTTGGTCAGGTTCTCCAACCATCCCATCCTACTCCGCTTTCAATACTGCTATCTCTTCCTCCACAAAGCAAGCCTCCCCCACACAAAGCTCCACCAAACATGTCTCCCCCACAAATTAACCTAATTCCCTCTCCTCCTTCCTCTCAACCCAAGCCTAACCCTCAAACTAGGGAGATAGAGAGGAACTCTATTTTCTTTTGTATCAAATCTAAGGTTTTTTCTTTAGTTTTTGTTGGTGGTAGAATTAATTCCTATGCTATTCATGAATGTCGGGGTGAGTACCACGACTTTATTTGGTGGGAAGGTTAGGTTTGGATTGGATCATTGCTTGTTTAGCAGGATTATCTTGTTGGAATTTTAGCATTCAAAAGAATGTGTGAGAATTCAAAAATCTTGGAGATAACTAGTTGATCAAATTTGGGTGGTTTTTTGTGTGGAAATCTCTGAGTATCACAATGGTGCAAGATGTGGTTGTCTTCAGGCTCCATCGGGAGTCAAAGAAGGGTGGTTGGGCTTCACTTGAAATGAGACTACGTGAGTTCTTCTTGGGGAAAAAAGCTTCTAGGCCGGGGAAAGAGGTGGTGGCCGGTGGTGGTGCATTTAAAAAATCCGTTAGCAATCAAAATTCTCAAGTTTGGAAAGTTTTAAAAGATCATGAGAATTTAGGATTTGATTAGTTCCCTAAAATTTCTGCCCATGTTAATCAGCATGAGAGATCTGGGGATTTGATTAGTGTACTCAAATTTTATTACTCATTTAAAATTTGGTAGACCTTTATGTCAAACCAGTGTGAAATGGACCTAGGCCCACTTTGGGTTTAAAATTTCAACTTCTTTATCGGGTGAAGGCAAGCGGACTATTGTGTGGGCTAATATTAAACAACCCACTATAGTTGTTCCTCCCTTAAATATAGTGACTGGGCTTCTTAAAGCCCATCTCAATATCCTTTGTGAGTTTGGGTCCTCGGAAACATAAAAGCCAAACAAAGGAAACGGTGTGTCTCTTGCGTGAAGGGTGTGTGGGTTTGATGGCTCGGCCAAACTGTTGCACGAAGCTGAAGCAAGGTTGGAGGTAGTGCTTTCGAGCTTCGGCGATGGTGTAGGTCTTATTTTCAAGGCTATTTTTGTTGGTTTGTGACTCGGGCATCCATGAAGCAGAGAAGCAGCGGAAGTGATTCTGAGACCCGATGCTAGCGTGGGTCTAACTTTTGAGGCTAATCTGCTTGCTGACGATGTCTCTGATGGTGGTTTTGTGGTCACTCCACTAGTTGTGGGTCTTTCGTCGTCTTTTCCAGTCTTGGATTTATTTGAAATTCTCTAGAGGCAACAACTATTGGGTTCTAATCGCTTCTGTCCTCTATTTGAGTTGGGTTTTGACTCAAACGATGCTGTTGCACCTAGGCAATTTTGGGAAGATCCTTTGTTGATAGAGAAGGGGTCAGGTACTTGTTCTTTGGTTGTTGCACCTTGGCTTTGTGGGATCCTAATGGAGGTTTAGATTTTGGTACTGAGGTGAGTGTTATTGATGGATTTTCTTTGGAGGATGATTTGAAGGCTTCAGAATGGATGAGAGCAATGATCAAAGGTTTTGGTTCATATGTGGGAGGTTTCCTATTGCTTGTTGTGAGAGTCAGTGCAATGCTTTTTTTCCAAAAACTCGAGTGTGCTTGGGAAAAACAAGAAGTTGCTTGTTGTGAGGAATTTACTTAGGGGGTGGAAATGTGATGTTGTCTGTCTTCAAGAAACCAAACTTCACAATACTAGTTCTACCATTGTCAAAAGTCTTTGGGGCAGCCCTTATGTAGACCGGATAGTTTTGGATGCCATTCTCACAATTGGGGATTTGATGGAGGAAAAAAAATGGTGAAAAGGAAAGATGTTTTAGAAAGTTAAGTTGCTTAGAGAAAAGAAAGAATGAACTAGCTCTTCAAGAGACACACTCTTGCAATAATACCTCATAGGTAGATTTCTTGGATTCAAATTCAACTAGTTACAATGAAGGTAGCCTTGCTTATTTATAGTTATATAAGCAAGCTGCTGAGTTAGTTACAAGAACGCACCATGTGGCTGCCATGTGATTTGGCCAAAGCCTAACTTCTCTAACTAACTAATAGGCTATTGCACTTATCACTAACAACCTATCAGCTAGCTAACTTTTTGTTACAAGTGATAAAGACTATTAAAAGTAAAACAAGAAATTACTTACTATACAACAAAAGCTAGTAACAGATAGATTTAAAATTGAATTGCATCATGACTATACCTTTTTGGAACACACTTTTCCTCAAGTGTGGCTTGTTGTAAGCTGATTTGGGTCATGATAGGGCAGCAAGTGATGTACATTGAAACTGTTAGAAATACGTAGATGATCAAGTAGCTTGACTTGGTAGGCATTGTCATTGATCTTATGTAGTATAAGACAAGGACCAATCTTCTTTTGCTGCAACTTTGTATTAGGTCCAGCAGGGTTCCTCTCCTTGGTCAGGGTCACTCATACTAGGTCACCTTCCTTGAAAATCACTTGCCTTTTCTTCTTGTCAGCTTGTGCCTTGTGCTTAGCATTGCTGGCCTCTATTTTCTTCTTAATATCTACATGTAGCTGTTGTATGAAATCAGCTAACTCAGTGGCTTTTGGATGCTCCTTCTTGGGTAATGGTAAGCTTGACAAGTCAAGAACACTGGTTGGTTGCATCCCATAAACAATCTCAAAGGGAGAGTGTTGAGTTGTTCTATTGGTAGATGAGTTGTAGGCAAACTCTGCTTGTAACACCCCAACCCCATACCAAGGATTTAGATGCACGACCTGTCTTATAAATAATCAACATTTATTATAATGGAACAGAGCGTAATTAAATATCCACAAATAAGAATCAAACCATTAAGTCTTTTTTATAAAATCCATCAAACTAAAACTTTAACAATAGTGTCTCCAAATACAATCTCAAATAGTTTCATGAATACCAAACTCATTATCCTAAGAAAATATAATAAAACAACCCCTCACTAACATAGCTCCAAAAGAAGTCTTCAAATCTATGTCTCCGATGATCTACCACTAAAAGATATTCCATTGCTCTAATCTGAAAGGGTGGAAAAAGAAGGGGGGGGGTGAGCTAGAAGCCCAATAAGAGACTACATAACATGAGGATGTCTTTCAAAACAAAATAATAGTATCATTGACAAAATATAATCTTTACAAAACATTTACAAATAGTTTTAACAGTAATATAATATATTCTATAAAACTGTCAGAAAGAAAACATTTACTATAACATTGTAATTAGTAAATAAAATAGTATCCACTTTAGTTAGCCAAAATACACTAAATAGATAGAAACAATATATTATAGTAATAAACAATTTTTCTACTTACAAAGGTCAATAACAATAAAATAATAGTTTGATATGGAAAACATTAAACATAGCTAGACAAAGACATAAACTGCTAAACACTCGGTGGGTGATTCCCATAGTAAACAATAAGACTAACCTCAAAGAGGCAACACTGGCTCAAAGAGCAAACAATAACACTGGCTTCGAAGAGCAAACAATAACACTGTACCACACCACAATAACACTAGCCGAAGACCAACACTTAACCTTGTGTTGGCAAAGGTTGTAGATTGTCTAGCTAACTGTTTGAAAACATTCTTACTTTATTACAATATTGTCAATACAAATCATATATCATATAATGAATACTTTCTCAAAAATATAGTTTTTGTATCATTCTTAACATATACAATTTCAAAGTATCATACAAGAAATATTAAAATTCAGGTATGTATAAAGTATTGACAATGGTATAAGTTTTTGAAACTTCACTTTTGCAATTATGTATATATAAATATATTTTTACCAAAAATATATATAAATATACACGTCTTAAGAGACGTCATGTTCTGAAGTCCACTTACCTTTAGTTGCTAAACCAAGCTTCACTTCAATTGTCCCAAATGATGTCAACTAAAACCTAATTAAGGATTAAATAACTCAATAAGGGCAGGTTTCGAATAACCAAAAAGTCCTCTTATAAAACTTTTCCTTAGCCATTGAAAAGATTTCGCAATATAAAATTTAACATATCTTTCTAATATACATCATACCTATTCTAGATTTTATATAATTGTAATGCATTCCCTAAAATGAAAATCTGTTATACCTATATATAAGTACACGTAGACCATCTGAACACCACCCTAGGACATCTACAAGTGCTTAACCTATGTAGGATGTGATGCTACTCCACGTACATATATGAGGATCTGTTTCAAAATAAAATAGAATAATGCTGTCTATAATAACACTTCCATGATAACTTCTATTCTTATGCAACTGTTAGTATAATTCTAATATTTTCAAGCAGCCTAGGGACGAAGGTTCCTTAATCAAATATGTGTTCAAAGATATCAATAAGGCATGCATATATAGATGTTTACCTCAATACAACGAATTTGCTGGCTGCCCCTAGCAGTGCCACGTTCTTCTATCCTTTCAATTTTGAGAAACCCTAATTCTCTACTCTTAATCTTTTATACGCTAAACACTGATTTTTTTTTTTTTTTTTTCAAATCTTGCAGTCTCTCTCTACCTTTCACGTGATTGACTTAAAAGACCCAGAATATATACCTCTAAAATAACACTCCAATTCAGTCTAGGAAGATCAATCCCACTCCAATTAGTACTCTTAAATAACACTCCTACTTGGGCTAGAGTTTAAGACCCACTAAAACTTAAATAAGCTTCCAAGACTTTAATTCCCAATTAAACTCAAATTAAGGTTGTTTAGATAGGCTAGAACTCTAAAGAATTCCAATAATACTTAAACTCCTAACCCAAAAAGGTTTTAATCTCTTATTCTTTTCCTTAACTGATAAGGAGACTAAAAGTTAAATATGAATAATCCACAAAATAACTCTCACGTTACATTTTCTTTTATTTATTTTTTTTGCAGTAATCATAATATAAAATAATATCACCTTAAAAATAAGTTAACTAATTCATCAATTTCACTCTAGAAGCAATTAAATTAAATTTAAGTGAGGCGGGTGTTACACTGCTATAGGTAAAACATTCTCCCATTCCTTAGGTTTGTCCCTTACAAAACACCTTAGGAGGTTGCCCAAGCTCCTATTGACCGCCTCAGTCTGTCCATCCGTTTGAGGATGGAAGCTGGTGCTGTACTGCAAGTCAGTACCAATTTTCCTCCACAAAGTCCTCCAGAAATGGGCAAGAAACTTGGTGTCCCTATTAGACACAATGTTGGTTGGAACTCCATGTAACTTATAAATCTCCCTGAAAAATAAACCAACAATGTTAGAGGCATCATTAGTCTTTTTACAAGCCACAAAATGGGCCATCTTGGAGAATTTGTCCACTACCACTAGAATAGAGTCTGATCTTCTAGTAGTAGGTGGTAATCCAAGCACCAAGTCCATGCTAATGCTGGTCCAAGGCTTGTTAGGCACTGGAAGGGGCAGATACAGTCCAGCATTGGTGGCTGTCCCTTTGCTTTGCTGACATATCATGCATCTTTGAACTAGTCTTCCCACATCCTTAAGCATTCATGGCCAATAGAATTGTTGTTGTAGGAGCTGCAGTGTCTTCTCTCTCCCAAAATGGCCTTGGTTATGCACTTCAAGCAAAATCTTGTGCCTGAGAGAACATTTTGGAATGCAAAGGACCAGGCCTTTGAATAAGTAGCCATCTTGCTGGTTGAATCCAGGATAGACAGCTCTGTTGCCTTGTTGCCAATTCTGCATAATCTGAAACAACTTGGAATCTTCCTTATACTACTCCTTAAATGCCTCAAATCCCTCAACTATGTTGTGCATCAACACTAGTAAGGAAGATCTCCTGCTAAGACCATCTGCCACTCTATTAAGGACTCCAGCTTTGTGCCTTAAGCTGAAGTTGAACTGTTGTAGGTAGACAGCCCATTTGGCATGCCGTTTGTTGAGGGTTGCTTGGCTGTTGAGGTGTTTAAGAGCCTCATGGTCAGTATGGAATAAATTCTTTGTAGGCCAAATAGTATTCCCAATGTTTTATTGCTTGTACTATGGCATAAAATTCCACATCATAAGTGCTATAGTTGAGCTTGGCTGAATTGAGTTTTTCACTGAAATAGGCCACTGGCTTGCCCTCTTGACTGAGAACACCCCCTATGCCAACTCCAGAAGCATCACAATCCAATTCAAAGATCTTTTCTAAGTCAGGAGCCCGCAATACTGTCGCTGCAGTAAGGGCAACTTTCAAGGACTCAAAACTCTGCTGCTTAGCCTCATCCCACGCACAAGTAGACAGCTTGAGACAGTCAGTGAGTGGTGCTGCAATTATGCTAAACCTTTTGATGAATCTCTTGTAAAATGTTGCTAACCCATGGAAGCTTCTTATTTCAGCCACAGATCTTGGAACAGACCAATCTAGAATGGCCTTAACCTTCCCCTCATCCATTGCAATTCCCTTATCAGTCACCACATACCCAAGAAAGCCTACCTTACTTACTTCAAAGGTACATTTCTTGGTATTTGCATAGAACTTATCCCTTCTTAGTAACTCAAACACAAATTGCAAATGATTCACATGATCACTCAAAGTCTTGCTATATACCAATATATCATCAAAGTAAACTACAACACATACACCAAGCAAAGGCTGCAACATTTGAGTCATTACCCTCTTGAAAGTAGCGGGTGCATTAGTAAGACCAAAAGGCATGACAAATCACTCATATAGCCCACTATGTGTCTTAAAGGCAGTCTTCCACTCATACCCTGGCTTAATCCGAATTTGATGATAGCCACTTCTAAGATCTATCTTGGAAAAGATTTTAGAACTAGAGCTAGACAGTCAAGCATATCATCTAGCCTAGGTATAGGAAACCGATATTTAATTGTGATTTTGTTAATGGCTCTATTGTCAACACACACTCTCCAACTACCATTCTTCTTAGGGGTTAAGGGGGTTGGTATAGCACATGGACTAATACTTGGCCTAATATATCCCTTGTCCAATAGTTCTTGCACTTGCCTATTAAGTTCATCCTTTTCCATTGGTGTCATCCTATAGGCAGCCCTATTATGTAATGCAGAACCTGGAATGAAATCAATGGCATGCTGCATGTCTCTCATAAGAGGTAATTCAGTAGGTAATCCATTAGGGAAGACATCCTCAAATGACTTGATCAACTCCTTTATAGATTGAGGCACTATCATAGCATTTAACTCTAATGCAGTCAATAACATGTAAACCACACCAGTTGCTAGAGTTTCTTGTGCAAATTTCTTGACAATAAGCAAAGAATTAGGCTGTACAGTAGTAGGAGTTTTTAAGAATCACCCTTTCTTTCATGGGCAGTAGGGTGTAATGCTGTCCATTTTTGCATAGGCTGTAGGTGTTCTTCCTTCCATCATGGTTGGTGTGCCTATCATATTGCCAAGGCCTTCCCAACAGCAAATGACATGCATTCATCTTCACTACATCACAAAAAACTGAATCTTGAAACTTCTTCCTAATTGAAAAGGAGGCCATGCATCTCTTGGAAACTCTTATATCATTGCCTGTCTTAAGCCATGTCAATTTGTAGGGGTGAGGATGATCTTCAATCTTTAAACCAAGTTTATCAACAACTTCTTCAAAAACCACATTTTCACAGCTTCCCCCATCAATAACTAAGTTGCAAATCCTACCACCAATATTACAAGTGGTGTGAAAAATGTTGCTCCTCAACCAATCCTCCTGCTCCTCCTGTTTTGGTGCTAATAAGGTCTTCTTCATTGCCAAAGCCAAGCCTTCTTCCTCATTTGAGTCACCTATAACAATTTCTTCTTCATACACTGGAAATTCTTCATCTTCCTGGTCTTCACAACCTTCAATCATCAAAGCTTTACCCTTGCCTTGAGCACTAATTCCCCCTTTCTTGCAATTTGTGGCCTTGTGCCCAGCTTCTCCACACTTGTAGCACTTAAATGTAAAACTTTGTGCTGTTTTAGGGACTATTTTGGCTGCACTAGAAGTTGAAGGTAGACCTACACTCTCAATCTTGAAAGGTTGTGCACTGGCATTCCTTGAGTGCTGACTTGGGTACTTCTACTACCACCACCATAAGCTTGGAATTGCACAAAAGCTTTTCTTTCAAGTTGCTTATCAAACATCAAGGCTCTATTGTAAGCTTTAGAAACAGACCACAGTTGGTGCAAAGATAAGGCATCTTGAATTGGTGGTTTAAGGCCACTCAAGAACCTTGCAACCATCTGCTCTTCACTCTCATTTAGGTCTACTCGAGCTACCAGTTGATAAAATGTATACTCTTCCGTACTGCCGTGTTGCCTCAAATTATGCAGTTGTTTGTATAAGGATTGCATATAATTGAAAGGCAGAAACTGATTTCTCATTTTCTGCTTCATCTTGCACCAATTTTGGATCTTTCTTTTACCCCTCCTAACTCTTTGAACATGGAGCTGTTCCCACCAGGTTGAAGCTCTCCTCCTAAGCTTGATAGAGATCAACTTCACCTTCTTGGAATCTGACACCTCATGGAAATCAAAGATTCTTTCCACTTGGTTAAGCCAATCCATGAATTCTTTATGATTCAAGCTACCATAGAACTCAGGTAACTCAATCTTGAAGTTTGATTCCCATTTTGGTTCTCCCCTTTGAGGACTAGGCACTTGCCTTGGAACACCTCCTCTAGGCTGAACAATTGGGTTACTAAAGTTGCTGTGACTGTCAGTTTCAGCGTCTTCAGGAGGTTCATCATCATTTCTAGGATGATAACGCTGGTTTCTTCTCACTTCCTCAGTCAAGGCAGCTAGCTGCCCCCTTAGCAGCTCCAGTCTGCTCCAATGTCACCTGGGGTTCTCCTTCTTGGTGTGGTTGCGGCTGTTGCCTGGGTTGACCCTGCACCTCAAGTTCATGTATTGCAGCACCTTTCTTGTTCCTTCTGTTGTAAACTATTGGTGCCATCTTCACAAATTCTTAGGCTTACTAGTAGAGGATAAGAAAATGAAATCAAGATAGGATCTTGATAGGTTCTTGATGACAGAAATGAAGAAACAAATTGCAAACCAGCTTGAATCCTAAGGATCTCAAGCTTTGATGCCAAATTATGATGGAGGAAAAAAATGGTAAAAATGAAAGATGTTTTAGAAAGCTAAGTTGCTTAGAGAAAAAAAAGAATGAACTAGTTCTTCAAGAGACACGCTCTTGGAATAAAACCTCATAGGTAGATTTCTTGGATTCAAATTCAACTAGTTATAATGAAGGTAGCCTTGCTTATTTATAGTCACATAAGCAAGCTGCTGAGTTAGTTACAAGAACCCACCATGTGACTGCCATGTGATTTGGCCAAAGCCTAACTAACTTTTCTAACTAACTAATAGGCTATTGCACTTATCGCTAACAACCTATCAACTAACTAACTTTTTGTTACAAGTGATAAAGGCTATTAAAAGTAAAACAAGAAATTACTTATTATACAACAAAAGCTAGTAAAAGATAGATTTAAAATTGAACTGCATCAAAAATATTGTTAATGTGGGACAAAAGGGTTTTTGAGAAAGTTGAATGTGCGGTTGGTAGTTTTTTGGTTTTGGTTTTTGTTTTGTTGAGAGGTGTGGTAGATGGCTTTGAATGGGCATGCTTAGGGGTGTATGGACCAAATAATGGTTCCACTACAATTTTTTTTGGTAGTTCTCGTAGTCTCCATCAAGTGGATCCCTTTTCTCCACTCTTATTCCTTTTGGTTATAGAGGTGCTGAGCAGTTTGTTGAAGAGAAGAGAATGGAAAAGGGTGGTTTTCTTTGTGGTTTTCAAGTGGGAAGAGTGGAAGGGGGTATAAATATTTCTCACCATCTTTTTGCGGATGAAACTATCTTATTTTGTGATGCTTCTAGGGAACAACTTTTATACATACGGATGTTGTTGATTTTCTAGCTATTGCAAGCTTGAAAGTTAATGTTGGGAAGAGTGAGATTGTTCAAGTAGGTGAGGTAAGGAATCTGAATGCTTCGGCTTGTGTTTTATGTTGTAAGTTGGGTAGCTTGCAAATGATTTACTTGGGTATGCCTCTTGGGGCCCATTATAAAGATTCATTGATATGGAATCCTATTATAGAGAAAATGGAGAGGAGACTGTTTGGTTGGAAACGTATTTATTTGTCAAAGGGAAAGGGAGGTAGACTCACTCTTTTAAAAAGGTAGTCTATTGAGCTCTCCTTCCTATTTTCTATCTTTTTCACTATTCCTCAAGCTGTCGTGGCAGCTAGACTAGAAAGGATTCTGATGGAGGAAAAACTGGTGAAAAGGAAAGATGTTTCAGAAAAACTGAGGGGCTGTTTGGTACATGCACTTAAAAATTGAAATTGTTGTTTGAAAACGTGTGTGAAAATATGTGTGGGTGAAAAAGTGTGTGGAAATACGTGTAATATTGTTTAAAAACTGAAAATTGTTGTTTAAAAACATGTACCAAACACCCCCTAAGTTGCTTAGAAAAAAGAAACAAAGAACTAGCTCTTTAAGAGAAACTCTTGGAATAATACCTCATAGGTATAATACTAGGATTCAAATTCAACTAGTTACAATGAGGGTAGCCTTGCTTATTTATAAATACATAGTCAAGCTGCTGATTGGCTAGAAAGTTAGTTACAAGAACCTACCATGTGGCTACCATGTGATTTGGCCAAAGCCTAACAAACATCTCTAACTAACTAATAGGCTATTGCACTTATCGCTAACAATTTATCAACTAACTAACTTTCTATTACAAGTGAAAGGATCAACCTATCATACAACATAAGCACTAGTATACGACTACCTTTAAAAATGAATTGCATCAGATTCAGAGGAATTTTCTTTGGGAGGCTTCTGAGGAAGTTTTTAAATATCCTTTAGTGGCTTGGGAAGATGTTTGTAAGCCAATGGAGGTAAGTGGGTTGAGGACCCGGAGGATTGGGTTGTTTAAAGCTTGGAAAGTGGTTGTGGCGCTTTGGGAAGGAAAGTTACTATTTATGGCGTCAAGTTATAGCAGCGAAATATGGAGCGGCTAAAGGAGGTTGGTGTACTAGAGGTGTAAAAGGATCTCAAAATGTGGAAGCGTATTGGAACAAGTGCAGAGAGATTTTTTGGATAGATAGTGTAAGTTGTAGGGGAGGGCCACCGTATTCGTTTCTAGCATGACCTATGGAGTGGACATATACCTGTAAAGAACCTTTTTCCTGATCAGTATGATTGTTCTCGGTCCAAAGAAGCTTGGATTTATGACATGATTGTTTCTGCATTCGAACGGGGAGAGGAGTTGGAATTTACAATTTAGGAGAGCTCCTCATGATTGGGAGTTGGAGGCCGTTGATTCTTTTTTTGAGCTTCTTTACTCTTGTATGCCGAGAGGTGAAGGGAGGATAAGCTGTCTTGGAAGTTGACTTTGAATGGGGTGTTTGATGTGTGCTCCTTTTTTGTCTGGTGATTTTACTGTTGTTTTTCCTAGGAAGAGCATTTGGTTTGTAAAGGTTCTGAAAAAGGGTGTCATGCTTTTTATGGACAATAGCCAGGGATGGGATACTTACCATTGATAATCTTGTTAAGAGAGGTCAATCCCATGTTGATTGATGTTGCATGTGTTGGTGTGATGGAGAATCCGTGGACCATCTCTTACTTCACTGTAAGTTGGCTTATGCTTTGTGGTGCGATGTTTTTCATGTGTTTGGAGTCCATTTGGCAATGCTGAAGACAGTTAATTCTCTTCTTTTTGCTTAGGAGCATTGGTTTGGGAAGCATTAGTCAACTATCTGGAATATGATATTGTGATTAGTTTAGTAGGAATGAAATAACCATATCTTTGAAGATAATGAGAGATCTTTAGATCTTTTAAAACATCTTCTTTTTGGTACTTTATTTCAGTGGGCTCATATTTCAATTCCTACTTTCTACAATTTGTTAGCTATTAGCTTTAGCTCTTGAGCTTTTTGTTTTTGTTTTTTTTTTTTAATTTTTTATGCCTAGAGTGTTCATCATCATGAACATGATGTTCATTTTTTCAATAAAAATTCTATTACCTATCCTCTTTTTTTTTTTTTTTTTTTTTTTTTTTTTTGATAAATGGTAGTCTGAGTGGTTTTTTTGGGAGTTTTAGGGGGCTACGCTAAGGAAATCCTCTTTCCCCATTGTTATTTGTTATTCTTATGGTCTTTGAGCTGTATGTTGGATGCACCCGTCAATGATGGACGTATTTCGGGATTCTCCATAGTCACCTCAACGAATAACTTGATGATGGTGTCTCATCTTTTGTTTGTAGATACGCCAATATTTTGTGATGCTAACTCTAGTTAGATAGCAAAATTGGTGAAACTCTCTCTTGGTTTGATTCTGTGTTAGCATTGAAGATTAACTTAGGCAAGTCAAAGTTGGTACTAGTAATCATTTTGAGCAGCATGGGGGAATTAGTGGCTATGTTGGGATGTAAACAGTCAATGCTTGTTAAAGAATTGGGTTCATGATGATGAAATGGCCCAAGAGGCCTAATTATGTTGTAAGCCCTTATTGGGCTAACCCTAGCTTCTAGGCTCTCTATATATATACCCCTTGTTAAAGGTTCACTATAATTGTTGACTTGAGTATACAATAAAGATGTGACCGCTAGGGCTTAATTTTATGGATGTAGGCTGTTTGGTTGAACCATGTAATCTCTTGTGTTTTTCTCTCTTTCTTGCTGGTGTACTAAAGATGTGTTGGGTCCTTATGGTGTTAGTCTTTAGAAATCCATAAAGAAGGGGGTGGTTAACCTGTTCTCAGTTTCTCGAGTATTGACGTGGGTAATGGTACTAGGCTGAAGTTTTGGCATGATTTGTGGTGTGGCAATTGTCCTCTTAAAGAATCCTTTTTGGAGTTATATGATATTAGTTGTGATAGGGAGTCTTCCGTAGCAGACCTTATGCAATTCTCTAATGAGAGGATTCATTGGGATGTTCAATTCTCTCAATCGGTTCAATATTGGGAAATGGGGCCATTGGCCATTTTTATGGACTTAAATCATTCTACATCTATGAGAGGAGATGGAGTTGATCAACTATGTTGGTGGCCAGCGAAGTGTCAAGGTTTTGAGGTTGGAGGGAATTATTGTTTCCTATCTTCGTCTAATGGAATGTTGGAAAATTGTGTGAAGAACGAAGGTTCTTCCTAGGATAGCATTCTTTTCATGGACTGCTGCCTTAGGGAAGATCTTGTCAATAGTTAATCTACGGAAGAGAGTCATTATTGTTTTAGATTGGTGCTGTATGTGTTAGCAAAGTGGGAAGTTAGTGGACCATATTCTTCTTCATTTTCCTATTGCTTATGAGTTGTGGATCATGGTGTTTGGAGTTCACTGGGTCATGCCACATGGGGTTCTAGATTTGTTTGCTTCCTGGTAGGGCAATTTTGGTTGGCATCGAAATATTGCTATTTGGAAGCAAACAAATCTAGAACCCCATGTGGCATGACCCAGTCAAACAAACAAAACACCATGGTCTATTCTCAAGATTAAGTTTTCTTTCTTTCATACTTTTGCTTGATTGGAGTATAACTTTACAATCTTTTCATTTGTTAATCCTATTGATATGTTTGAGCATTGTAATGTGAGAGATTGATTGTATTGCTTCCATAGTACACCTCGGTTTACTTGGTTTTTTTGGTTTCAATAAAGTTTTTGTTATTTATCATAAATAAATAAATATACAGTAAATGCTTATTATTAATCTCTCTACTCTTTTTCCCTGAACTAGACATAATATTGAAGTATGAAGTACTTCTACAATTTATGTAGTTTCACATTATTTCCAATTTTAGAAAACTTTGATGAATTGTTATTAGCCGTTAGAGATGGTGGTGGTTGGACTTGAGGCCTGATTTCAAGTATTCATCGTATGGCAGCTTGGAACTGTCCTCACCTTTTAGCTCCCTCCCCCAATACACTGAAACTTAGGTAGTGATTAAGTTTTGGTTCAAATGTTCAATGTCCAACATTTCAGTATTATTAAAGGTTATTTTATATACACCTACCCTGTCAAGGTGCCACCTAGTGGTGGGAGACTTGGATGAGCTGTAGACCTAGACATCAGGAGTTCACTTGGATTACTTGATACACGGTTTTGACTGGTGGGCCCATGTATCTAGGGTTTACTCCCCAGGGATGGGTCCAAAGGGCCTTGCCTTGGTTGGTTTCCATATCATCAAATAAAAATTGAGAAAATTTCCTGAAGAGTGTAAGTTCCTAAAAGGGAAAAAAAAGGAAAAAGGAGTGGTAGAGATCCTAGAATGTATTTGATTGTTCATGTTTTCTATCACTCTTGGGTCTAATTTAGAAGATTTTAAGAGCAAAGTTTCTTTGGATGCTGGAATGCATCTTTAGTGTCAGATTTTTGTAAAAGGCATTGTTATATTGCTGGTAGCCCTCATCATACACTATTACACTGACTAGAATCTTAAGTCCTCTTATAAAAAATCTCATTGGAACTTATAAAAGATTTCTTGAAGGAAGTGTTGAAATTGGAATAAATAAAGGAAATATCATGTTTTGATGGAGTTGATGCCTCATTGCTCTAATTGAGATTTTTATTCTTAAATGTCACTATTTGATTGATTGAGGGTTATTGGCGGTTTTGCTCTCTTTTTTGAATTTTTAAATCTATCTATCTTTAAACCTAAGTTCTTTATTTTGCTCGACTTCTTTGTGTACCTGGCTCTGCCCTCTTTGCCTTTTCAATAAAATTTTTTTAACTTATAAAAAAAAAATTTGAAACGTTTGTTGTTGAAAAGAACTATGGGGGCTTCTTAGCCTCCTCTCAGCAATTTGGCTTCCTATTCTGTCAATTGTCCTTTTTACCATTATGAACTTTGACTGTTAAGTGAATCTCACTGGAGCTATTTATTGTCTACGAAATTTCAGAAAAAAAAACAATTTTCACAGTATCCTTAAATATCTGTCCTTCTAGGTCACATCTCCATTGAGTGGACCAGTAATTGTTGAAGATGTGGTTTATGAAAATGTTGATGTTGATGTTCGCCTTTTGCCATCTGGAGATTTGATATTTCGTCGCCTTATTTTTGAAAGAACTGGAAGTCTGGTGCAGTCAGAAGCTTTGCTAGCAAAGGAAGGATCTGAGAAAATTAATCAGATTGAGGGGAAGAAAACTAGCTCATCTTCCAAATCCAAGAGAAGGGGACCTAAAAAAATAATTGGTATTGATCCATGCCTTTGATGTGATTCTTATTAATCTAGTCACTCTTTTGCAGCATGGTTTTGCTTGAATTGTACATCTTTCCATATATATTATTTGTTTTTTACTTGACATTGTGTGGTACATGAATTTCTTTCAGATTTATTTTTCCATTTTCAATATAATTTGAGAAATGTTACTCCTGTGTTAAGCTACTACAGTTGGTGTGCATAGATGTATTTTTTTTTGTTCTGTCTCCCTCTTGAGACAGTCTCTCACATGCATGCGCACACAAACACGGGGGGATATGAGAGATAGGTTATTACATATACAATGAAAAGGGACTATGGATGGAGAAGAAAGAAAGTGAAGAAAATAAGAGAGAATGATAGCCTTCTTTGTATGGACTGCAGCTTTGGGTAAAATTCTTACAATTGACAATTTAAGGAAAAGAAAGATAAGGATTACAGATTGGTGTTATATGTGCAAATGTAATGGTGAATTTGTTGATCACCTTTTGCTACATTGCCCTATTGCTTCAGACTTATGGTCCATGATATTGGGTCTTTTTGGAGTTTATTGGGTGATGCCAAAATATGTTGTTGAGCTTTTAGTTTGCTGGCAAGGTCGGTTTGGTCGTCATTGGAATGGTCACATTTGGATGGTAATCTCCCATTGCTTGATGCAGTGCATCTGGAGGGAAAGGAATAGCAAGAGTTTTGAAGATACCGAAAGTTCTATGTCTAATCTCAAGTAGCTCTTTTATAGAACTTTGTTGGACTGGCTGTCAACCTTGGAGAACCTTTCCTTATTTTCTATTGTTGATTTATTAGATTTATGCAATTTTTGTAACTGATTGTTTACCCCAATATACTTCCTGTATACTTGAATGACTCTTTTTTTCTGATTTATATATTTTTATTACTTATAAAAAAAAAAGGGAAAGATATCATAGCATTTTTCATGATTTATTTGTAATTTTTTCCCATACTGAAACTCTTGATTTATCTATATAATAATGAAATTGTTCGTCTTTTTTTTTTTTTTTTACTCGCAATTCTGCCATAAGCTTCTGAAAAGCTCATATTTTCCCACATTAGCATGTAGTTTGTATATATATGGTTTTTTTAATTTTCAGTGTAATAACTTATACAGAGTGCTGAATTGTTATACTTTTATGAGTTGAAATCAATTGGAACTAATGGTTCTATTGGACTAAAGTAACCCAACACAAAAAATTATAATTATATTATGTTTAATTTCTGTAAGCAAATCCTAATTAAAGTACTTCTGATATTTTCTATAGATTTTTTTGTTTGTTTTATATATTTATTAAAACTTATTAATTAAATCTATCATATATAAATATTTTCATTGACCTGTCAGGGTGCAGCCTAATGGTTGGAGACTTGGGATGAGCTGTAGACCTAGACATCCTGGGTTCAATCCCTAGTAAGAGTTCCCCTAGATTACTTGATACACTGCTCTAGTGGATGGGGTCGTGTATTTGTGGTTTACTTTCCAGGGATGGGTCCAAAGGGCTTGCCTTGGTGAGGTTCCATGCCATTAAATAAATAAATACTTTCACTGAACTTTTCCATGTGTTGCACAAGTTAGTGGGTAGTGACTAGCATAAAATTATTATGATTCTGTTAGAACCATTATGATTCCTGGCATAAGCCAGTAACTGTTTGTGCCAAAACATTGCTAATTGACATTGACATAATTTCAATGTTATCAGGAATGGCTCTGTTTGGCTACATGATGGTCTTATTAACCACGTTATTTATGACAAAAAGTAAAATTGAAAAGTGAATTTCTGAACATAACTAAATTTTAATATTTTCATGTTAATTTTGGTTCTCTACACCAATTTTTTTTAAACTTTTTGTTTGTAGTCCAGTGTGTTCCAATGCATAGTTTTACAGCATTTCATCCTTACTAATAAAATTCAAGTTTTTTCTTTTTGCATTAGTTTTGTGAACAAGGATGTGGCAGCCACTAGTTGCACATTTTTGCATGCAAAATGCACGGGTGGTGAGGCTGTATGACATTTGATGTGTCTTGTTGGATGCCATCTCAACTTGAGGAAAAAACTTGTTGTGGAAAGACTTGCAAGTGCCATTCTCAGAAAAGTGCATCCTATTTTGCTGCTTGTTTCATGTTGTGTTAATTTAATATATTCTTAATCTGACAGAACTGAGCAACCAGCTGAAGGTCTATCATAGCTATTTGGCTAGTGCTTATCATACAGGAATTATTTCTGGGTTTGTGTTGATTTCTTCTTATATGGAAAGTGTGGTGTCAACAGGAAAAACTGTAAGTACTGCTCATTTTCTGATGTTAGCCATTTCCGAAATATGCTTTACTTATTAAGAAGCGAAAGAAAAAGCAGCTTGTCATGTTTTTATTCTTGAAATTTGTTTCTTTTTTGGTTTTAATTCAATAAGGAAAACTGTTCTTCCTGATTATTGTTTGACCTAGTAAAATTTGTAGGTCTACTATTATTTTACTCACAAGGAAGACAGCTTTGCTTGGTAATTGGCAATGCTCCCGTGTATAAGATATGAACCCATTTAATGAGATTGAACACCCTGCAAGCTTAAATGTACTTAAGAATTCTGTATGATTGGGGCCCCTGACAGTGGTCCAGTTTTTTCCTTTTCTTTCTTGATTTTATTGACAAAATTTTGAACTTTAATTCTTTAGTGACCCTTAGGTACACAGAATGTTTACTTGACCGTTCCTTTTTTGAAGTAGAGTTTTTATTTACGTAAAAAAGGGACCCATTTAAGTCCACCTTGGAAATTTTTAAGCATAAACATCAACCCTGCATATTGTCTGTATTGATCTATATGATTTAGAAATTAGTTTGACATTGTTTATATATATGTACAGAGTTGGGTTTAAGTTACAACTGATGTAAGAGTTCCACCTTTTATAAGCCATAATAAATCCAACGGTAGAAACACTTTGATGGCCATGTTATCAACCTTATATAAATAAGTGATCTAATTGCTTTAATTATCTCCAACTATGTCATTAAATGTTTTGTACCCTTGTAAAAAATTTATTACGGTTGAATTTTATTTTCTTTACTCTAAATTTTCACACCACAATATTTTCATTTTCCTATAATTCATTATGCACAAAAGAATCGTATATCTCCCACCTCATGCGATCTCCATAGTAATTGGTAAGCAATTGTTAAACACCAAATATTAGTCGAAACATATATACTGGTATAGCACTCCCAAATCCTAAGCTCTCTCCTTGGTTTGTATCTTTGAATTGCTTGGCGAGCTCCCACGTAGAATCTAAATTCTTAAAAAACTCGGGACAGCGGTAAGATTTTTTTTTTTTTCCTGAGAATCAAACAGTGGCAGGATATTATCCATTACTATCAAGGATCTCTGTGGAAATATATTTTCACCAGTTTGGGACCTTGATATTACCCAATACTATCAACTATCAAGGATGTTATCCAATAACATCATAGTGGTGATTGGTCACCAATTTGGGACCTTTGGGTACAACCAGCGTCAAAGATGCTCAATGCCAATCAACTGGGGAAATAATCCTCACTTCCACCTTCACCAGAATCACCACTATGATTTTATTTATTTCAATAAAAACAGAAATTCAAAACATAAAATGAAAATCGATTATAGGTTTTAAAAAGAAAGTAAGAGTAAGCCACTTGATTTGCTTCTCCTCTCTCTCTCTTTGTATCTATATAAACATGGATTTTTTTTTTTTCCCCCCGACAAATGTTAAACATGGAAAATTGATTATAGGTTTTACATTTTAGATGGTATTAGTTTGATCATATGTTCTTAATGGTCTTATCTATGAAATATTTTTCCTTTCTCATCTTTAACTTAGGCATGTCTTGTCTTATGGTTTTCTATACGGTAAGAACGAGATTTTATGTTATTTTCTTTCCTTTTATTATCACTTGATAAGCAAATCAACTTATCAAAGCAATATTCATAGGAACAAAGGCGCGTTTGGTTATCAAAAAGATTTCCTTATTGACCCAAGCTTGTAGATTTTGCAGTTTTTTTATTCTCCGTAAATTCTAAACGTTAAGATTGTTGTGAATGTAATAAATAAGAGAGAAAAAATGGTGTTATTAATTAGGTGAGTTGGAAAGTAATAAATATTTAATGATATATGGACGGTAGTATTTTAAAACTGTTAGATTTTTTAGAAATCTACGGTGTAACAAAGTTGTAACTCTTAAAAAGTTACACCAAGTGTAACTTAAACCCATCTCATATGTATATTGTTCTTTTTCACTTTTGCCCTTTTCTAGATATTGAGGTTGCTTTGTTTTGTTTCTGTAATTTACAAAGTCATCTTTCTCAGGTTAAAACACTTATTATAGGTCTTGGAGCTGGGTTGCTTCCTATGTTCCTTCATGAATGTATACGCTTTTTACATATTGAGGTAATTTTAAGCTTGCAAATATCCTCCTCCTCCTCCAAAAATAGAAAGGATATGATTTAGTTGTCACTTAGTTGGACTAATTGAAGACTATCATATTTACAGCTGGTGGAGTTAGATCCTGTGATTCTCAATCTTGCAAGGGACTACTTTGGTTTTACTGAAGATAAAGCTTTAAAGGTAGTTTATTACACTCTTGTTATCTTCTTTTCGTCTTTTTTATTTTGCTTATTTTTTTAAATGCAAAATATTTCCTTCTGTTTTTATTGTTCATAAAAAAAGTCCTGATGTTTGTCCCTACATACAACATCACTTTTTATCAAAAAAGAAAAAGTAATACAATTTCAGCTTGATAGTAAAGAAACATGTCTAAGATGATGACTAACTGGAAGAAGTTCTTCCATCTTTCAGTCTTTGATTGTATATCATGATTCACAAGTATATACATTCTCCTCTCAAGTTTTTTTTTTTTTTTTTTTTTTTTTTTTTTTTTCCCTTTATTAGCCATATTTGATACTTTTATTGCTTTCTTGGACTCCGATTCCTTTTAATCCTCGATATAATAATCCCCTCCTTCAAAGCAGAGGATTCTTACCCAGTTTTCAGCCAGTAACCAATTTCTCATGTTTTCAATGGGAGGAATATAAACTCTTGTTAAAAGTTTGCAGTCTTGCTTCCAACTTATTACCTATCCCTGTTTCCTTTGCCAGTTGGTGTGGCAAATATTGTGGTACGAGTGAGGAGCAAGAATCCCATCTTGTAAATTGGAATGTGATCTGTAATCCTTTTTCTTCAGGAGGTTTAGGATTAGGAAGAAGTTGGTTTTCAATTGAGTACTACCTGGGAAGAAGTTGTGATGGTATATAGGGTGTCTTGGGGTGGATGGTGTTCTTTGGTGGAAGAGAAATGATTACAACTATAGGGTGTCTTGTGGTGGATGGTGTGCATATCAGGATGGCTGGACCAAGTTCTTGAGATTTACTTAATTCAAAATAGGGTATGGATCGAGAATTAGTCAAGTAAACATTCAGTGTACCTGAGTCATGTTGGGGTGGGATGTGAGAATTAGTCAAGTAAATATCCTTGTTATGGTTAGAATCGTTGGTGTGGGGACAACTTGCTTAAGGATGTGAATCCTGAATTCTACACCATAATAGGGGACAGAGATGCGAATTGTGAAGGTAGCAGATTATTACAATGGGCTGACCACTTTCATTGGAACCCTATTCTAGTTGGGAATTTGAGCTTATGACTACATGCTTAGAGTACCTTTTTGCTGTGTGTATTGATCCCTTGAAAGATGACAAGATGATTTGGTTTTCATCAATAAGTCAGGGTTTCCAAGTTAAACTTATTATAAAGCTTTGAAATGGAGGCACCAAAGCACTTGGCAAAGCGTTGGGAGGGTAAAAGTTCCAGCAAGGGTGGCTTTTTTTGTATGTACAGTGCTTATTGGTACGACCCTTACACTGGATAACTTGCATAGAAGGGGTATAAAGATTGTGGACTGATGTAGTATGTGTAAGGTGGATGGGCAATCAGTGGATCATTTACTTCTGCATTGTATCTTTGCTCATGAACTATAGAGCTTGGTGTTCTGTTTGTTTGGGTATAGTTGGGTGCTGCTGCATATTGCAATCGGTCTCTTGGAGTGTTGGAAAGTAAGGTTCAGTAAACATTAGGGAATTGATATTAGGAAGGCGATTCCAGTGTTTTGTGTGGTATTTAGAACTCCTAGTGTAAAACGTATGATTCTTGAGCAGACCAGTGTCTATTTATGGGTTTACTAGTGGCTTAGATATAAGGAAGCAGTTGGTGTAATGTTAAGACCACAGTTAAATTTTATTTATTTATTATTTTTTTTTGGGGTAGAATTTCTCCTAGGAACCACCTGCATGGATATGGGTGTGGGTATGAGTTTGGATACGGTACGGCGACATGACAATTTTTGAAAAATTAAGACACAGGTACGGCAGAGATACATATATTAATTAATTAAATAATTATATATATATATATATATATATATATTTTCAAAGCCTACAAAATTTTGTTTTATAACAAAAATATTATTTATTTTTAAAAATTACTAATATTATTAGTACTGTAGAGTCAGTTTTTGCTGCCCAAGCCCAAGGAAGTATGGATTCGGAGCTCACTGAGCCCAAAACAATAAATTTTGTATAGAGTGGGCGAAAGAGCTAGGCTAATAATGAAAATAACAGTATTAAACGGCGACACCAATGGGAGGATTTAGATTAATATGTCCTCGGACTGATATGAATGCCATGTCCGAAGAGGTGCTTTTCATTGATAATCTAAGGTTACAATTCTTGGAGCTATAGTAATCAAATGTCCTCCCTCCCCTTCAGGGGCATCCCTCTCTTATATAGTACCCCCCTTCCTCCATCTTTACCGTCCACTTGTTCATCATCCAGACGCCCACTTGAGTGCATGTCCCATCATACTCTCTTTAGCTTTGTGTGAGTGGCGGTAACTGAGAATGCACTGTTCAGAGGTCCCCTCCACATAAATGCGGCCAGGAAGGTAGGTGCAGTGCATTTAATGCGGTGGTTGAGGCCTGTCTCCTAGATATTTCCCTGTTCTTGTTATCTTCATGTGTGTCCGAGGTTTACTTCCCTCCTTATACTTGTCAGATGGAGCACTTGAACTTCCCGTATCTGTCAGGCAAAGATCCTTCGGATCCGAGGGCATTGGACTCCTCGGACAAATAAATAACTCCTGGGATATTGCCCGCGCTCCTTTCCAGACATGCTCCCTTTTCATGGGCCTCTGATTAAATGTTTTCATCTCCTCGGACTAACAGTGTTTCTTAAATGGGGCCTTGGGCCCAAGTTAGGTTGGGCTTTTCGCCCCCCACAAGTACTATTATATAATTGTTTTAAAATAAATATCAAATAAAGTGAGTAGATGGTTATTAAAAAACAATCATTTATGTTTTATTTTAAGAATAAAACCAACCTTTTTGGGTAATTGTAAATAAGTAAACTTCCATGAAGTTTCCTTAACCACTTTCCCATTCCCCAAACCCACCCACGTGAGAGCAATTTAGTTCTCACCTACTCATTGTATTTCATATCTAAATTTCTCATCTCACTTCTCTCCTAAACATTCATTATTCTTTCTCACCTATACTCGTTTTCTGTACTCTCCTTCTTCTGCCTTTTTTTTCCTCTCACATGGCCGTGTCCTTCATTTTTTTTTTTATTAAAAAAAAAAAAAAAAAAACGGCTGGGACACGCATGCAGCTGTGTCCAACGCGTGTCCTGTGTCTCCGCCGTGTCGGACACAGGCACAGCAGTCCAACTGCTGTGTCCATGCTTTCCAGAATTTCTCTCATGTTCTCTTGAATACATAATAGGGGATTATCATGCTTCAAAAGATACACTTTGTAATTCTTTGGGTTTCAAAAATGGCAGTTGCTGTAAATACCAACACTGTGTTTTATCAAGCTGAATGGTTTGGTGGGGGAAGCTCTCAATGTCAAGTAGTGTGAAGCTCATGAGATTTTTAATGCCCAATCATGTTGATATATTTTGTGTTGGGACTATGGATCTGTACGTTGTGGTATGAGTGTGTTATTTCTTTTTGGCTCCTCTTCTTAAGGGGAAAACTTAGGTATAGTTCCTTAAGGTTCGTTTTTGTTTTTGAATTTAATTTTTAATGGAAAAGATAATATTGTTTGTTCTTCATTGGTCAATATGATTGTGTTTGAATTTTATTGGGGAACCTAATATATTGCACCCAAAGAACTATACCTAAGTTTTTCCATTTCTTTCAAAGAAACTAGTTAGCATTACAATTTTCATTTGTCCCTTAGGGACAATGTACCTTGTTTCTTGTTTGCATTATATAGTTAGATGCACCTTGTTTATTGTTTGCATTATATAGTTATATGTACCTAGTGTTTTTTGGCGGAATAATAACCTTTTAAAGAAGACAAACAACAATAGTACACAAAAAGCTCCAATGACCTAACTATCTCAAACTTGCTGGGTGAAAATCCAAGCTGGAAGAGATGGAGCTGGACCCTAGGGCTGAGTTACAAACTGCACAAGCAGCAAAATTATGGGTAATGGAGTTTGCCAATCTAGGGGTAGGTGAGTAAACAAAAGACCATAGAGTAAAATGAGACATCACAAAATTAGGGTCTCTTTGGTATGTGATTTCAAACAAAATTTTCCAAAATGATGCAAAAACTGTGGTTTAAATTTTAAAAAGTGTTGTGAAAACACGTGTTTTTAAAGTACTCATAATGCAAAGTTGTGTTTGGCTCCATGTTTCTAATAACAATTTTTTTTTTTTTTTTTTGATAGGTAATAAGACTTTTATTGAAAAATTGAACATCATGTTCACGATGGTAAACACTTTGAACAATGAAACAAATACAAGAAGATCAAGAGCTAAAAGAAATAGAAACTAAAAAATCAGCTACAGCAGTACAATTCGTACAGCCCTAAATACGAGCCCAAAGAAACAAAGTACGAAAAAGTAAACATTTTATGTGTTCCAAAGTCCTCGCCTTGTCTTCAAAAATGCGAGCATTACGTTCTTGCCAGACTAACCACATTAAACATGCCGGAACCATGTTCCAAATGATTGAAAGATGCTTTCCAAACCAGTTTCTCCAAATAAAGAAAAAAGATTTCACTGACCTTGGCATGACCCATTGAATCCCAAACACTGCAAAAACTTCACACCATAAGGCGTGAGAGAACTTACAATGAAGAAGAAGGTGGTCCACTGATTCCCCATCACAACAACACAAGCAACACCTATTAACCAAAAACTGACCTTTCTTAATAAGGTTGTCAATGGTGAGTATCCCATCATTAGCTGCTGTCCATAAGAAGAAAGACACCCGTTGAGGCACCTTAGTACGCCAGATACACTCCCAAGGAAAGGCATCGGTCTAATAACATTTTTTCATGACTGAAAAAACATAGTTGTGTATTTGGTATGAGTATGTGCTTCTTGTGGGGCTTTCTTTTTGGGGTGGGGAAACCTTTTCTGTCTGTTCTTCGTCTTCTATGGATTCTTTTCTCAATGATTGGAATCATTTCTCTCTCACAGAAAAAGAGGTTCCTTACGTCAACCTTACCAAAGATAATAATAGGTCAAGTTTTCCTTCGCAGCAAAATTCCTGACTAAACAAGTGCTCAACATCGAGGCCACTGGCCAAACTTTTAAGCCTTTATGGAAGACTCGTAGGAGTTTTCAAGCTCAAGATGTCGGGAACCATGTGATCATTTTTGTTTTTGAGACAGATAATGATGCAAAACGAGTTCTAATGAATGAACCATGGAGATTTGACAAGCACCTAGTTTTGTTTCAGAGGTATGAAAGTGGAAGAGCTATCCGTGGTCTGCAGTTTACTCATGTTCCTTTCTGGTTGCAAATACACAACTTACCAGTGAACAAATTGAATGAAGAGACGGCTGAAAATCTTGGGAATATTGTGGGCACTGCTATACATTCCCAGTTTAAGGAGGATTTGATGGGCTATGATTTCATGAGGATTAGAGTCAACATTGATATATCGAGACAACTCTGCAGAGGTCGTTGAGTTCTTTTGGGAGAAGATAATGAGGGCTGGGTGTCCTTTTAAGTATGAGAAAATTCTAGACTTTTGTTATTGGTGTGGATTAATTTCTCATGATGATAAATACTGGAAAATGGATTATTGGTAAAGGCACGCGGGCCATAGATACTCAAGAGTATGGAAGATGGCTTCATGCTCCATTGTTTAAACCAGTCAAGAAGATTGGTTTCAGTCTAGGGTTTTGAAGAGGAGGAAGACGAAGTTTTCACTGTGTCCGTGGCTAAAGAGTTTCCTCCATCAACCACCTTTGGAACCACTGTTTCTGGAGGAGTTACTCTAGTTGATCGAGGAATTTCAAATAATTTGACGGTTAAGGAAATTTCAGATTTGGTGGAGCATCTCTGTAAATCCCCCCGTTTCAAATAATTTTAATCCCAATATTATGGTAACCCCAGATTCTGAAATTTTAGCTTCCCATAATTCTCAGAAATCTTTGGAAAATGTACTTCAAGAGATAGAAGAAAGTTTGACTAAATTTGACAAGGAGGATATTTCCAATAAAGGAATTCTTCTATTTCCTCTCTTCCTGAAAATAATACCGTTATTATAGGAGAGGATTACTCTAATATTCCAGCTATGCATATCCCCCTTGTATCTAAAGTTGAAATCTCAGCTGAATTGGTGAAATCAAGCGATGTGGATAACTCGTCTAATCTGAGATCAAGGAAACACTTAGGCTTCGTTTGGGAATTCATAAGGGAATGGAGAGGAATGGAATGGAATGGAATGATCATAAGGGTTGTTCAATTCTATAAAACTCTGTATCAAGAGTCTGAGGAGTGGAGACCTTTTGTGGAAAGTTTGGAGTTTGATCAAATAGGGGAGTCGGAGAGGGGCTGGTTGGAGAGGAGGTTTGAGAAAGATGAGATTCTATCAGTGGTCAGAAATATGGAAGGGGATAAAGCCCTAGGTCTAGACGGCTTTTCTATGGCCTTTTTCCATCATTGCTGGAGGGTAGTTGAAAGAGACGTTTTGGCAGTCTTTGAAGAATTCCATCAGCATTGTAAGTTTGAGAAATCTCTTAATGCTACCTTTATAGCTTTGATTCCTAAGAAGAATGAGGCCCCCAACATTTGTGATTTCAGACCTATTAGTTTGGTTGGGGAGTCTATATAAGATCTTGGCCAAGGTTTTGGCAAATAGACTAAAAGTGGTTTTAGATCAACTGATATCTGAATCTTAGAATAGCTTTGTGGGAGGTAGGCAAATCCTTGATTCAGTTCTCATTGCCAATGAGTGTGTTGATAGCAGAATGAAGAGTAAGATTCCGAGAGTAATTTGTAAGTTAGACATTGAGAAAGCCTATGACAATGTGAATCGAGAGGCACTTTTGAAGTTGTTGAAGAAAATGGGTTTTGGGGAGAAATGGTGTAGCTAGATTCGAACCTGTATCTCTACAGTGCAGTTTTTTGTGTTGGTTAATGGGACCCTAGCAGACTTTTTTGGTAGCTCCAGAGGTTTGAGACAAAGGGATCCGTTGTCTCTCTTATTATTATTAGTTTTGATGGAGGTGTTTAGTAGGATGGTGAAGAGAATGGAGGGGGCAGGTTTACTTAGTGGTTTTAGGGCAGACGGTAGGAGGGGCATAGGGGAAAGTGTTTCTCATTTGCTGTTTGCGGATGATACTATTTTGTTTTGTGATGCAGAGATGGAGCAAGTCCTACATGTTCGATTGCTGTTACTTTGTTTTCAGGCTGTGACTGGCTTAAAGGTTAATGTAGCTAAAAGCGAAATGGTTCCTATAGGGGAGGTAATTAATATGCATGCTTTGGTAGAGATATTGGGTTGTAGGGTTGGGGCTTTGCCAATGACTTATCTTGGTATGCCGTTGGGGGTGTCCCATAAGTCCCCCTCTATTTGGAACCCTATTTTGGAAAAAATCGAACGGAAGCTAGGTGGGTGGAAGAAGTTGTATTTGTAGAAAGGAGGTAGGATGACATTGCTTAAAAACACACTATCCAGCCTTCCCACATATTTTTTATCTCTTTTCACCATCCCTACACGTGGCAAACAAAATTGAGAAGCTCCAAAGGGATTTCCTGTGGGGAGACCCTAAGAATCATTTATTGGGATGGGATAAAGTGTGTTTACCTATTGCTAATGGTGGCTTGGGTATTAGGAAATTGACTACTTTCAATAAAGTCTTGCTAGGAAAGTGGCTTTGGCGTTTTGGGATTGAGGACGATAGGCTTTGGAGGAGGGTGATAGTTTTGAAATTTGGGGAAGAATTGTGGGGGGAGGGGGGAGGGGGGGGGGTGGACCTCTAAGTTGGGTAGGGGAGCTCATGGTTGTGGTTTGTGGAGAAGTATCCGGAAAGGTTGGGAAGTTTTCAACAAATATGTCCAGTATAAGGTTGGGGTGGGGGATAGGATGAAATTTTGGACAGACAGGTGGTGTGGAGATCTTTCTCTCCAATTGGCTTTTCCAGTCTTATACAATTTTGTTGCTAACAGAGAGGCTTCCGTAAAATCATCTTTGATAAGTCAAGGAGCAGGGGATGGGAGAACTTGGGATGTTCGTTTTAATCGAGGTCCTAATGATTGGGAGGCTGTTGTGGTGGTTGATTTCTTCCGATTCTTGGCAGCCAATTTACCTTCAGGGACTGATGGAGATCGGCTGAGATGGAAGTTGACCAAAAATGGGGATTTTACTATCCGCTCATATTATCATAAGTTACATGGCCCTTCTTCTGTTGTTTTTTCCATGGAAAGGTATTTGGAAAGTTAAGGCTCCCCGGTGCGTTTCTTTCTTTGTTTGGACAGCCGCATGGGATAGGATCCTCATGGGTGATAACTTGCGGCTTAGAGGCTTTGATTTTGTTGACCGGTGTATTATGTGTCGTTGCTATGGTGAGACAATGGATCATTTGTTGTTACATTGTAGAAAGGCTTATCGGCTATGGTGCTTTGTCTTTAAGATTTTTGGGATTTCTTGGGTTTCCTCATTTACGGTGTTAGATTTTCTTACTAGTTGGTGGAATTGGTTGGGGAAGCATTCATCTTACATTTGGAACTTAGTTCCGTTGTGTTTGATGTGGTGTATTTGGAAGAAACGCAATTGGCGGACATTTGAGGATTTGGATAGATCTGAGGACCAAATGCATGCTTTCTTTTCTGGTTCTCTGTTCGATTGGGCTAGGGCTTAGGGACTCACATCTAGTGACTCTCTTCCTCTTTTTCTTAGCTCTCTTTCTTTGTAATTTAAGTTTTTTTATGTCTTTGCTTTTTCTTTCTGTTTGTACTTATGCTTTGCTGGTGCTTTTTTTGCATCTAGCAGTTTTTTAATATATTTTTTCTTACCTATCAAAAAAAGAGGAATGAAATAAAATGGAAAAGAATGGAATGAAATGGAATTAAGTAACTTTGATTGGATGTTTTAAAATAAATAAATGGAAAGGAATGAAAATTAATTGAATGTAAGTAATCTTGTTTGGGAGTAACATAGAGGGAATGGAATGGAATCATTTTATGACAATATTACTATTAGACCTCTGTTTTAAAATAAAGGATTAAGTCTATAGGAGTATTTTTGGAAGTTTTAGTAAAAAAATCATTAAATCTAATTTCATTCTCTCCCTTCACTTCCAATTTTGGGAGGGAATGAAAATTTGAGGTTTTAAGGAAATAAAGAGGAATGAGTGTTCCTTCCTACCCATTCCATTCCCTTTCACTTAAACTTTCAAATAAGGGAATGAACTTTCCATTTTCTCCATTAAAACTCCCAAACAAGGGAAGAGAAGAATATTCTAAAATTATTTTTTTCATTATTTTCTATTTCGTTCTATTCCCTCTTCCCAAACGAGGGCTTAGTGAGGGGAAAACATGGGGAAGAATTAATCATGCAGGTTCATAGCTTGGGTAAAAGTAGTAGTAGGTCAAGGGAGGAAGAACACTTGGATTTACGTTGCAAGAACATGCAGGTTTCGAAAGGTGACGAAGAGACATCCAATGCAACGGTGGAGGCTGTTAAACAGCCCCGTCATGATCAATAAGTTTTTTAGTTTGGAACTGTTGTGGGCTTGGGAACCTACAGGGAAGGATCTTGGTGATTTAGTCTGATAAAAAAAATAACTCCATTGTGTTTATAGCCGAAACATGGGTAGATGAAGCAAGGGTAAAGGAAATAAAACGAAATCTTCTCTTTGATGGCATGCTCTTAGTTCCAAGAATTCACAAAGGAGGGGGTCTTGTGATGTATTGGAAAAATTCAGTCAACGTATCGATTGAAACTTCCTCCAAAAATCACAGTCTCAATTATTGGGAAGGGGATTGAGAGTGCGTGGAGATTCACTGTTTTTTATGGGGAGCCTAACGCGCAGAAAAGACACGAATCTTGGGACATTCTTTGCCAAATTAGAAGTCGTTTCAATCTGCCTTGGTTGTGTGCTGATGACTTTAATGAAATTGCTAGAAGTACGGAGAAGAAAGGAGGTAGTAACAGAGATCATGCTCAAATGCAAATCTTTAGGGTTGCTATTGATACATGTGGATTCATGGACTTGGGCTATTTAGGTTCTCGGTTTAGGTGGCAAAATCATTTCAGGGATAGGCATTCGATTTGGGAGAGACTAGATAGAGGTCTAGCTAACTCATGTAGAGTTTTAATAAGTATGTAGTAAAAAGTGATTGTGTATCTCTACTTTTGGCATCCTTTCTATCTTATATTCTTTTGTGTTTATACTTTATTTGTCTCTTTAAATTTTTGTTTGACATTTCAGGTGCATATTGCTGATGGGATCCAGTATGTTAGAGAGATTGCAAATTCTGTAGAAGCTAATGAAGTATCTGCTTTTCATGGAAATGGGGATACTTCCTGCACTTCAAAGTACCCTCCAAATGAAAATTGTGTGGCATATCATGTAGAAGGAGGGACTACGAAGGTTGACATAGTGATTATTGATGTGGACTCATCAGACTCTAGGTAAATGTACTAAATACATGTTGTAACTGAACGTATCATTGTTGAGAAATTGCATTTTTTTTATTTATGATGTGAGGTTTAGTAATTTAATTAATTAATTATATCTATTGATTATTGTTTGTTCGTACAGCTCTGGACTGACCTGCCCTGCTGCAGATTTTGTGGAAGAGTCTTTCCTTCAGATTGTGAAAGAGTCCCTTTCTGAGCAAGGTCTCTTTGTCATTAATTTGGTCTCGCGTTCCTCGGCCATTAAAGACATGGTTGTTTCAAGGATGAAAGCGGTGAGATTGGAGAATATGTCTTATTATTTTTTTTTTTTTGATAAGTTTTGGAGAATATGTCTTATTACTCATTTAAGAAAGACTTTCACTAGGGGTAGACCCAGGATTTCAGGGCTATGGATTAGGGCTGTAAACTAGTTGAGTACTAAGTTGTTGAAGCTTAGTTTTATTACTTGTTAACATGTTCAAGTTGATCTTGAGCTGATCTTGAGCTGTAGAATGAGCTTGATTTTTATGTTCAAGCCTGGCTCATTAATCTCCCATTGAGCTCAAGCTTGTTCATGAATTTTGTTGTGTCGGTCACATAAATTCACTTAATATATTTTTACTTAAGGAACTTATATTAATATCTCTTGTAAATGCATATTAGCTGCAAAACTGTTGTAAAAGTTACTAATTGATTCATTTACGCTTCTAGAGTAGTATTTTTTATAAAATGCGAAACAAAAAAGCATTTTTTGACATTTATTTTTCAAAGTTTCAATATATTAATCATAGAAAGTGTTATATTTTTGTTAATGAATATCTCAAGGCTGAGCTTGTTTGGTTCATTCAGTCAAACTTCATACTTGAGCTCAAGCATGGTTAATTTAGTAAATGAATGTGCCCAAATGAGCATTTTGATAAGCTGAAATTGAGCTGTTTATGAGCAGCTCGACTGGTTTTACAGCCCTACTTTGAGATATGATGGGATGGGTGGCTGTAGCATGAGATATATATATATATATATATTATTATATTATTATATTATATTGGGGCCCATGGTTGATTAACAGATAATCTTATGACTACAATGGGATCCTTGCTTTCATAACAATCAGTTTAGAATGGAATGTTTGCACAATGGCCTGTGGAATTTTTTTGTGTAAGATAATGAAGGGTTATTTATAATGAATTTGCTCTTTTGAACTATAGTCTTAATAACTATATTTCCATGTGTACATACATTCTATATGTTCTTGCTTGCTTGCTTGAACTTTTAAATTGGCTAGAATGCATTCTGGAATTTTTATGCCGAAGTTATTTATTAGACTTTGTCTGTTGTTGCCGTATTAGATTATCCATGTTATATGATGCCCGGTGGTATTTGTGTAGACCGGCCTCTGAAATATGGCATTAATTCTAATTTGTAACTTGTAATGTTTCTTGTTAGGTCTTTAGCCATCTCTTTTGCCTTCAGCTTGAGGAAGAAGTCAATGAAGTTCTTTTTGCTCTTCGTTCGGAGTCCTGTATTGGGGAAGGTTGCTTCCCCGAAGCTGCTTTAAAGCTTGGGAAACTGTTGAAGTTCAAACATCCAGAGATGAGCCAAAGAATTTTAGATGGTACAAAGAAGGTCAGACATCTCAAGTGAAAGCTTCTAGAGATACTTTCTGAGTTGAAATATATGTAAAACGTCACTGGTCCCGAAGGAAAATTTTTTGGGAATTCAGTTATAATTTTTGACCGTGATTTGCTGTGACCGATATTTTTGTGATTGGTATTAGGTGGTTTACTGCTTAACTATTAGTGGTTTAACTATTAGCAAGTTGTGAAAATAAATGTACACTTGGGTGTCCCTAGAATTATTTGAGAGAATACACAATTTAACAAAAAAATATTGCTGACCTGTCAAGAGCTGATGGGGCTTTGAAAACACAATTTTATAGTCAACTTAAAATCGTTTTGGAAAACCATGATTGTAGTTTCAGTTATTTTACGCTAAAATTATGTTCTGGAAATATGATATTTGCTTTGAAATTGTGTTTTGGAAACACAATTTCAGTATAAAATAACTTCGAATTGTGCAAAACTTTGCACCTTTAATGTGCACATCCTTCAAAACTCGATTCTTCTCTTCATAATTTTGCTTAGAGATCATGTTTCCAAAACACAATTTTAGTTTATAACAGTTTGCATTGAGCTAGTGTTCTAAAAGAGAATTTTAGTGTAAATTTTATAATTTTGGAATTTGTTTAAAATTTAACTGTACGTCTGTACCTACTCTCACGTACACTTCCACCAAAATCCGTGACTCTTGAACTCTTTCAAAACACAATATTTATTTTCATAGATCACATGTTCCCTAAAAATATTGTTTCAAAATATAATATCAAACTAGAACACTTTGTAAGTTTTTCAACTAGAGTAGTGTTTTTTTAAAACACATTTTTAATGTAAGTTTTGCAATACGTGTAATATTTATTAAATTGCGCCTACCCCCACCAAAATCAATGACTCCTTCAAAACTCCTTCAAAACATAGTTTTTATGTTCAATGTAAAATTTGAAAGTTTAAAATATGTGAAAATTTGTTAAATTGCACCTATCTCCCACCCAATTCAGTATCTCTTGCAAACCATTTCAAAACACAATTTCCTCCTCTCCATTTTTTCTGTGAACTCTTTCAACAATTACCGTTTTACTCATTTCCTCCTGTCAAGTGAGCTTAAAAAATCAACTCTCTCAACAATTACCGTTTTACTCATTTCCTCCTATCAAGTGAGCTTAAAAACCAAAGGTAAAGTCCATTTAACACTATTTATTGGCATTTAATTGGTATCATTTATTTGTTGCTTGATTGAGTTTTTGTACTCTCTGTCCAGTTGAAAAATTATTAGAACCTACGGGAAGACAGCTGACTTGGTGACACCTGTTAAAAAAAAGTAAGTCAGCTTTCTACTAAGGCACTAACCACACTAGCAAAGAAACCTAACTCTACACTAATCCGCTAAATCAACACCTGCTTCCTAAATTTGAAATTCAATAAAACCCATTATCTGCCTCTTTCTTTCAATCCCTCAATTTCCACAAAACCAAACTGGGTATGTGTAATTCAAATACATTTTAATTCTAAATTCCAAATTCATTCTCCCGCTTCTCACCCAATTTTCAAAAACCTTTTTTTTTTTTAATCAGCTTAGTTTCTCTTATCTTCCCTTCACGCAATACACACAAATGACACCATTCTCATTGCTCTTGCTTGCCAGACTTGCTGGAAATGTTTGTCTGTATACTATTGCTAAAGTGGTTGTTGGGATCCAAACACCACCATTGCAACTAATCATAACTGATCAAGGTATGTAAGAAAGACTTATTTCACTCTTTAATGTATCTTTTTCTTGCTCTGTTTTGTCTCTATCTAGTATATATAGATATGATGCCTTCTACCTATTTGATAAAAGTCCTAGATAAGAAAGTAGGAAAAGAATGAAATTTTTATGGACTTTTTCTCTATATCTAGTTTATAAATATGGAAGCAATGAGCCCTCTAGCTATTTGATAAAAGTCCAAAATCTGGTTCTTTCTAAGCTCTCAAGGAGGCAATTTGCAAAATAACAGGTGTTTGCCACACTATATAGTTAGAGGTCAGTGGAAAAATCGAGAGTTAGAGGCTCGAGGTCAGTGGAAAAATCGAGCCTCAAAGACTCGAGTTCTGATTGCTGAGATGGTCAAGTTTTTGCCAGATGGAACTCGAGTCTTAAAGACTCAAGTTCCAAAGAAGAAAACGAACGAAGATGGCGATGAAGAAGAAGCAGCAGAAATGGGAAGAAGAAGCAGAACAGGGGAAGAAGAAGCAGAAGTACTAGATCTGAAAACCTCTCTGGAGAACGCAGATCCAGCAAAGAAGAATCACGAGTTGGAGAACGTAGATTCGATGAAGAAGAATCATGGGCTGAAGGAAAGAAGAATAGGGGAAGAAGAAGCAGCACAGGAAAGTAAACAGTGGAACTCGAGTCTTAAAAACTTGAGTTCCACGTGGATTTTTTTCCACATCCGGTCCCACAACTTACAACTCGAGTTTTAAAACTTGATTTTTATCTTGGAACTTGAGTTTTAGACCCTCGAGATGCTAATTTGCTGAATAATTTGCAAATTAGACAACTAACTAGAATATTATAAAAATAAAGCTAAATGGAAAAAAAATTCCAATGAGCCATTGTCACTCATTGCAAGTAAGTAAATTTTTGGTATTTATTAAAATTATATGTTTTCATCAAGCCCATCTTCGTTCAAATTTATGATTATCTAAATATTTACAATCCTTCAATCTTACATACATCAAACTATCTACGACTAGCTCCATATATAAATTACTGCTTCTCCATGCTAAGACTCTTGGCTGCATTAAAGAACATCCAAAACTGAGAACTTAAATTGCTTAAATGAGGGAGGCATGACATGAACATTTAATAGTATGCATGTGTGCATGATAAGAAAAATATTTTCACGTGGATATGGCTTGCTTATAAACAGTTCACGCTAAAAGGATTTCATGAGCTTTTGGAACATATAATACTGTACTTGTGAACATAATTCTAGTAAACTATAAGGTGTATTATTTACTAATGAATTCTGAACATATAGCTTGATTCCATTATATATAAACAAAACATGTTCCTTGAACTATTCTGAAGAAAAGCATACTAATTCTATTGCATAATATAGCAAAACTATATGGAACATGTAACTGTATTTTATCTTTGAAATTTGGCATCTCGTGACCTAATGGGTGCCAATCTTAAAGGAACATAGTCCTCTCGTGGCCTAGATTGCCAGTCCTCAAAGATTTGAAGATCCTCTCGTGGCCTAATGGTGGCCAATCTTCAAAGACCCAAAGATCCTCTTATGGCCTAATGGTTGCCAATCTTTAGAGACCTGTCGATCCCCTCGTGCAACTTTACTTTAAATTGATGAATCATTGTGTTTAATAATTCTATTTTGAGTTAATACATTTTGGTGTTGTGTATTTAAGTTCCCCATTAGAAGTTGTCTCTATCTCTCTTATAGCTTTGGTTTGATTTTTGTTTTGAGTTAATACTTAATACTTAATTATATTGAGAGTGAGAATTTGAATATTTATCAAAACACATTCTTGGTTATGCATTTGGATGTGCCTATCAATTATTTGATTAATATCAAATGTAATTTGGTTATGAATTTTTATTATCATGATAATCTCTTTTAAGAGAATGAGAAATTTGAATAACTTATTTTAAACTAAATTTTTAGTTGTACAAAAGAAAAGAAAAGAAAAACATAGGGCACTATATCATAATTTCAAAGAATATGGACCATCTCAAAAGGGAATAATATCAATTAAATACACCCAAATAATAGAATTATATATTGGTAAAGATAGAAAGATGAAAAGTAATGCTTCTTATTTTCTGTACACACAGGTCATTGGATAAGGCTTGTTCTCAACATATATAGGAGGCCCAAAACAAGAGAATCAGATTAATGGACATGCATATGGTTATGCCTTACGAGATTCTTAATAATTGTTGCCGCTTCTTACTTCAAAGCTGAAAGGCACCAACATTGTTCGATGATGACATGCATCTTGCCTCAACAGCCAAAGTCTTAACAATGCCCCAGCATGGATCACTCCCAAATACCGTGTTTGAAATTCCAATGTAACAGCTATTTCTTCCCAAGCAAGCCTATAAATAGAAGAAACTGTTAAACGGGAGCTTTTAAATGATAATAGTAACAATTATAATAACAGCAATAACAACCGAAAGGATCAAAAGGCGCGAGAACATTACATCGTTGACAAGTACACTAGTGCAACCCACAGCTAGGCTAGATACGTAGATCAGTATGTTGGAGGACCAAGGCAGCAATTATTAAAGACATACAAAAGGTGTTCCAAAACTGATTCTAATACTTATTTTGTAATAATTCAATACTTAATAATAGGGGAGGAGAGAGGAAGAATTCGAACCATGGTTCTAATAAAGGATGCTATACCACTAAGGTACAAAGCTCTTGACCCATGCATTCATTTGGTACATGTATAATACTTGGGAGCTTGATAAGCTTGCTAGTAGATTATAAGTTTTATTTTATTATGTTATTGGGAATTAAATAGTTATGGTAGGATTTCTTAACTTTTTATTTATTTTAAGTGTAAGGTGCAGTTTTATAATTTTCCAATTTCTACACAGGGTGTACTAATGGTCCATCTGGTCTTATTTTAGTTCTATTGAGTTTATTTATTTAGTTTGGACTTAGTAGTAAAGGCATAAGGAGCCCAAAAGTATCTTCTAAAAAGACAGGGATATACACTTTCAAATTGCAACGTAGATCACAAAAGTATCTTCTAAAATGGAAGTGATATCCACTTTCAAATGAATAATTCTAGGACCATAAAATATTTTACACACCTTGCGACAACTATCCTATGTGGTAGACTATGATTGACTGCCTATCACCTTCACATGGACTTGCTATTTTTTCTTCACCACTCAAAGAGTCACATAGAAGAGTTGTGACAAAGTGTGGAACAAGTTGTGGTCCTAAAATTTTTAATTTCAAATTGCACGTGGATCACAGATGAGAACACAGAAAAGCTTGATCATGATTTTTATGAAAGATTCCATGCTTTTTAACTCATAGGTCATGTCCCTCTCAAGCTGAGGAGAGATGGCGGAGGGCCATGGCAGTAACAACCGTTAAAGACATAAAAGGCATCCCAAAGCTACTTTTAATACCCAAGCATTAATTTGGCACATACTAAATATGCCAAGGGTCCTTACATCTCCAACAACTTGATCCAGCTAGTCAAGGCCAGGGATTACTTATTGAGCCCACGCTTTTCATTTCTTTTACCGATCTTAAAGAATAGCAAACTTATAGGACTATTATTGGCTGTGGTGTGTGATAGAACTATAGCTTTTATTTTTTCCCATCTGGGGAGCTGTTGTCACATTATTCACACATGCATTTGGGGTTTAAGAAGTGACGCTTAGTCGTTCCAAATCCAACAAAGCTGCTACTAGGTAAATCCCAGCAATCTAAATCCGTCAATTAACCCTTTGTGCTGTCCAACGGCAGACCACCTCTTCACCTAAGCTACAGTCCATTGCAATCACTGCAATAGCCACTCATCACCAATCACAAGCCACATCAGAGCAAGGGGAACAGCCATTACTTTACCCAGCACATAGTGATATGCCATTTAGGCAGCACAGTGATGTGGGCCATGATTAATCTTGGCAATCACAATGATTTTAGAATATAAATGCCAATAATCTCCAAGCCCAAAGATTCTTTCACAATGGCCAATCAGTCTTTTCTTGACCAATCAATTCTAGGAACTAACAATATCAAAAAGGCTCCAAGAAAAAATTCTATGAAATGGGTTAAGATCTATTACCAGCTTTTTTGTGTGCTTGTGAGCATGTTTGTTGATCACCAAATGAAAATAATAGACACATTGAATAAAGCTCTTTAAGCAAGCATGTATTTTACACTAGTCAATCACTTATTGAAAGTAAGAACAACTGTTCCCAAACTCCCTGCTTAAACATGAAACTAAAGGATTTCAGAGACTGATTTTAGTGAATTATGAACTATTCCTCATAAGTGAGAACAGAGCAGGATAAATTCAAACTATAAGACATGCATTTCAACCGTAATAACCAAAGAACTACTTGTCAAGCATAAAATTAAAAAATACCTCAGAGACTACAGAGAATGAACTGGGAGCATGGCAATTTCCTTTAGAAAACTTTTGGCAGCTACCTTGAGGAGTTCCATAGCTAGCAAATTTTATTGAGGCAATTACATGCTCATCATCACACCGCAAACGAAGTTCTGGTGTTGTATCATTAATTAGTATACTTGCATTAAAATCTGATTGGGACCACTTCCAGAGAGGTGGATAGTGAGACTCTGATACTTGACCACAAATGATGTGGGCAGATCGTAACTTGATTGATACATCAAATGGATTCCCTCCAGTTTCTTCAAAGATGACAAGCAAATTATCTGATGCCTGTAGCCATGACCGTGGTATATGGTACCTGGAGATTGGCAAAAAAATAGTTGTCAGGCTGTTATTTTAATCTTAGATTATACCATTTATGCAAAGTAGAGTCTTGTAGGGCTGAGGAGGGACCCACCCACCCGACTGACCCAACCCGACCCGTGGGGTTTGGGAGGGTCTGAGAATATTCGGGTTGGGTTTCGGGTTTGAAGATCGGATTGTTTTCGGTTTGGGGTCAGTGTCAGGTCAGGTTCGGGTTCATATAAATATACCTCTTTTGGACCCGAAATTTTTTTAGAAAAAAACCCTAAGCTCTCTCTCAGTGTCTCCACTTCAGCTCTCTAGCCTCAAATCACCATCACAATTTGGCGGTGCTCCTCTGCCTCTCTCACCGAGTTCTCTCTCTACGTGTGTAAGTCATCCTTCTCTTTGTTGGGTTTTTTTTTTTTTTTTTTTTCCCTTAATTTCCTTCTCTTAGTCTTTCATTTTTGGTTTTTTTTTTTCAACACAAACTTATCTCATTGGTTTATTTATCTCAGAGAGGAAAACAATTTGGTTTCAACAAGATCTTTAACAGATTGGATTCTAAGGTATAATTGTTTTTACTCAAATGGGGTTGCTTCTGATTCTGTCCTGGGTTTGATTTTTTATTTTATTGGTGAATTATGTGATTTGTTAATATATCATGACTAATGCTATCTCTTGAATGTGAGATGGCTATGAAAGAGGTTGAAGTAGTTTGTTTATTTTTAGTTGGGCTTACAGTGAATGAGTCCTTACTGTAACTAGTGGCTGTTAGGTAACTAGTAGTACTTTTTGAATTGTCAATGATGGACTAGTGGCTGTTAGGTAACTAGTAGTACTCTTTAAATTGTCAATTATGAAATTTTCTTTATTTGATTAGATTTTCATTAGTTCCTTTCCAGTGGTATGGCACTAGCAATGTTGCTGAACTGACTGTTGGTTTACAAATATTGCATTAATATCCTACTTAGGAAGAAATAAATCTTCATCTTCCTTTTGGGGTATTGTTGTTCTCTTGCCAGATACTATTCTACCTATAATGAATTGGGCGGGGGTTTGAGCATATTAATTCATTTTTGTTATAGTTATTAGTAATAAGCTTTTCGCAAGTCAGTTAAATGCACAAATTTGACTGCCTTTGCTTGTAGAATGCATGTCTAACAAACTGCCCTAGTCCATATGAAAATTTGGAATTGAGACCTTGTTTTTATGCTTGTGTAAAATTTAGAATGTGTTATAGGTCTCTTGTAACACCCACCTTACTTAAATTTAATTTAACTGCTTTTAGAGTGAAATTGATGAATTATTTAATTTATTTTGAATGAATTATTTTATATTATGATATCTACAAAGAAAATAAATAAAAGAAGATGTAACGTGGAGAGTTATTTTGTGGATTATTCATATTTAACTTTTAGTCTCCTTATCACTTAAGGAAAATGATAAGAGATTAAAACCTATTTGGATTAGGAGTTTAAGTGTTATTGGAATCCTTTAGATTTCTAGCCTATCTAAACAGCCTTAATTTGAGTTTTAAGTCAGCCATGTGAAAGGTAGAGAGAGACTGCAATATTCCAAAAAAAAAGAAGAAGAAGAGAAGACGTCAGTGCTTAGCGTGTAAAGGTTTAGGGGCAGAGAATTAGGGTTTCTCTACATTGTAGTACTAGAATAACGTGGTAGTACTAGAGCAGCCAACAAGTTCATATTGTACTGAGGTAAACATCTAACTATACATGCTCTATTGGAATCATTAACCACATCTTTGACTTAGGATTCATCATCTCAGTCACATGGAAGTCTTAGAAATTATATTGATATATTCAAGGGAAAATAGGCTATCATGGAAGTATCTATATAAACGTACATTAGTTTATTCATTTTGAAATAGATCCTAATATATATGTGGAGTAGCATCACCATTCTTTATAAGTTAAGCCTATATAGACATCCATAGGTGGTGTTCAATGGTATATATATATAGGTATAGCAGATTGTAGTATTAGGGATTACACTACAATTATATAAAATATAGTATAGACATGATATATATTAGAAAGCTATGTTAGATTTAATAGAAATCTTCATAGTGGCTAAGAAAAAGTTTTATAAGAGGACTTTTTGGTTATTCAAAACCTACCCTTATTGAGTTATTTGATCCTTAATTAAGTTCTAGTTGACATAGTTCTGGACAAGTGATGTGAAGCTTGGTTTAGCAACCAGAGGTAAGTGGACTTCAGAACATGACGTCTCTCAAGACGTGTGTGTGAGTATATATATTTGCAAAAGTGAATTTTCAAAAACTTATACCATTATCAACGCTTTATACATACCTGAATATATTTATTTCTTGTGGGTTATTTTGAAACTGTATATGTTAAGAATGACTCAAAACTATAACTTGAGAAAGTATTCATTATATTATATATAATTGGTATTGACAATATTGTAATAAAGTAAGAATGTTTTCAAATGGTTAGCAAAGTATTCATTATATGATACATAGGTATTGACAATATTGTAATAAAGTAAGAATGTTTTCAAATGGTTAGCTAGACAGTCTGCAACCTTTGCCAACACAGGGTTAAGTGTTAGTCTTCGGCTAATGTAGTGTTATTGTGGTGTGGTGCAGTGTTATCGTTTGCTCTTTGGAGCTAGTGTTGCCTCTTTGAGGTTAGTGTAATTGTTTTCCATGGGAATCACCCACTGAGCGTTTAAGAGTTTATGTCTTTGTTTAACTAATATTTAATGTTTTCCGTATCAAACTATTGTTTTATTGTTATTGACCTTTATAAGTGGAAAAGTTGTTTATTACTATAATATATTGTTTCTACCTATTTAGTGTATTTTGGCTAACTAAAGTGATTACTATTTTATTTACTAATTACAATGTTATAGTTAAATGTTTTCTTTTTGACAGTTTTATAGAATATATTATATTACTGTTAAAATTATTTGTAAATATTTTACAAAAATTATATTTTGTCAATGATACTATTGTTTTTTTTTTAAAGACATCCTCATGTTATGTAGTCTTTTATTGTGCTTCTAACTCACCCCCCATTTCTCCACCCTTTCAGATTAGAGAAGTGGAATATTTTTTGGTGGTAGATCATTGGAGCCATAGATTGAAGACTTCTTTTGAAGCTATGTCAGTCGATTGACAGTTTTATTATATTTTCTTAAGATAGTGAGTTTAGTATTCTTGAAACTATTTGAGATTGTATTTGAAGACTTTATTGTTAACGTTTTAGTTTGATGGATTTTATAAAAAAGACTTGATAGTTTGATTCTTATTTTTAGATATTCAATTACGCTCTGTTCCGTTATAGCAAATGATAATTATTTATAAGACAGGTCATGCATCTAAATCCTTGGTATGGGTTTGGGGTGTGACATCTCTACCATGGTTGTGGCGTGCTACAACTTAAAGTCTACATAATCACAAAAATTAATTGGACTTTCTCAATCTTCATGTGACCGAAGTATAAAAGAGTTACATTATTATTGTTGTATTCCACAAATGTTGCTACCAAAAGAAAAAACCCCTTCCTACTTACGCATATTTAAGTTTCTCTTCACTAGTGAAAAAATGCTCTCCTTTTTCTCCTAGGTCGTAGAAGTCGCTGTCCCTTCTTTGAAGGTGTTTTTTCGTACCTCTGGTAACAACGTTACCTTAGGCTTTGTGGTTTTTACTTTTTTGGGGTTTGGGAAACAAAATTTTATTCCTTTCCAGAATCAATCTGCTCATCAAACGGACAACCTCACCAAAGCCTGGAGTTAACTAACTCTCTTAGATCAAGAAGGTTCTGATCTCCGTCTGGAGGAGGAAGAGGTGGCGCCAGAATTCACAATTGCTGCAAAATTCTTCACAAAGCGTGCACTTAATATTGATGCAATTGCACAAACCTTTAATCCGATATGGAGATCGAGAAATGGTTTTAAAGTAAAAAAGGAGGAAGATCATATCGTTTTGTTTACCTTTGATAACAAAATTGAGATGGGAAAAATCCTATCGACGGAGCCTTGGAGTTTTGATAAACACATTATGATTTTACAGCGATATGATAAGGATATTGATTTATGTGATATGGAATTTAACTTGGTTACTTTTTGGGTTCAAGTACACGAAATACCGGCAAGATTCAGAACTAGAAAGGTGGCTGAAAAAATTTGTACAGCCATTGGTACTATGTGTGAAATACCAATAGGCACAGAAGTGGAAGGGCATGGTTTTATAAGAGTTCACGTTACTGTGGACATCTCCCAACCTTGTGTCGGGGGCATGTGATATCACTGTCAAACGGCAAGGAATTGTGGGTCTCTTTCAAATATGAACGTCTCCAAAATCTTTGCTATTGGTATGGTTGCCTTACACATGCTGACAGAGATTGCGAGTTATGGTTAGACAGCGAATGGGCATTGCAGACAGATTCACAACAGTTTGGCCCTTGGATGAGAGCAGCACTTTTCATAACAGCAAGGAAAAATGTGGAAGTAGTCCCCGGCTTTATTCAAAAAAATTTGGAGCTTCTTCTTCCTCGACAACTCCTCCAAAGCCCACGAAATGGCCGCCAGTGGTGGTGGTTCGCATTGGGGGTCCTTCCTAAGAGATAATTCGACTTGAAAAGGAAACAGAGAAACCATTACAACCCGCAATTATTATTCCAGATTTCCGCAAGGAAAATATGGGACTTTCCAATCCAGGTATCATGGGTCAACCAATTCTCAATACTTTGAATTTTACTAACCCGATTCATGTGGAAGGAAAGATGTCAAATGAGTTGTTTGAAGCAATAATCCAGGAGACAGACTGTGATTTGTGCAAGTTTGAGTTGATTAGGGGAGTAGTTTTGGAATCAGCTAAGGCCACCAACAAAGAAAATATCTTGGAATCTGCTACAATTAATGAGAGACCTCCTCAAGCAAAAGTCTACACACATGCTGCTCATTCGAAGTCACCAACCCGTGGGCCTTTGTCACCTCTATGTGACATATCAAATAGCACTGAGACACATGAAGTAAGATGGAAACGGATTGCTAGGACTGACATGGGAACCTATATGGAAGAGTCTGTGGGAGACAAGAGAGTTACAAGAGACGAGGTGAGTCAACCTGAGTTACTAAAATTGAGAAGATTGGTTTCTCAGGTGAAAAAAGCACAACAATTGATATTGGTGGATGTTAGTTCCCAACCCTGCCAGAACCAATGAGTTTTTTATGTTGGAAGGCTTGGGAACCAACGCATAGAAAATCAGCTCACAGACATGGTGTGGGCAAAAGAGCCCTTCGTTGTGTTTTTAACCGAAACATGGACGGATGAAACTAGGCTAATTCAAATATAAGATCAGTTACAGCTTAAAAATAAATTCATAGCCCCTTAAAGAAATAAGACGGGGTTTGGTGATTTTTTAGGAAAAAGATTTTGACTTGACAATTGAAACTTTCTCAAAAAACCACACAAAATAGAGCCAGACACACAAAATAGACATGAGGCATGGGCTCGTTTGAAGACATTAAAATCCAAAGGTTCGGCACCTTGGATTTGCGCAGGAGATTTTAATGAAATAACACGGCAATCTGAAAAATTGGGAGAAAGGGTTCGGCCACATGCATAGATCCAAGCCTTTAGAAATATTTTGGTCAAGCCTTGCTTCATTGCTTTAATTTATATTGCTTGATTGCATTGTGCTTGCTTCATATGCAATACAAGTTTTCTGCATACAATGATCATGTTGTGTTGTTGTGTTTCAGGAGATACTTGTACTTATGGCTCAAGAGCTTCACAGATTCTAGAGTTAGATGTGAGTAAGTTATGTTCAATTATTCTCAACTCACATGTTAAGTCTAGAGTTTGTTTTAGGGTTTTGTCACGGAATAGTCAAAGAGAGAGATTGTAAGGTTAAATTTTATCAACCATTTTGTTGGCTTTATTCTGTGCTAATTTGCTTGTAATTTAGCATTTAAAAACCCTGTATTTAGGTGGGAATCATGTAAGGGTAGTGTGTGAGAGTGTGAAGAAAAGCTCAAGTGTGTGCAACTCAGTAGGGCCTCGTGACTGGATCTCGCGACTGGCTCGCGGCTTGCAAGTCGCCAAAGCTAACACACGTGTGAAGCATGCAGAGGAGCTGAAGAATCACGCCAATTGGAGCACTACAGGACAAAACTTCCAGTTTGGCCATTCTGTTAATTCGCGACTTAGACTCGCGACTCAGTCCAGTCGCGAGGCCAAGTCACCAGACCACTCTGTTTGGGAAAAACTAGCTTTTCGCATTCCAAACACACACAAGTATAAATACCCCTTATACCCACGAAATGTAGAGAGCTTCCAGAGAGAATTTTGAGAGAGAAACCCTAGAGAAAAACAAGATTGACTCATTCACAATCTTCATCCTTTGATTCTCCAAATTCTTCTACTCTCACCCTCTCCATTGTTATGTCCTTGAGAGGTACATTAGCCAAATCATTTTCTCACCATATCCATATCAGTGAGGAGGCTATTTGGTGCTTGGGAAGCAATTAGGAAGGAACCAATTGATATTGGTTGATGCTATGGGCTATAGCAGAATCCAGTAAGTTAAAGAAAACAAATGTTCAGCGTAACCTCGTTGGAGCAAGAAGCTTGGAGGGTTTACGTACACTGGGTAGATTAGGCTTGGAGGATATTCTGTTGTTCATGTATCCCAACTTCATTCTTTAGTGAATTATTGACCGCTTGGAGGGCGGCGGAGAGATTTTACGCCGAGAACTTCGGTTTCCTCTTCAATAACACATTGCTGTATTTTCTTTGTGTTTGCATCTTTTTTCCTTTAATATTTGCCATTTAATTTCTACTGTAGTTGTGATTTTATTTGGTTTAGATTGGTTCATCAATTCTGTTTGAGCTTATGTTCATATTCCGCACGTACATTGTTTGATAATAAGCTTGAATTGATCATTTGTAATTTGGGGATCTAAACGTTCAAGGGTGCTTTACACACATATTGAATATTCAAAACCTAAAGTTTCAATTGCATCAATATTGATTAATTTTAAAATTGATAAAATTTGGTCTTAAAGTCATGATCAGTGTTGAGTGTTTTTTTTTTTTTTTTTGGGGTGTGGTTTGTCAGCATCACACCCACAAGTTTTTCCACTGGTCCCTCCCCAATTTTTCTTATCTTTTCCCACATTCTTTTTAGTGAATGAACCAATTTGGTCAGTACATACCACATCCTACACCAGCCCCACCCTCCCTAACCACTTTTGAAAAGAGCCCTAAACCCTCCTCTACATAGCTTCAGGAGCAAAATACTATCCTATCCTCTATTCCACAACCCAAGCTTCTTCCTAAATCAGGGGTGATAGAGGGGAACTCCGTTTCTTTTCGTATTAATTCAAAGGTCTTCTCTTTGGCATTTAATGAATGGCAGGGTAATTTTCATGGGTCTATTCAGGTGGGAAGGTCGGGTTGGTGGGATTTTAGTAAGCAACATTTTTTCAAACAGTTTCATGAGAATTCTAAAATCTTGGAGTTTACCAATAGATTGAATAAGGGTGGCATGTTTGTGGAAATTTCTGTGTATCACAATGGGGAAAGACGTAATTTCCTACATGCTCAAGAGGGTGTTAATAAGGGTGGTTGGGCTCTTCTTGAAGTGAAATTACTTGAGTTTTTCTTGTGATAAATTGCTACTAGGCTAGGGAAAGAGGTGGTGGTGGGTAGTAGTGGGTTTGAAAAATCCACCAACAATCAGAGGAATCAATTTTGGCAATCTATTGATGGGCACATGAAATCAAGGAGAGATTTACGTTTGGAGAAGAAATTTCTACAACTTTTTTTTTTGGGATAGATAATCAAAGTAATATCATAAATGAAAATAGTATGGAAAAAGTACAAGTTGTTCATGATGATGAACAACAGGAAAAGGAAAAAACAAACAAAAAGAACGAAATCAAGGAGCTAATCTAAGAGAAAATATAAACTTAGAATCAGTAAAACCCTAGCATGAGACCAATCAAAAAGACTACACTGGCAAAGAACAATTAACTCCTCCAACTTCTTCTCAGTGTCCTTAAAGGAGCGGTGATTTCGTTCCAACCATACAATCTACTTCAAACATCCTGGAATCAAATTCCATATATTCAAAGTATGATTCTCAAGCCATTGATGCTAGCAAAATAACAATCCCGCCACTAAGCCTGGCATGACCCAATGAATGCTGAAAGCCTAAAGCATAAAAATCCATAAGGTATGTGTAACAAGACAATAAAGAAGTAAGTGGTCCACCGACTCCCCATCACAACAACACATACAACACCGATTTGCCAAAGAGCAATCCCTAAGCATGAGATTATCCAAAGTAAGAATCCAATCGTGAGCAGCTGTCAACAAAAAGAAAGCCACTCGCTTAGGAACCTTTGTTTTCCAAACACCCTTCCAATTTAACAAAGAATTCTAAGCATCCTGAATCTCATGGTAGAAAGACCGGGTGTCAAACTTATCATTTCCTTTGAGACTCCAACAATGAGTATCACTCCCTGATTTTAACAAAAAGTCAAATTTCCCTACTCATTTAAATTTTGGCAGGCCCAATCTCTCCTTAAAAACCTTGGTTGTATTAGATGGTGAAGACAAGCGAAAAATTTGTTGGGCAAACAAAACCCAACCCAATTGCATCTTGCAAGTGACTAGCCTAAGCAACAACTTGGGTGTGACCCACGAGGATGGGCTTCCGGTACCCAAACAAGCCCAACTCGAATGCTCATTTACAAAAGTCAAAAGCCTTTTGCGAAATGGGTTGGTGGTGTGGGAAGGGTCGAGATCTTAAGCGTCTAAGGTGAAGCCTCTAAAGGAGAGTCAGAGCACTGGAAGCGAAGCGAGTACCGTTGCTACTCCTAGACTTGATTGGCTTTCCGATGCCATTACAGAGGTTGTTCCTCCAATTATGGGTTCTCCTACACCAATATCGAGGTTTGAGTTCTCTGATATGCTTTGAAGACATCAACTTTTGCGCCCTAATTGTTTCTCTCCTCTTTTTGAGTTGGTTTCCAATCCAACTGAAGATGAGGTTCTAATGTTGAATTATGATACTCTAACTTGTTTGGTAAGAGTGAGGAGCACTGTTAATCTTTGGATTGTGTACCTTTGGCACAGTGAGATCCTAATGGAGGCCAGGTTTTTTTTACAAAGGAGGGTGCATTTGAGGATGTTATTTTGCTAAATTTGTGTGTTTTCCTATTGCATCCTGTGAGAGTCAGCCCATTGCTTTTTTCCAACAACTTGAGAGTTTGGGTAGAACAAGCTACTGTTGGAAGTGCTTGTCGGCTAAGCATTTCAAGCCAAGAAGGTATGCAGGAGTTAAGAAATCTGATTTCCAATGTTAATAATGATGAGCATTCTAGTAGAAGCACCAAAGGTAGTTTGAGATCCATTGGGATGGGCTTAAACCATCGCCCATGACTTTAAAACTTTTATCTTGAAATGTGAGGGGATTGAACAATCCTCATACGAGGAATAATATGAAGAATTTGCTTAAAGAGTGAAGTGTGATAATGTTTGTCTTCAAGAAACCAAACTGGATAATACTGACGCTACCATTGTGAAGAGCTTGTGGGGCAGCCCTTTTTTAGACTTAGTTTTTGATGCCATTCACACTGCTGGGGGAGTATTTTTGGCATGGAATAGAAGGGTGCTTGCCAAGATCAGTTGTGGAGACTCTCTTTGGTTGGTGGAATTGGCTTAGAAAGCATTCGTCTAGAATTTGGAATTTAGTTCCGCTTTGCTTAATGTGGTGTATTTGGAGGGAACGAAATTGGAGGACGTTTGAGGACATGGAAAGCTCCGACGACCAGTTACTAGCTTCGTTAAGTGGCTCCCTTTTTGACTGGTCTAGGGCTTGGGGACTCACATCCAGTGGTCCTCTTCCTATGTTCCTTAGTTCTCTCCTTTGTAATTAGTATCTTTTCTTTTTGTTTTTATCTTCTTTCTCTGTATTTCTTTACCTCTGCCTTATGTCTTTCTGCATGAGGTGGTGTTCTTGAATATACATCTTTATTATTTATTAAAAAAAAGTTGATTGTGACGTAGGTAGATTTTCAATTTCTATTTTGTTGAAGGGAGCGATAGATGGTTTTGAATGGTTTTCGTTTGCTGCTTCATTCTCCTTGCATGAAGCTGCCTTGTTTAATAAATATTTTTTTACTTATTAATAAAAAAAAGAATGGTCTTGTTTGGGGATGTATGGTTCGACAAATGATAGTTTTAGGGATGCTATGTGGGCGGAGCTTGATACTGTGTGATTGCGATGGAGTTTGGCTTGGTGTTTGTTTAGCGATTTCTATATTATCAAATATCCAAAAGAGAGGCTTGGATGTACTTCCTTTAGTCCAACCATGTTTGAATTCTCGGATTTTATTGAGAAAAACTATTTGGTTGATCTTTCTTTGGTGGGGGGCAATAATACATTGTTTCATGACTCTGACAATCCTTCGATGTCTAGAAATGATAGAGTTCTGGTATTGGCAGATTGGGAGGACCATTTCTTGGATGAGAGCCAGAGGCCGCTTCCTTGTGTGGTGTCAGATCATTGTCCTTTTCTTGTGGAGGCTAGAGGTATGTTGAGGGAGAAGAGTGCTTTTAAGTTTGAAAATATGTGGCTCAAAGTGGAGGATTTTGTGGATAGAGTTCGTCAACGGTGGAATGGGTACCACTATGTGGGGAATCCTAGTTATATTCTAGCTTGTAAGTTGAAGTCTCTTAAAGTTGACTTGAAGCAATGTAACAAGCATGCTTTTGGGGATGTCTTTTGGGAAAAAATGCTTGTTGACTGAACTTTTGGATCTAGATATGAGAGAAGTGATGTAGGTTTTGTCCAAAGAGGATAGAGCTAGAAGATTTGTGAACAAGGCCGATATCGAGCATTTGGCTTCTTTGGAAGAGATTTCTTGGAGGCAACAATCTAAGGCATTGCTTATAAAAGAGGGGGGGATAACACTCAAATTTTCCATAGACTTGCAAACTCTCAAAGACGAAATAATTATATTAGGGGTGTGGAGGTAGAGGGTGTTTTTCATGAGGGCGATTCGGATATTCAGGATTAGGTGGTTGAATTTTATAAGAAGTTATATTGGGAGCCTGGATTTTGGAGGCCTATTGATGATGGCTTAGAATTTTCCTGTTTAGATGATGTTGAAAGGCTATCCTTAGAAAGGGTGTTTAAGGAGGAGATTCTTGTAGCTCTTAAGGAGGCTAAGGGTGATAAGGCCCCTAGGTTAGATGGGTTTATTATGATTTTCTTCCAAAAATGCTGGAGAGTGGTTGAAGGGGATGTTATGGCTTTTTTGTGGATTTTCACAGACACTACATTTTTGAAAAGTCTCTAAATGCCACTTTTCTATGTTTGATCCCTAAGAAGTCTAATGCAACCAATATTAAGGACTTTCGTCCTATTAGTCTTGTGGGTAGTATGTATAAACTTTTGTCTTAACATTTTGGCACATAGATTACATGTTGTTCTGGATAAACTCATATTAGAGTCCTAAAATTCTTTTGTTGGAGGGAGACCAATTCTTTATTCTATTCTCATTGCAAATGAGTGATTGGATAGTAGAGCAAAGAGTGGTATCCCCAGTGTGTCTGTCAAGGTGGATATTAAAAGGCTTATGATCATGTGAACTTGAATACCCTGTTTTAATATATAGAGATGATGGGTTTTGGAGAGAAGTGGGAGAGATGGATAAAGACCTATATTTCAACGGTTTTCTGATCTTGTTTATGGATCTCCAGCAGGTTTTTGCGTAGTTCTTGCAGCCTTTGTCAAGGGGATCCCTTGTCTCCACTCTTATTCCTCCTAGTGATGGAGGTGTTGAGTCGGTTGTTGAAGCGGACAAAAGAAGAAGGTTTTCTTTGTGGATTCCAAGAAAGAGAGATCCCATTCGCAAGGGGGTTTGAATATCTATCATCTTATATTTGCTAATGATACTATCTTATTTTGTGATGCATCCAGGGAAAAATTATTGCATATACAGATGGTATTGATGTTCTTTGAAGCTATCACAAGATTGACCATCAATGTTGGCAAGAGTGAGATTGTTCTAGTAGGTGAGGTAGAGAATTTGAATGCTCTGGCTAATGTTTTATGTAGCAAAGTTGGCAGCTTTCCTATGACTTACTGAGGTATGCCTCTTGGGGCTCATTTTAAGAATTCCTCAATATGGAATCCTATTATAGAAAAAATGGAGAAGAGGAACTCTAGTTGAAAATGTTTATATTTGTCAAAAGGTGATAGATATACTTTGTTAAAAAGCATTGTTTCGAGCCTCCCTACCTATTATTTATCTTTGTTCACTATCCTTCAAGTTGTTGTAGCTAGATTAGAAAGGATTCAGTGGAATTTTCGTAGGGGGACTACTAAGAAAGAATTTAAATATCCTTTAGTCGATTGGAACCGGTTTGTATGTTGGTGGAGGCAGTTGGTTTGGGATTCGGAAGATTGGGCCATTTCACAAGCCTTATTTGGAAAGTGTTTATGGTGCTTCGATGAAGGAAGTTAATCATTTATGGCATCAAGTTATAGCAACCAAATATGGTGTGGATAGAGGAGGTTGGTGCACTAGAGGTGTTAGAGGGACTCATGGTTGTAGGATGTGGAAGAATATTAGGGCAGGTGCAGAGAGTTTCTTTGGTCAGGTGGTGTATGCTGCATAAGAGGGTAATTGTATTCGGATCTAACATGACCTTTGGAGCGGGCTTACTTCTTTGAAGGATATTTATCCCAAACTGTTCAATTGCTTTGTGTCTATTATGGGTTAATACATATGTCAGGGGCATATTTGTAATAGGATACATTTATATATGTGTGTGTGTGTGACTGTTTGGATAGCACGTTTATTGCGTCTGCGTTTTCAGTTTTACGTTTTCCTCTTTTTTTTCCTTTTTTTTTTCACATGTTTTAGGGAGACAATCAACACTGTTCACGGGACCCACAGCCACTTTATTTAGAAAAAATATTAAAAATGGGTCTCATGGTACTATTCACACATTTAAAAATTATTTTATTACAGTGTTTTCAGTTTTTAGTAAAATAAGTTGTATTCAAACAGACCCTATATATAAACTAGTTTGTGTTAGGGGTCTGACTTAAGTTACCCTAAACACTTGTCACAACATGGTATCAAAGCATTGCCGTTAACCCCCACAACCCACCACGCCACCGCTACCAATGACCATATTTGTCAACAACCATCATCGATCTAAGCTTTGACGACTGCTAAAACCTGAGTTTCCCTTCCTAGAGGTGTTGCCTAGCTCCGGCAACTGAGTCTATGGTCTCACAACACCGTATCATTGTTGCCTAACTGCAATTCAGTCATGCTTCTAGTCATCCTCCTCTAGCGACACACGGTGGCCATCAGCTATAGCTCTTACCCTCGCGCTGCCACTATTAGGACATTAATCCGTATATTTCTCTCATCTATTATGACTTTATAAGTATTGGGTTGGATTGTTGTGCTGGAACTTCTTTGTTTGGTGGATGTTTAGTGTTGGGATGGTGTTTGCTGTTGTTGTTGCTACGGGATTTGGCTTGACTTGTGTTTATTAGTGAATTATGGGTGCCCTACATGGTGTTTGTATTTGATTTGTTTAAATTGTAGAAGTTGACTTCTTTCTCGAGTCCACTGTTTTATTTGTTTACTGTTAGTTTTTTTGTTTAATAAGAGTCCTGCTATGGAATCCAAAGACAGTGTTCAACCCACCAATTACTTGTTATCTCCAGACATGTTATCTATTACTTCTATTTGTCTTAATGGAAGTAATTATGCTTAGTGGGCCTAAGCTGTTGAAGTTTATTTTCTTGGTAGGAAGAAGTTTAATTATGTGACAGAGGACCCACTTGCATCCACTAATTATGCTGATTGGAGGGCAGAGAGGGTGCACAAATTAGGAGTTGTTTGTGGAATAGCATGGAATCTAAGATCAGTTGTAGTCTGGTTTTCTTACCAACTACTAAACTTGTTTGGGAACGGGCCAAGGAGTTGTACTCTGGTGTCAACAATTTGAAGCGAATTTATGATCTTCACCAAGCTTAATTCTCCTTGACTCTCAATGATGTTTCTTTGGAAGACTATTATAACAAGTTTAAGGGTATCTGTGAAGAACTCAATATTTACCGACTGTTCTCCTCTGATATTAAAAATACGAAGAAACAACGAGATTATATGCATGTTGCTCGCTTCCTCTCTGGCTTATCTCCAACCTTTAAATCAGTGAAATCATAACCTTTGGTTAGTAAAGACATTCCTTCATTGAGTGAAGTTTTTGGTAGGCTTAGAGGCTTAGACAAGCTGATTCTATTACTACTACTCCTACCGTACCTTTTGGTGATACATCTGCTTTTGCCACCTCAATGGGGAGTGGAAGAGGTGGCCATGGAGGTTGAGGCCGTTGGAGTAGAGTTCGTGGAGGACGTGAGCAAGGGGGAGGGGGTCGTGGTAGAGGGCATGCCCCTTGTCAATGCACTTATTGTCATGGAGAGAATCATACAATGGACTTCTATTGGGAATTATATGGTAAACCCTCGGCTCATCAAACTAGTCTTCAAGTTGAAGAACTGACTTCACACTCACTTTCACCAACATCAAGAGTAGTCTTTATCCCTGAGGAAAAGTATAATTGTCTCGTGTCTATGCATTCTAATTTTGTTAGTTCCAACTCCACTGCTACTTTGGCTCAACAAGGTACTTCAGCATCCTATCTTGCCACTCAAGAGCCTTGGGTCATTGACTCGGGTGCTATTGATCATATGACAAGTACCTAAGGTTTTACTTTCTGACCTTTTGCATTCTAGTAGTCTCCCCAATGTTACTTTGGTAGATGGCTCAGCCACTACAGTTTTTGGTTTGGGCATTGCCAATCTCAGTTCTAATATTTCCCTATCTTCAGACTTATATATTCCTGACTTTCTGTTTAATCTTTTGTTGATAAGTAAACTTACTAAACTTCTAAATTGTGCTACAATTTTTTTATCCACTCATTGTATCTTTCAGGATCTCAAGACAAGGAAGATTATTGGTGGAGGGCATGATGCTAGTGGACTTCAATACCTAGATCGGTGTGGTTCTTCAAGTTTAGTGGCGTCTGAATTGTCTACCTCACCTCTTTAGCATCATTGTTGTCTTGGTCATCCCTCTCTCAAGAATTTGAAGTTGTTAGTCCCATCATTTTGTCAAGTTGACTCCTTACAATCTAAAGTTGTCAATTGAGTTAGCACCATAGGGTGCCTTTTGTCTCTAGGCGTGAGAGTCGTGTTAGTAGTCCTTTTCATTTAGTTCATTCTGATATTTGGGGACCAATAAACTCTCCGTCATTGTTGGGATTTAAGTATTTTGTAATTTTTGTGGATGATTATTCTAGGGTCACCTATATTTATCTAATGAAAGAATGTTTGAATTATTCACCTATTTGGGCCCCTAGTTAATTGGTGTTGCTTATGTCGTGATGGGAAAAATTGTGGATCATGTTTTGCTCCACTACGAGTTATCCCATTCTTTTGTGGAATGAAGTTTTTCTAGCGTTTGGGATCCAATGGGTGATGCTGAAGACAGTTGCTTCTCTTCTTTTTGCATGGAGGAATTGATTGGGGAAACATTTTTCTAATATTTGGAAATAGGTACTACCTTGCTTCATGATTATTTTGCAAGGAATGTGATACCCATACTTTTGAAGATATTGAGTCTTTAGATCTCTTGAATTCTTTGCCATTTAGGACTTTGTTTGAGGGGTCTCGAATATGGGGTTTTACGCAATGTATATTTCTGATTTCCCACTTTTGTTTTTCTTCTTGATTTTTTGTAACTGATGCAAGTACAGTGTGTTCACCATCGTGAACATGTTGTACTTTTTTATTCAATACAACTTCTATTACCTATCACCAAAAAAAAAAAAAAATGACGTGGTACAAAAGGTTAAGTTGTTGATTGCCTAAAATTACACTATTATCTTAGTCTTGGTAGGCAATATCACATCAATTTCATGTTTAATTACACGCAAATATGTGAGTTTGAAATATTTCTAAAAATATACTCATTACGTGTATTTTTTCCTTGTAAGAGATTAAAACCATTCAAATAATCACACAGACATGCTGTCAAGAGAATCCAAGGGTCAAGATCAATTGGAGCATGGTTTTTGAAGTATTAAATGAGTAAAAAATGTGTGAGAATAAAAAAGGGAAGAAAGAAATTGGCATTTTTTGCCATATAGCAAAATTTTAGGAATAATTTAGAAGAAAAGTACCGGCCCAAAGTTATTTTGTTATGTAGCATCTTTTTGGAACTCGAGATTGTCAAACTCGAGTTCTAAGTAAAACTTGAATATACCAAACTCGAGTTCCAAAAAGATGCTACATAACTCAATAACTTTGGTCAGATGCTATTTAGCAATTTTTTTCCTAAAATTATGCTATTTAGCAAATATTTCCATAGGAATTCATTCAATCCAAAATTGGAAAAATCCTGATATGGAAACATCTTGCACTGTTTCAGTATTTTTGCCATAACTTCTTGCACAGATGTTCGATTTACCTGATTCTTGAGGCCACGGAAAGAAGACTTGAAGATCTACAACTTTGTAGTTTACCACAAATTCCAGAAAAGTTTTTTTGAAGGTTAAAAGTGAGCTGGAAGCTGATAGTGGATAAAATTCCAAAAATCAAGTAATTCCCATCCTAAATTTGAGGGATTTTCTCTTTTTTTTTTTGGAGAAGGCTGAGGTTATAGGAGAGGAAAAACCCTAGAACGCTTTTCATCTTTTATTTGATTTTTTTAGACGTTTAGCATTGTTTTTATGGATTTCTTTTGCATAGCTATGTGCGGCTAAATTTCTATCTAGGGTTAGGTGAAACCTAATATTTTTATCATATGTTCTTGGGAATATTTATGTGCTTTCTATGGATTGATGGTTGAATTTTGAGATTGATTTATTATTTTGAATCATTGGATGTTGACAAGTTTTCAAGATTTAATATGATTTTTTATTTATATCAAATGCTTGAACTCCTTGATTCGTTATGATTTGAGAATATATTGAATGCTTAATCTCCCCTGTAACATGCCAATTGAATGATTTGTTCTATCACTCATATTCAATCTACTTTATACCTTGTTTGAGTACTTTATTGTTTTATCTTCCAATTAGACGAGTTGGCTCTCTACCCTAATTGAGTTAAAAACAATCCAAATTCATATGATAAAATATTAGGTGGATCCTTGAATCTCTAGTGTTTTCTCTCCATTAATTTCTCTTAGATTAATTTTTCTATTTTCAATTGTAGTTTCAATATTATCTTGCTCCATCTTTGGGCGGAAAATCAAACAAACAATTGTTTTTAATTACTACTTAATAATAGAGGTTTTTACATTAGTGTCAATCATTCCCTGTGGATCAACCTTGGACTCACCGAGATATTATTACTTGTGAAAAATCTGCACTTGGATTTGCATTATTTTAATCACAATTTTTCTTTATGTGGGATGATATTGAAAATCTTGACAATCACTTCTTTATTTTCACTTTCTTGAGAGAATTTGGAAGGCTCTTTGTGATAAACACATCTTCTGTGGTTGGTAACAGATGGCAAGAAACCGTTCGTTGAAGATTTCAAGCCATCCCAAGAAAATAGATGGCTTTAGAGATTAATCTCAGGATAATTTTTAATCTTGCTATTAAAAACAAGAATAAAATAATATAGAGAAGCGGAAGCAAGAAAAAGAAAAGAACACAAGCGATTACGTGGTTCAACAAACGGCCTACATTTACGGGATAAAGCCCTAGCGGCTACATTTTTACTTTATTCTCAAGTGTTGATTACAATGAACCCTAGTAGAGTATATATAAGAGCTAGGGTAAGCCCTACATGGGTTTTCAGCCTCTTGGGCCCTTTTACACTAAAATAAATAACATAAGATTTTTTCTCTCCCTCCATAGAGTCTACATTAGACAATGTAGCTATTTTCCAAGCGAACGATGCCATGATTACCAACACAACTCTTCCATCTAGAAAGTAACTCTCTCAGGCAGCACCTAGTGAACCCCAAACGTTGAAAATATGATAGACCACAATTCTTTGGTGACAACTCTGTCTCTCTCTCTCTCTGTCTCTCTCTCTTAAAAAGTTTATTGTGACTCTTTCACTATCTGAACCTGAACTGGCTACCTCGGATTAGCCATCAAATTCTTTGGTTTTTTCTTTTTCTCTGTTATCATGGGAGGTTCCATTTTCTCTTTTGTCGAGTCCAAAACTTCTGAATTTTCGGTTGAGGAGGGAGGTACTTATTATATGTTACATATATATGAAAGAAATAAGGATTCCCTCCAGTCAATTTTCATGGGTAAAGAAAGTGCTAAATGTTTGCTATCTAATGTGGAGGATCTCTTATCAAATATACCTCCTAAAAATTTTGCAAGAACCTTCAGGGATGGTAGTAAGGTTTTTATAATGCAACAGGGTTCCAATGCTCACGGAAGCTTCCTTATGGTCTTTGAACTTGTTCATGGGCGTCAGAAAGGTTCCATCCTTGTGCCGGAAGGGAAGCTAGGCAGTGGGTGGAGAGGATTTGGATTTCATCTACGCAAAGCTATTGCTCCCGACTCACTTACCGTCAACCGCCATCTCAATCTGTTTTGAACCTGACAGGGCAACAGTTTAGGCAACAAAAATCCTTTTTGTCGGCAATGGTGGAAGCAAACAAGGAAAGCATTTAATGCCCAGTTTTCAAAATTCTAACATATCTTGCCTGAGCAGTCAGTTCCAGGATTCGCGGGATAGGGGTGTTGGGAAGGAAAGCCCTGTACTTGGTGCTGACATCGTGCTTGGGATTAATGCCAATGCTTTCAACGGCACTAAATTTCCTTTATCCCTAGAACTTTCTTTGTGAGTGTGGGCTGAATGGTAAGTGGGAAGTTAAGCATTCCAATATCCGGGAAGTGTTGGGCCCACGCAAGTCTTTAGGCCCACTGTACTCTCAAAACCTTATCAGCCCGACCCAACTCTTTTTAATATCTCTAGGGCCAAACCCACCTTGGTCTAGCGGCCCAAATCAAAAGAGCTGTCTTTCCCGATTCGAGAGTCCCAACCTCCAAGGAAGTCTTCATCGCTTCCATCGGCCTCAACGTCCCCAACGGTTGTAGTTCTAAGTTTCGATGGGGTGGTGGAGGTGCTGATAACGCCGTTGATGTCATCAATGGTCATCGTTGCCCAGTTTCACAACTCCGATAAGGTCGACGACGCCAGTTATGGGTTATCGGTGCTGTCTGACTTGAATCATGCCTCCGATGTAGTCGAGGCTGAGCTTCTCGGTTCCGATGAGGCCAAGATTTAGTCAGCAGATAGTGAAAAGGGCTTAGAGCGAGACTTCCAACTGATTCTTCAAGAGCATTCCGGCTATATAGTCAAGAAATGGGGGAATTCAGAGCAGTAGGTACTTGAACTACATGATGGAAGGAGGGTTGCAGTTCCGATTCAAATACCTTCGTCATGGTGTGAAGCTATCGAGGTATTGGAGGAGCAAAAACAGCTGGCCTTAGTTCCATGGGAGTCTTCTGAAGCTATCAATGGGTCAACGGCTCTTATCGAAGAGGATGAAGTACTGGTGGAGGACTGGGTTTCAGATACGATTGGTTAGAGAGACCTTTTGAAGAGGCTGAAATCTTTGATGTTGTTCAAAGTTTTCAAGGTGATAAATCTCTGGGTCCAGATGGCTTTCCCATTGGCATTTTTCCAAACTTGCTGGGGGATTGTCAAACCTGATCTTATGGCTGTATTTCACCACTTTTTTGCTAAAGGTCAGTTTGAGAAAAGCTTAAACGCTACTTTTATTACTCTCATCCCTAAAAAACATGCAGCAAGTGAGATTAGAGATTTTCGGCCCATTAGTCTTGTTGGGGGGGTCTAAAAATTATTACTAAAGTCTTGGCTAACCAGCTTTGCGTGGTTATGGGGGATATAATCTCAGCATCTCAAAATGCTTTTCTAAGAGATAGACAGATCCTTGACCCTGTTCTTATTGCTAATGAATGTCTTGACAATAGTTTGAAGTCTGGGGTGCCGGGACTAATTTGTAAATTGGATGTTGAGAAGGCGTTTGACCATGTAAATTGGAGTTTTCTTTTGCAAATGTTAGAAAGAAGTGGGTTCTCAGGCAAGTGGAGACAATGGATTTTCTTTTGCCTATCTACGGTCCGCTTCTCTATCTTGATTAATGGCTCTCCTTGTGGGTTTTTTGGTAGCTCTAGAGGTTTGAGACAAGGTGATCCGTTGTCTCCTTTGTTGTTTGTGTTGGTGATGGAAGCTCTAGGAAGAATGTTGGATAAAGCAGTTCATGAAGGACGCTTGTCAGGATTTAGTGTGGGTAACTTGGGAGGGAAGATCCTTGGCAGTGTCTCATCTCCTTTTTGCGGATGACACTCTTATTTTTTGTGATACTGATCTAGACAAGATTTTGATTCTTCGTATGATTCTTATTTGGTTTGAGGCGGTGTCAAGACTAAAGATTAATTTGGGCAAGTTTGAATTGGTTCCAGTTGGAGTAGTGCATAATTTTGACTTATTGCTAAATGTCCTTGGCTGCAAGCAAGGCTCTCTGCCAATGAAATACCTGGGTCTTCCTTTGGGTGCTAATTTCAAGGATAAGACTATATAGAATCCGATCTTGGAGAAAATGGAAAGGAAATTGGCGGGTTGGAAACGCTTGTATTTATCAAAGGGAGGTAGAGTCACTCTAATTAAAAGCAGCCTTTCAAATTTACCCACTTACTTTCTATCTCTATTTCCAATACCTGCTAGTATGGCTAACCGAATTGAGAAGTTTCAGTGAAATTTCTTATGGGGCGGTCTCGGTGATGTACCTAAAATTCATTTGGTTAAATGGGCTACTGTATGTGTTCCTATTTCTTCGGGTGGATTAGGGATTAGGAAGATAAGTCTATTCAATATAACTATACTTGGAAAGTGGTTATGGAGATTTGGGATTGAGAAGGATGCCCTTTGGAGGCAAGTGATAGAGATGAAATATGGACGTGTGTGGGGGGGCTGGTGTACCAGATTTGTTAATGATCCTTACGGTGTTGGTTTATGGAAGAGTATTAGTCAGGGTTGGCCTTCTTTCTCATGCCATATTCAGTATGATATTGGTGTTGGGTCTAGGGTGAAGTTTTGGCAAGACCGTTGGTGTGGAGAGTCACCTCTTGCAGTTAGCTACCCTAACCTATTCAGATTCTGCAGGAATAAGGAGGCTAGTGTGGATGAGCTTATGAAATCCCCCAATGGAGTCCTTTTTTGAGATGTGACCTTCTTTAGGGGTGTGCACGTTCGGGAATTAGAGGCTTTGTCAAGCTTCATAGAAACCATACACAGTTCTTCAATAACGGCGTTTGGTGAGGATAAGATATGTTGGATTCCTAGCAAAGATAAGGGGTTCTTGGTGAAAGATTATTATGGAATTTTAGCTGGTCCTACTATCTTCAGTTTTCCTTGGAGAAGTATTTGGAAGTAGAAGATTCCCTCTAGAGTAGCTTTCTTTGTATGGACTGCTGCCTTAGGGAATTGCTTGACGATTGATAACTTACGAAAAAGGAAGGTGTGGATTTTGGATTGGTGCTACATGTGCAAGAGTAATGGTGAATCGGTTGACCATCTCTTCCTTCACTATCCCGTTGCTATGGATCTATGGTCTATGGTTTTGGGTTTATTTGGAGCATCTTGGGTTATGCTGCATACTGTTTTGGGGCTGTTAGGGTGTTGGCAAGGCAGCTTTGGTTGTCATCGAAATGGTTTTATATGGTTCATCGTTCCTCATGGCTTAATGTGGTGTCTTTGAAGGGAGAGAAATAGTCATTGTTTTGAAGATATTGAGAGATCTATTCCGGACCTTAAGCTTTTCTTTTTTAGAAATTTATTGGATTGGTTGTTTGCTTTGCAAAACCAATCATTCCCTTCTTTTATTGATTTCCTAGATTCTTGCAATTTTTGTATTTGATTTGCTATCCCCTTGTTCACTCTCTATGTACTAGGGTGCTTCCTTTTTGGTATCAATATATCTTATTACTTATCCAAAAAAAAAAAAAAAAACATAAACCCAATATATTCAACACTTGCCTAGAATTTTTTCTTCTTCTTCCTGTAGTTGGTGCTAAGACTCTACTCTTTGATTTAATCTCCCATACAACTTGAGAGCTTTTGCTGGTGTTATTTTTTGTTCCATGGGACATTGCCTTTGTGCCTAAGTATATTTTTCTTTCTTAACACACAATTACACGTCCCAAAAAAATGCTACAATTTTGTAGGGTTTTTTTTTTTTTTTTGGGTACAAATATGCTACTTAGTTTTCACATGTAGGTCTCCAAGTGCACTTCACTTTAGGTTTCATTACATTTAGTTAATGGAGCCGTTGAGGGACCACATTATATGTTTTTGAAACTACAGATGGATATTAATGGAACTAGAAATTTAGGGTTTAATGTGAATGAGCCTTAAAATTTGAGAGAAATTTATGATGTGCTGAAGTTTTTGCAATTTAGAAAGACTAACTTTAGCCATGTCTTTATAATTTCATATATTGCGAGAGAGAAGTATACCAGATTTGGGTAGGCTTCCCACAGTTTGTTGTACACTTATCCGAGTTGTATGGCCCACGATAATCACATATTCTTTGACATCCATCTTTTGGGGCAACCAGAGTCCAATATCTTCCTATATGGTGACCATTGACCCATGCTTGCCCCTTTCCCATGCTTCCCAAATCAAGAGCAACAGGCTCCGTGCCATCAGGGGAATTAAAGTAAGTCTGATTGAATTAAGGAAAAGGTATTTGTGAGTATAGAATCAAAGATCGATCTAAGCAATGAACAATAGATGATATAATTAGCTGAGTGCAATAAGAGAGCAGGCATTGGCGTCACTACAAAATTCAAAGATCATGTACTATAAATCTACAAGAATAACATATGTAGAACGTAGAACTGAGTTTCTAATCCCTGTCCTAAGTAGCACTTGCACCGGTGGTATTAACATCCTGAACTTCAACTTTAACCACCCCACTCAAAATTATTGTATTAAAGTTATTGACATTTTTAGTTATAATGATAAAAAATTATTCGGAATTTCTTCAGTTTTAGGACCATATGCACAGGGTAATTTTATCAAGGGAAACTTGGTCTGCGTATTAGCTCCCATAAAATCCAATATATTTCTATAGGGAAAAAAATAAGTAAAAATAAAAACTAAATAAAAACCTAGAAGTAAGAAAACAAAACAAATAAAAAACAATAATAATCATTAAGTGTTAAGAGAGGCATCTAGATTTTAAAAATATATTGAGTCAACTAATCTATATCTATATATATATCTAAAAGCTGAAACGTAAAATTTAATGTTGCTACTCTTTTATTGTGCCATATCATCCACCTATTTTTAGCTCTTACTCTCTCATTTTTAACTCTTCTTCCCTTTATTAATTTCTTACTTTCTCCAACATTTCCTTCTAACTTTACCTTTTGATCTTCCCACTCCTCTCTACCCTACCATTACTCTTTCTCTATCCATTCATCTTCCTCTTATTTTGACTCTTCTTATCCCCATCTTCTTTACTATAAATAAACTATTATCTCTCATTCAATCCATATTTCCTACACTAGAATATGATAACTCTCTCTCTCTCTCTCTCTCTCTCATAATTTTTTTTTTTTTTTTTTGGTGGGTCTCTTTCTTGCATCTTCATTGTAGGGTAATGAATTTTACTCTCTCTGTGTGTGTGTATATTCTTTTGGTGTATTTTGAATTCAATCTTATATCTCTACTTTAAGTTGATCTAATTTGGTTGTGTTTTTAAGCTGTTATCTTTTTTTTCTTTGACTGTTAGATGTGGTCCTATTTTATTATAAATATATTATATAATAATATTATGTTATTCTATTACATAGTATGGTTTTGATAATTTGATGTTTACAACTATATCTTTTATTTTGAATATTCTTCTCATTATCTTTTATTCTATATTTGTTATTCTCTCCCCAAAAAAATGTGATATACTCTCTCTCTCTCTCTCTCTCTATATATATATATATATAATTCTTTCTTGCAACTCTTGATATGTTTTGGTGTTGTGTTTTTTGAGTTCGCATCACAAGTCTTTTTACTCCCTCTTATAGTTTTGGGTTGATATTTATTTGAGTTAATCCTTAGTTAGTTTGGAAGTGAGAATTTGAGTTTATATCAAAACACAATCTACATGACTATCATGAATTTAAATGTGCCTATCAATTATTTGAATAATGTCAATTGCAATTATGTGATAATTTTTTATTACCATGATAATATCTTTGAGAGAATGAAAATTTTAAATTTAAAAATTTTAGTTGTACTAAAAATATAATTCATAATAAAGATATTTAGAAGAAAATGGACCACTTCAATCAAAAGGATAATATCAAACAAAAACACCAAAAATGATAAATTTATATATTTGTAAAAATAGAGAGATAGCTAGAAATTATTTTTAGAAGTTGTTTAATATTTCAGAAGAACAAATTATATACAATTAAGTTAAAGAGTAAATTATATATTAAACCACATCTTAAAATAATCATATATTTCCACGCGTCGCGTGGATCCGCGACTAGTGATGACATAATACTTGTGCTCAAAGATATATCTAATTAGCAATGCAAAACCCACAAAATGATCTTTACAGATTTTTATCTTCAAAGAAAAAATTGATCTTTTTATTTTTTGATAAGTCAAATAACAAACTTACCTTGTACCAGGAAAATGTGGTCGGAATTGCATCAAGTGTCAGATCACTCCATCCTGCCTTTTCATTTTCCTCCACGGTGTATATTTTCAAGAATTCACCCTTAAGCCCAACCTAGAATCAAAATAAATGCAATTCATTATCCAGCTTGCGACTTTCTACCTTTAGGACAGGTCAGTACAAGGGTTAAATCTGATAAAATCAGTACTTTAAAAGGAAAGAATCAATCTAACAAGTAAGAGCCCATGTGATACACCATATTATGTGGATTGGATTCGATAAATGTGTATTGTGTGGGTGTGAGTAAAGTCTCACATCAAGTGTTTACCAAGTTGGAATGGGTAATAAAAGTGATTATTAGTAGTCCCCATTGCAACTTAACTAGTCCTTTTGGGTTTAATCATAGATGTGGCTACTAGCACTTTCCTAGGGTCATGACAAATGGTATCAAAACCAACCTGGTAACCGCCATGTGGCTTAGGGGCACTGCAGCACATCCCTTAATGAGAATGTCAGAAATTTTAGTGGGGGAGATTGCCCCATATCATGTGGTTAGATTGGATAAGTGTGTGTTGTATGGGTGTGAGTTGAGTCCCATATCGGGTCTTTATTAGGTCGAATGGGCAAACTATGAGAAGCCCTAATTGGAAGTTGACTAATCCTTTTGGTGTATAAGCACATATGTGACTAGACCTTTACTCAGGTCATGACAGCCGGGGAGTTAAACTCAGAATGATGGTTTCATTACCACGTAATATTAGTTAAGTGTACCATGTAATATGTATAAGTCTCAATTCATTCTGATATGAAAGGCCACAACAAAGAATTGATTGTAGTGTCCAATTCTAGCCAGCAGATGCATTTTCTGAAGTATCAAATAATTTGGTACCCATATTTTGCTGAAGCTGCATTTCAAATCTAAGCTACTACCAAATTTCAGCTGAGAATGCAGAGCTGAAATTTTTTAATAGATACCTGGTAGGTCCATGATGACTTTGAGAGGTCTATATCTCCATTCCTGAATCCAGTAAGCTTTATTTGGCCTCTAAACCCTGCCCCATCTTTCTCAAAGAAGGCACCATAGTTCTGTATCATTATTTCAAATTTATATGATCTATGTACAATCAGCAATCAGCAAGGAAAAGAATTTAACAGCATCAAGCTAGACAAACAAAACAGGGTCCAATGAGAGGATTTTTTTTTTTTTTTTTGGGGGGGGGGGGGGGGGGGGGGGGGGGGGGGGTTTTACAATTCCTGCCACATATACTAAGAATAAAAATATTAAGATTTCAGAATCTTACAGATAAATTTAAGAAGTGTCAAGAGATGTGTTCTATTAAATTTGGAAGAAAGATTAAAGAATGCAGGAAGAATTTATATCATCTATGAACAATCAGTAATCATAAAGGAAGGGAAGTCAACAGGACAACAATATCAAGCTAGACAAACAAAACAGGCCCAATGAGAGGCCTTTTATATATATATATATATATATATATAAATGCTAGAATAGCAATATGGTAGACTTCCTGTTTGGCCCCTCTTCCTCTGTTAACCATTATATCTAGAAGGCAGGGCAGATAAGTATAACTCTAGAAATGAAAAGTTATAAGAAGTCTATCCAATCATTGGCTTGAAATAAACTAAAATTTTACCTGCAAACCCACTGTCTGAGATAACAACAACAAATCATTGTATCCTTTGATAAACTGAACAGGTTGGACCACCTTGACCCAATGACCAATCACACTGCCTTCATTTTCAAAAGACCAAATACTGTATAAGTTAGCAAAGCCTATTGAAGTGACACATACAAAACATATAAGGTCCAGAATCAGTTAATAGTAATTGACAAGATTTATATTCAGACTGGAAATGAATTAAACCAATGCTAGGACCACAAAACTTACACATCTTTTGTCACAACTCGCCATGTGGCAATTTGTGAGTGATGGAAGTGTTGACCTACATGGACCCACCACTTTTTCCTCGCCACTCACAACTCGCCACATGGTGAGTTGTGGCAAAAGTTGTGTAAGTTTTTGTGGTGCTACCATTTTTCAATAACTTAAGCCCAACACTATTTTCTTGTCTATCTCCCTCCTACTACACACCTTGACTCAAATGACTGCCAGGTTTCTTAAACGGCTTCTAGGGTTGGATTGGAAGTCTTTGATACCAAGTTGGAGTTGAGTTGTAAAGTGTGAAAGATTAAAAATAGGTGACAAGTAAGAGAGAGAGAGAGAGAGTAGTTTTGATATATAACCTAAGCAGTTTGAGTCTTTTTTCTTCTTGGGTACTAATTCTGCATTTAGCTAATTATAACATTGTCAACATTCAACAAACATATTAATTTCATCATTTCTCAATACTCAATTAAGACAGAGATATCTAAAAAAAAAGTAGCACAAAAATATAATCCAATGCGCAAATGAATGGTGAGGAAGAATTCAACAAAGAAAAGGAGACTAAGATAAGAGGAAGTAATATTGTGAGAAAATGCCTAATTACCTATAAGCTTGCCATTAATGAAAACACGCAACACATCACGCATGCTATCAATTGTCAGTGTTGGTCTAACTTCCTTTTCCTCCCAGAATGCAATGTCATCATCAGAAACGTATATTCTACATTTAAGAATGAATGAATAAAAATTAGAAAATGACTAATCAAAATATCTAATTTCTCAACAAAGAGTAAGTAATTTGATTGGTAAAAGTACATTCAATAATTAAACAAAGAAATCTTCATTGGTATGCTTGAAATTGAAGAAAAATATATAAAATAATGAAAGTCCACAATTTGATACTAATATATCCTCTTCTTCATTTTCAAACAGTGACTGGATCACAGGTAGACGCATATTATAACATGAACTCTCATTTTACAATTCTTTTATAATATAAAAGATGAAAGACTTGAGGCATTTGATTATTCATCATAAATTTTGTTTTTTTAACGCTGACCAGATTGAATTGAAAGAGGTTGGATCAATACTTTCTTCATCTTTTCTTTTTTTTGGGTGGTATCTCATACCCTTTTTTTTTGGATAGGTAGTGGTATCTCATACCTATAACTCTAATAACTAACTATGGCATGCATCACTTTATCTATGCTCTTCATTCTAATTTTGGTCACACTAATGGTATTCTTGTCCTAAATGTTGATCAATGAACTAAGTTTTATTTTTCTGGAATCGGTAAAGAGAAATGTTAAGGTCCTGTTTGACCTTAACTGTAATAGAAGAATAATGGTGTTGGAGAGAAATTTGGAAATGAAATGTAAGCTGGTTTCTTCGAGGGAACCTATCCTCCAGGTAGAAGGAGAGAGAAAGAGATAGGAGACGAGAAGGAATTAGAAGCTTAAGAAAATTCTTATAACTTGTATTCTTGCAAAACAAGAGTTAGCCTTGTTTAACTAGGCTGCTCGAATGTAACTTCCTAACTAACAATCAGTTAGCTCAACAATTCACCTAGTAAGAGACAAATTTATCAAGGAAATTTATAAGATTTACCTTTTTCTGTTCTTTTAAAAAATCAGCAAAACTTCCAGGTATACAGGGAGTATACAAAGAAAAACCAAAATCAACATCTCAACAAACATAGCTCTAACAAATCTGAGAAAGAATTACAAGAGAGAGCTTGAAGAGCTTTAACCCAATCCAGCAAAGGTAAAAGGAAAAAAGATTTAAGCTCAATGATAGACTGCTCACAACCCTCAAAACTTCTAGCATTCCTCTCCCGCCTAATGCACCATATTAGACAATGTGGCACAATCTTCCAAATTGCAACATTACGGTGCCAACCAAAACTTCCTTGCCATGAGGATAGCAGATCCATAACCCTCAGTGTCATAACCCAATGGATCCCAAACAAACAAACAACCAAGGACCTCATCTCAGAAGCTATAGGACAATGTTTGCAAATGATCCACATTTTCCCCATTCCGTTTACACATGACAAGCTAATCAATCACGCTGATACCTCTCTTCCATAAATTATCCATAGTCAAAATCCTCACCAACACAACACTCCAAGAGAAGAATGCAACCCTAGGAGGGATCTTAGAGCTCCAAATAAAGTTCCATGGAAAATGGACTAATTTAGAGGGATGTGGAAGCCAGTAATATCCTCCTACCTCAAAACCCCTACTTCTATTAGGTTTCCAACACATCTTGTCATCTTCCCTTCCAGACAAAGAAGATGAATAAATTAAATCCATAAACCTATCCAAGGAATCCAGCTCCCAGTCTTGTACTGACCTGGAAAAATAAAGATCCCAATGCTTCACCCCATTGTTGAATTGCAGTATATCCGCAATGGAAGAATCTCTATCCCGACTGATCAAAAATAACTTTGGGAACTCCTTTAGCGGGGAATCCCTACACCACAAGTCAACCAAATTACTTTATAGTCGTCACCCACCTCAAAATGAGTGAATCAGGTACAGAGCATGGGGGCAGGAGACAGATTTTGAGCACCAGCCCCCAATTGCTTCCATACTTAATCTCAATGATCCTCCTCCAATACATCTCTCTCTCATTCCCATATCTCCACAACCATTTTCCTAGTAAAGCTTGATTGAAGGTTCTCAAATTTCTAACCCCCAATCCCCCATGCCGCAAAGGGAGACATACCTTGTACCATTTCACTAGATGAAGCTTGTGTTCCTCACCAATACCACTCCTTTAAAAAATATCTTTGTAACTTTTCAATGTGTTTAGCCACCTTCACTGGGATAGGGAAGAGGGATAGAAAATATGTTGTCAAATTTGAGAGAGTACGCTTAATTAGAGTAAGTTTACCTCCCGTTGACAAATACATCCTCTTCCAGCATGCCAATCTCCTCTCCATCTTCTCAAGAATAGGAATCCAAATCGATCTCTCCTTGAACTTTATACTTAAGAGACAAATTTATCAGATTTATGTTTTTGTGACCATAAGAGAAATGGCTACATTAAAATATGGATTTATACTTTGAATGGAACAATTAAATTCTCATGAAAGAAATTTAGAATGAAATGTTTTGTTGTTCTTTCATGAAAAGAAAATGAATTATTTTCCTTCTGAAAACTGCACGAGCTATATTTAAGAGTAGCATAAAGATTATTTATGAAAGATGTTTTCCTTTCTACATATTCATATGATGAAATGTTTTGGTTTACATGCATTCTTATTAAATTCTTGTATAACCTAACCCTTACTTTACTATGTACCTCACCCTTATTTCTTCATGTCAATAGATTTTTTCATCTAGAGCAGCAGAAGCGAGAACCTTAATGAGTTTTTGATGCAGGGCATTTCAAGCAACTATATGCCCATATCCTAATCCACTTGTAACTAATTAGTTAGTTAGTTAGATAGAAGATTTCTTAAGCATTAGCCTATAGGATTTAGACACTTGGCAGCCTCTAGGCCAATGCCAAAGTATAAGTAGGAGAATGTAAGCTCTTTGTAAATTAGTTTTTCGTAATTGAATAAATTGTTAGCCTTTGTGTGCTATTTGGAACTAAGTGTTCTTGCAGAGGTACTTATTCACCTATCAATTTGTTCTAAGTAACTCAGTCGTTTCATTGTTTCTAAACCATACACAAACAGCCCATCACATCCCCTACATCAAATTGGTATCAGAGCTTGAGATCCTCAGGATTCAAGTTCGTTTGCAATTTGTTTCTTAATTTTCTGTCCAAGAACCTATCAAGATACAGTCTTGATTGCTTTTCCTAGCCTAAAATACCTCTCTTACCAAACCAAAGCCTTCATATGTGTTAGCAATTAGTTTGAGTAGCAAGAAGCCATGGTTTTTGAGAAGACAAGGAAGGATAAAGGCAAGAAGCAAGCTGTTCTTGCAGTAGAGGAAGATGATATTGCAGCCAATGGACCAAGGTGTAGAAGGGATCAAAATGGCTTAGAAGCTGAAGTGGAATTATTGAGGAGACAACTAGAAGCCTTGACTAAACAATTGAGAAGAGATAGGAAGATACAACAGCAATACTACCAGCATGATAATGCTGGAAGTGTAGCTTTATATGAGGATTATGTACAACCTTTTGTTCATAGTCCTAGGAGGAGACAAGAGAGGTATGGCCACAATCCTGTGAGGGTTCAACCAAAGATGCCAAACCAGAATTGGGAATTGATGGAATTCCTTGAATTTGATGACAACTTGGATCATAAGGAGTTTGTGGATTGGCTTAGCCAAGTTGAAGAGATCTTTGCTTGTTATAATATTCCAGAATCCAAGAAAATTAAATTGGCAACAACTAATTTGAGAGGCAAGGCAAGATCTTGGTGGGAGCAGTTGAAGATTCAAAGATTGAGGAAAGGAAAAACCAAGATTCATACTTGGGAGAAGATGAAACAGAAGCTTAGAGAGCAATTCTTGGCTTACAACTACAGCCACGCCCTTTACAGCAAAGTGTAAATCCAAGATGTCCATTTCCTCCAAAACGGCTGGACTGTTTCAAAAGCTTTCAATAGGGCAGTGCTGATTGAGAATCATCAAGTCAAGGGGGCATAATCAGTTCCTTTCAGTTCTAAAATCAGTGCTCGAAGTGGTGATGCAACATCCAACTTCACCAAGAAGGTTGAAAATGGATCAAATGTTGCTAAATCAAGTAAGGCTTCTAAGGTACCAGCCAAGAACCAACATGTTTCGTCAAAGGGTGAAACCTTGGTTGTTGAAGAGATAGAAGATCAAGACTTTCTAGTTAAAGAGTTAGAAGACCAAGACATTGGACATCTTGTTTTTAACAGCTACATTGAAGAATAGATTGGTGAGGGAGGACAAGAATTGACTGAATGCATAATAAGTATGGTAGAATCTGTGCATGGTTAGCATGTGGCAGAACGAGCAAATGTTGTTTTTAAGGAAGCAAATGACTCTCCATTAGCAATAAGGGTTATGCAAGTTCTAAAACAAGAAGTGGAGGATTATAGACAACATAAAAGTTATATTCTTTGTGAGGAGGTAGCCATGAATGGGTTCCATCTTTTACATAGATGTGAAACATCATATGAAGCTATCGTGGGCAAAAGGTGCAACACACACAATATGTACAAGCTAGTGCATCCACACTCCTTGCAACCAAAGAAAGGGAAGGCAAGCCCCAAGCCAATGGTCAAGATGAAGAAGGTTGATTCACTAGTGAAGAATAAGCTTAGTAGTGTCAAAATATGCATGATTAATCATTAGCGAGGCAAAACACTTAATATTCAATTTGGTGTACATGTTTTACAATTGAAAAGTCAACCAAACTAGAGGACAAGTTTGCTTTCAAGAAAGGGAGTCCTCTTAATGCAGATGCATCTACATTGGTGTTTCATTTGTGTGAGACTTGGCCGTGCAGAAGCAGCAGCCTTTGGTGTGCTGCAACAGCAGCAAACTCATCATAAAAGGCAACTATATCATCCTATAACTTCATACAAATCTTGTGGCAACCAAAAGCACTTGAGGTCAAGTGCTTCTTAAGAGAAAGAGTCCTGATGCAGGGCATTTCAAGCAACTATATGCCTATATCCTAATTCACTTGTAAATAATTAGTTAGTTAGTTAGAATATTTCTTAAGCATTAGCCCATAGGATTTAGACACTTGTCAACCATCTAGAGGTTGCCAATGCCAAACAACTAGTATAAGTAGGAGAATGTAAGCTCTTTGTGAATTAGTTTTTCATAAATGAATAAATTGTTAGCCTTTGTGTGCTATTTGAAACTAAGTGTTCTTGCAAAGATACTTATCCACCTATCAATTTGTTCTAAGTAACTCAACCCTTTCATTGTTTCTAAACCATACACAAACAGCCCATCACATCCCCTGCATCAATTTTGGAGGAACTTATTTTTAGTTGTTGCTTTCAATTTTCGTACTTTTTTGCGATTTAACTTTGTAGTGATATCGTATTTAAGAATTTATTGTTGAGCGTTGTAATCTTTTATGTAATTGGAGAATTTGATGAATTTGTTATTCCTTTGGAGAAAAGGGTTAGATCTCTGAATTTCAAGTGTAAAATAGAAAAATTTTGTTTATAGAGTTAGTTGATTCGTGCTAATATCAAGTTTAGGCTTGGAATTAACATGTAGGTCATGGTTGAAATACAAATTTTGGGCTTGGGTTGTGTCATTATTTTTAATAAGTCAATTATTAAAAAAAGTGGGTAGAGTATTCAAACATTGGTTCTCTTCATAAAGAAGGTCAAGCAATGGCATTAAAGCTACAAGGATCTTGCCAAAATAATAGCATACTGGGTACAGGTTAAAACATAGTCATGCCAAATAAATAGCTCTCCTACTCACTTTCTGATCCCACCATTGCCATCTCCAAGACTAGGTAATTACCTGGTTATATACCATAGATAATCAGAATGGTCCTTTGTCACATTCAAATGCTCCAATATACCTTGGACAGTAAAAATGTTCTCACTCCAAACACCAATTGGCTCTTTTACAGTCATCCAGGATTTTGAGATATAGGAGACTCCATTATGAATCATGGATTGTTTTTGTGCAGAAAAATGTGCAAAAAGAGGCAAATCAAAATCTACCATTTTAACTGAAGTTTGTGCCCCTACCTGCATGAACATGTAATTGACCTCAGACATCCACTGTAATACTAAATCTCATACATTTTCATGATAACCAACAAGCAGAAGAAAGAGCATCAGAAAGCAAAGGCAATGGTAAAAAAAGCAGACTAATATATTTATTACAACCTAATTAGCAAAGGTAATGGTAAAAAAAGGTGACTCATATATGTACCACTAAGTGTATCACAATTAAATTATAATACATTATAATAAAATAAGAACTGATGCAAGGAGCACAACCAAAAGTATTTCCAACTTTTTTGAGATATCAGATTTTATTTTTGAATTTTGAATTTGAATTTTTTTATGATTGAGGATTCCTTCAGATGTAATTGTGTGTTTTAACGTATCCCTAAAGCCTATTAAAAAGAGGCTCCAGGAATTGTTTAAGTATTGCAATTTGAATAAAAAATTTCAGGTTAGAGATGGTTTTCTAAAAATTGGCAATGATTCCAAACACCGTTAGGTGGTGAAGCCTAGTATTTCAGGCAAATTCTAGGTGGTGAAGCTTAGAATTTGTCTTGTTTTCTTTTCATTTCCCTTATTCCTATTTCCCCAACCACTTTGTCCTGCATAAACAACTTTCCCACAGTTATCAGACATTGCAGCTCCCAGGAGAAGACACAGAAAAAGGCTGTATAAAGTCATCCTTTATGTGTTTTATGAAAAGTTGTCAATAATCTACCATAGACTGTTTCATTTTAGCTAGGGGAATGAAATATTTGGTATTGGTTAATACTAGTTTATCGTTCCGGAGTTACCGCTATATATATAACATAAAATCAACATATTTTATAAGCCCAAATAACATGTTTTACTACCCCTTTTATCTTCTTGTAGCAGCCAAAATATCAATATTAGCTTAAACACCTGGAAAAAACCCCAATATTGCCAGCATTTTATCCGGTACATTTCAAAGGATATTTGTACCGTAGAGCCAATACAATAATACCAGCTGTATGGTACGTAATTGACAACTTTGCTTTTATAGAGCATGTTTCATAATGAGTGCATTATGCAAGAGCATATGGAAGAACCTTGAAGGGTTATATCCTCGTCTGAAGTCAAAAGACACTGACCATATAATTTTAAACAATTAATTATCTGTAGATGGATCATAAATGAGACAATAAATAAAGGATTACTTCCATAGCATACTCCATGATCAAAGAGGAAAAAAGAAAGAGAGAAAAAATGTATGGTTTATGAGAGTCTAAAGGGTTGGGTCACAAGCTAGGAAGCACGGACACAAGTACAGGTATGGGTACAAAATGGTGACATGAGCAATTTTTGAAAAATTATAACATGACACGGTTTTTATGACACTGGTACAACACGGGGACGACACCCCAAATGAAGCATCCGTGCTTCTTAGGTCACAAGAAGATGAGTGTAAGGCCAACAAGTATTAATGCCTCAGTCACTGCTTGATATAATGTCCTACAATAAATCCAAACCTTGGCAGTATTGAACACAGTGTTCCTGCAGTCTGGTAATATACTGACTGACCACGGAGGTAAATAATATGTTTGACCAAGGAATGTTACAGCAGCTGCTTTACGTTCATCAATGTTTGCAAGAAATGCAGAGCACCTACTTTCACTTCTATACTGAGTTAAGTTCAGGCCTTCAATGTCAATATCTACATGGTACACATGTGCCTGAAAAAAGTTATACAAACTATGTTAACTTCATAAGAGAACTAAAACAAAACGCTAGAATGTTCAGGAGAAAAACACTAATTTAGAGTTGAAGATAGTGTTACTGACAATAATCACATGCAAAAAAATTGTGTTACCTCTCCGAGTCTAGGGCAATAAACAACTGAGATAACTTTCAAATGTCACACTGATTTATATCTATCATACTTCAAGCATTAACAATGTTAATAAACTAAAGGACTATAAGATATCTCATAAAAAAAATGACTGAATGGATTATATCTAACATAGTATTTGATATAGCTTCTTACATTTCAGTAATTTTAAAAAGTCAAATGATTTCCATGTTATTTGGTGAATGTGATAATATCCCCAGATTACATTACAAACCCTTCTCTTTTTCTTTTCTTTTTTTTACATATTTTGACAAACCTTTTTTTTTACTGCTAGCTTAAAACCATTAAATCGTTTAAATTCCATCACATCCATATTGGAGACTTAGATTATTGTACTTTTCTTAAAATTCAGTTATATGAGTCTAAATAAGAAATTTTGCTCCTATTCCTCACCCCCAAAAGAAAAGAAAGAAAATTAACAAAGTGATTATAAATGATAAACAATTGAAGTCCACCTCATATCTTCTTAAGCAGGATGATAAAGTGCTTTAACAAGGTTTTGCATTTTTTTTTTTTTTTTTTTTGGTCTCAAAAACAAGGTTTTGCTATGTTACAGATATAACTTATGGGGACTGAAGAATCAAAGTAAAAGGTCAAAAAAAATATTTAAAAGAGAATTATATCCTGAATGGTTGCTACATGTTGCATAAATTTAGGAAAATTTGCTTTCCAAATTTTGGTAGGTGGAGATATAGTGAACCACCCCAAATTTAGTTCCTTTCTAGAATTTTCTATACTCAGGTCATGTCAAAATGAACTCAACCTTAAGCTACAACAGACACCATAGGTTGCATACCAAAGTGGTCCTCCATTCACATGAATAAATCTCTTTAAATAAATTGGATCCAGGAAAACTACCCTTTGAAGGAACTATTTAACCAATATTTGAGCAATAATCTCAGGATAACTTTACAGTTGCGACTTATAACAAACCTCCTGCTTTGGTCCCAACTTAATATACAGAGGTAAATCAGCAGCAACTAGAGCAGGTTCGCAAAGCTTTATAGCAGCATGCAGATCCTTCAGATGCCCCCATTTAGGCTCACTTAGCAGACCTAATGAAGGGGAAAAAAAAAACTCATGATGATATGGCTTCAGAGATTTTTATCTACAAAATTCCTGGATCTCCCCCTAGGGCTACATGTGCCACAATTAAAAATAATTTTTAACAGAGTAACATATTCCTTCATTTAGATTCATCTCACCTACCATATTCATCAATTGGAGCATCATAATCATAGCTAGTAATATCAAATGGGCCCCCAGAAGTCCGGTTGAAGTTTGTTCCACCAAAATACTGCAACATGCAGCAACCTTGTCAAGATATATTTGATCATCTGGAATCTAAATATGACTGAATCAGATATAACCTAAATGGAAAATAATATACATCATAAATATTATCCATATAAAAGAGAACATGAGAGATCATCAGTTTTGATTTTTACTTTAATGGCCAATTGTAGTATTCTCTATCCCATCCCTATAGATCTTTCATAATCACTCACCCATGGCACTAGCCCTTTCCCTATATAGTTGCCCATTGAAGCTAAAAACTTAAGACTTCTTTCACCAAAGCTCTAGGAAATATGAGAAGGTTTACTGAAACTTGATTAAAACGTGAACGAAAAAGGAAGTGAAACATTTCAATTGGAACAAAGGAAGCCAGCAGGAATTTGGAACCATTTTGTTGGACACCAGAAAAGAAGCATACAAAACCAATTTAGATTTCAATACTCTGAAACACTTTAATAGAAGTAAATTTTGTCACACGTCTTTTTTAATTAAAGCCAGCATCATTTAAATTATGCATCATACCATATAATAATTTTGAAAGCTTCCTCCACGTTGAAAAAAGCGTGCAACAGCAAATGCAAGGTCTTCAGCAGGTCTATGAGGCAATCTTCCACCCCATGTTGTATACCTTCAAAATATCAACTTCAGAAAACTAAAGCCACTCCTCTGAAATTTGTAGCCATTTACATTCAAATACTTACTAGAAAATAAAAAATTATAAACAAACCTTTAAAGTGAAGACACCTAATACTACTAATCATTAAACCACAAACATTCATTAATTGAACACACGTTCTTGATAAGTGAAAAGTGTTCTAGTAGTAAGCCTAACAATAAAAAGAAATGAAAAAGGAAAGAACATTATTCTAGTAATCAGAATTTAAGGCAAAAGCATACCCATGCTGCAAGACACAGAATAAAACTTCTTTGGTGAAATTATGATATATCAAAGGATACAAATGGAACTTGTCAAGCATCATGATTCGCACAAACTTAAAACTACAAAATATTCACAAGTGGAAACAAATTTTTATATATGAGATTCAACAACATTGATACATAGCTTTCCTAAGGAATTATATGAAGAAACTCTCCAAGAAAGCAAGGAAACTGTCAAAGATGTGACACTAGATAACTATTGTTATCATTTCATTTTTCATATTGTCAAATATTTGATAATCATATATGATTAATTCATTTCTAAGGTACTTAAAACATATTGATTGTGAAAAATCAGATTGTTGTTGATTTCACATCTTTCAGATGAGAGCTATTGAGAATTTCACATCTTTCAGATGAGAGCTATTGAGTCATAGGAACAATGAGAGAGAATTAGTTGGCTGATTCTTCCTCTTTTCTTTTTCTTTCTTTTATGTATGCAACAATTTCTATATTCTGATTTAACAGGGTCTTTCTTTATTGCTTTCTCTTTTCCTTTGTCCTTCAGTGGTTTTCAATGGTCAGTGAGATAGACATCAGAACAGCCCCAATAACCGTAGTCAATCATTTCCTACCACCTCAGACACTCTAGAATAACACCCCCCCCCCCCCCCCTCCCCCAACAAAACCCAAAAAAAGGCAAAAAAAATTGACACACAAGGCAGTCCTTGTGAAATATCAAGGCTGTTTTGCATTACAGAGACTAAACAGGGACACTTATTCTTAGAAAACTCCAACTTTAAGGCAATCCAGCAAGCTTTGTCGTCTGACTACTTGCGGCTAGCTCAACAAATCCATTTTTAACCATTCATTAAACACATGCCATAGCACAAATTGGGGGATTTTTTCTACATGTGGTCGTGGGGGGTTTAGAATTTTTAAAGAACATGTTATGGGGTTGTGTGAGGAATTAAAAAGTGCTTCTATGAGTTATTTGATGACCATTTGATAGAAGAAAATATATGGAGTTTTAGGGTTTTGAGAGGTAAAAGAACACTTGATTGGGGGTTGTAAGGAAGAAGAAAAAGAGAGGTTTTTATAATGTTCAGGGGCTGTATGAACAGGTACCAAAAGAGAGAAGAAAAGGAAAAGATAGAAGAGAAAGGGAAAAAAGAACATACAAAGGCCAACATGCCTCTATGCTCAAAACACTCAATAATTCTACTTTTGGTCCCCAAACCTGTTAGAGCTGAAGTCCTGGACAAAGGATTTGGACCCCCAATTTATTTATTGGCGGGTTTCCTAACAATCATACAGGAAAATGGCTTCAAATACAAGCTAGATAGTCCTATTTCTATTATCTCTGTGAGTTTATGGAACAACACCCCCTTCCCCCTTTGATTGTTCTTCTCCCTTACTCACCCTCTCTCTGTTTTCTCTCTTTCCTTCTTTTCCTTAGCATTTTTTTTTCTAACCACCTCAAATCATCTGCCCTCACTCCCTTTATATAGTCTCTCTTAAATCGTTACTTTTTCACTAGTTTCCATGCAATCTCACTGTTACCCAAAATCCCAAGAAACAATCATGCCTTCTGAGGATTCTCTTGAAACTTGTTCCAGACGTCAAATAGTGTTCGGCAATGAACTCCCCAAAGGCACTGATAACTCTCGGTAACCGAACACTGTGGGCTTCTCCCAAACGATAATTTCTTAGTCTCAACATATGTGCTGTTGGGTTGGGCTCACTTCAACTGGGTTTGGGTGTATCTCCATCTTATGGGCTGGATTTGGCTACTCAGGCCAATCTTGGGCCTTGGTTAAGTGGGCCTATACTAACTATCTGGGCCTGAGCCCCCCACACTACTAATCAACTCTCTCTCTCTCTCTCTACATATATATATATATATATATATATATCAAAGGACTCTTTCTTATCCTAGTAGTGTTGGGACTCCTAGTTTGACTAGGAAACTAAAAACCTAATAAAAGACTAACTTGAACTCCAAGGAAATAAAACCAAAGATAATTAGGATCTCCTAAAAGATTCTTAACTCAACTAAATTAACAACATACCCTTAATTTATAGAAATTGCAAAAATTACAAATTTTCTCTTGAATATAAAATTGACCATAACTAATAAAATAAAATCTCAAATAAAAAACTGTTTTAATACCTAGACATTTAAAAACACATGACTTACTTCAATTGGACTTCACATGTGAACCCCATAAAATAATTCTTGAATAGGTGAATTCGCAAAGTAATAGCAAATCAATCTTCCATGTCTATTATTATAATTATGACTAAATAATTAAATTCATCATTTTCCAACAGCTTAAAACTTTAAGGACAATTGGTAATGTATTATGGTATCACAGCAGGTTGATTGGACCTTGCTCATATGATTTATCTCTTGTCGATGTATTCTAATATTTACCATCTAAATAATCTTTTATGATCCACCCCTTTTCTTTTCTTTCTATTTTTCATAGGAAATATTTTCGCTTCTTCATGCATATTGGTCATTTTACCTATGCGCTTCTTACTCCTAGTACCTTGCATCATAGCAAAGGATATCATCACATAACATTAACTTGGCATGTAGTTCAAAGCTTTAAAACACTGGTAATTAGGAATCCTAATTTGGAGAAATTAGATCATAGGTTGGCTGGTTGGAAGAGGCTTTACTTGTCAAAAGGGAGGAGATTAATGTTACTGAAGAGTACGATATCAAGTTTGTCTACTTATTATTTATCTTTATTTACCATTCCTACTAGTGTGGCTAATCAGATTGAGAGGTTGCAGAGGAATTTCCTAGGGATGGGATGGATGAGTTATGAGATGGATGAGTTAAAATATCATTTAGTTGGATGGGGCAAGGTGTGTGCTCTTATTTGCTAGTGGTTGATTCGGGTAGCAATGTCATTTTGATGTGTGGTCTCACGCGGCAAGTATCCTTATAAACCAATTATCCAAGCATTCCCTCGATTTTTTGAGTTACTTTATTCATTTCTACTAAATAATGCTCCCAATAAACTCGATACAATAGTTCCAATTATTCCTCTGATTGGATCATTGGCTAAAGCGAAATTTTGTAACACAGTAGGGCATCCAATTAGTAAGCTGACTCGGGCCGATTTATCGAATTTTGAGATTATCAATCAACTTAATATGGAAACTCACTACTTTCAATCAAACTCAATTGAATAAGTGGTTGTGGCATTTTGGGGTTGAGGTAACTCATTTATGGAGGAGCGTAGTAGCTATGCAGCCTAGGGTGGAGTGGGGTGGATGGTACATAAATTTGTATGAGGCACTCATGGGTGTGGTCTATGGAAGGGTATTAGAATGAGGGGATGCTTTTTTAAAGTACACTCATTATGATGTTGGTTCTGACAATCGAATCCAATTTGGTAAGACTGTAGGTGTGGGGATCAATCATTGAGGATACTTTCCTTATCATGTTTGAAATTGCCAATGATAGGGATGCTTCAATGGAGTCGTTAGTCCTAACGGATAGATTTTTATGATTGGGAAATAGAGGAAGTGGCTTCATTTCTCCACCTGATAGACTCTCATATTCCTATAAAGGGCCGCGCGGGGGGGTGAGGAGATCAATTAAGATGGAAGTTGAAAGGAAGTGAGGATTTTGATGTGCAATCTTTTTATAATGTTCTAAGGGGTTCATGTCCAGATTATTTTCCACAAAGGATCTCTTTTTCTGTTTGGACAGCGGCTTGGGGGAAGATACTCACTTGTGAGAATCTTATCAAAAGGGGATATTACATTGTGAGTTGTTATTTGTGTCGTCATAGTGGGGAAATGCTAGACCATCTTTTGATTCACTATAGTGTGGCATTGGGGTTGTGGAGTTTGTTTTTAGATCCTTTGAGATGTAGCGGGTTTTACCAAAGAAAGTCCTTGAGCTTTTGTGTGGATGGAGGAATTGGGTTGCTAAACATCGCTTAGATATTTGGAATCTTGTTCCAATATGTTTGATGTGGACATTGTGGTGGAAAAGAAATTGTTACTCTTTCAAAGATTCTGAAACCACAGGGAGTCAATTGCAAGCAACTTTCAGCAAATCTTTATATGAATGATCGTGCATTGGGTTATACAAATATTGATTTGATGGTGTTATTTTTAGAATCATTACCTTTTTGTAGATAATTGATTAAGTTACTTCATGTTCATTTAACATAAAGTAGTCTTTTTCAATAAATATTTTCTTCACTATCAAAAAAACATTATAGTGACATCTTTATAGGAGTTCTTGCGAGTTTTTCATCAAGGGGGTAGTTGCTAAGTTAATGGTGTTGTTATTTTCATGCGCTATTAAAGCACCTATATTGGTTCATACCAAATTTCACTTTTGTTGACTAATTTTCTTGTACCCAGAGAGAGAGAGAGAGAGACTTTCGAAGACATATCAAGCTTCAGATGGTTTCAATTTCTGCAAGTTGTACATGTCATCAAAGATCAATGCACAACTTGAGGAGGAGTGTTGGAAAGTATTATTCACTTTCCATAAATGTAAAGACCAAATGAAGACATTGATTGCTAGAGAAAATCACGAGATTGGTTGGTTAACAAATCAAGGGATTGATTGCTAAAGAAAATTATGGGATTGAAGCAATGAATATCCAATTCAAATTATCATTGACTTTTAGGTGTAATATCTGTTAATATGGATTCCTTTGAAATGTAGTAACAGGAAGAGTGTATGAGAAAATGTAGCCCTTTGGGCTCTTGTATGTAGGTCATGAGGCCGAACCAAGTAAACTCTCACATCTTATCTCTTTCCTTTTCTCCCTTACATCACAAAATTCTACATGGTATCAAAGCAAGAGATCATGAGTTCAATCTATATCTCCACTTTACCTCCCATTCAAAATTTTTAAGAGTCCCACGTGTTGGGCCCTATTAAGTTTAGGCTCCACACATGACAAGGAATGTTAGAATTATGGCTAAATGATAATATTCACAATTTCCTAACAAGAAGAGCTTTTGGGACAGCCAATAATCTATCAACTGTGTCAAGTCTAGTTCTAGGAGGACCAAGACTTTTTTTTATATAGGTAATTGAAAATTTATTAGAAAATAAGTACATTGTGTTCACGATGATGACCACTCTGAAGTTGAAAGCATATACAATAACTCAAGAAGAAAATCTAACAGATTTTAGAAAATCAAAAATAGCAATACATTACATAAAACTCCAGATACAAGCTCGCTGATACAAAGTACCAAATAGAAGAGTCTTTAAGAGATCTAAATGTATGGGTATTGCGTACCTACCAAACTAACCATATTAAGAATGTTGGGACCATATTCTAAATATTTGACAGGTGTTTGTGTTTCCCCAACCAATTCCGCCATGCAAGAAAAAAAGAAAAAGAAAAAAAAAAAAAGAGAAGCAATTCAGCATAGAAAACATCACCCACTGAATCCCAAAAGCTAGAAAAACTTCTCTCCATAAAGTATGAGCAAACTTACAATGAAGCAAAAGATGGTTCACAATTTCCCATCGCAACGATACATGCAATACCAATTAACTAGGGCAGTCCTCTCTTAACAACATTATCAATGGCAAGTATCTTATCCCAAGCTGCTGTTTATAAAAAAGAAGACACCCTTTTAGGCACCTTTACACACTAGATCTTACAAAAAAGACAACAGTAAAAGGGGGACCAGACAACAAATTATAATAGGAGTGCACATCAAACAACACTAGTCTGAGTCAACTTTCAAGTCAGGTTATCATCCCCCTGACCCCTCCCCATATTCGAATAAAGATGTTCAAAAATAGAACATACACCCTCCAACTCCCTACCATGAAAAGCCATATAGAACTGTAAATTTTCAGCTCCCAATTCCCCCTTTTGATGCAGAAATAACCAAGTTAGAAATCCTAGCTTCTTTAGACATAGAACAAGCAAATAGATCTAGAAAAAGATCCGAATGCGGTGACCTCCCCCACAGCATACACCACCTATCCAAAAAAAACTCTATGCACCTACCCTAATACTCTTCCACATTCCACACCCATGAGTCCCTCTTACGCCTCTAGTGCACAAGCCCCCTCTAGTCACACCATATTTGGTTGTTATAAATTGATGCCATAACCTATTACTTTTCTTCTCAAAGCACCATAACCACTTTCCAAGCTAGGCTTGGTTAAACAACTCAATCTTTTGAATCCCCAAACCACCTACCTCCACTGGCAAACAAACCTTATTCCAAGAGACTAAAGGATATTTAAAAACTTCCTCAAGTCCCTCAAAGAAAATTCCTCTAAATCCTTTTTAGTCTAGCCGCCACAGCTTGAGGGATAGTGAACAAGGATAAAAAAATAAAATAAAAAAGGTAGGAAGGCTCAAAAGAGTAGTTTTTAACAAATTAAGTCTGCCACCTATTGACAAATATAAACGTTTCGAACTAGAAAGTCTCCATTTTTTCTATAATAGTACCAAGACCATTGAGGTTAAAATACACCACCACATTTAGTGCTAAGCAAGCTCACAAATTTCAAGATCTCAACATAGAAAGGTTAGACTAAGGGTCTACTGGTGTCAACCTAGCACGAGAACCTTTGAAGTTGGGTCCACCCGCATAAGAGATCGTATTATAGAATAGATGTAACATACACAACTCTTGCTATATAGATTTTTGGGAAAATTAAACCAAACTTCGTTGAAGTTTTATGAAATGACACTTCACCCATTTCAAGAATTAACAATCCCCCCAATGGCCACGAGGGTTAACTTACTCTTGAAAACCGGCTTGCTAGAGGAGGGTGTCCAAGAGCTTATAAACACATGGTTAAGCTTATACTTACACTTAATCCATGTGGGACAATATGATCATAACAATGTAACAAACAAGTCTGTGCCCTATTATATTGTAACTTCCCTTAGATAATATTTCATTTGTAAAAATGAGTAGTGTTAAAGATATTGGGTTATTTAGTTAATTATGTGTAATGCCCCAAGCGTTCAATTATGTAATAAGCCTACGTACAACTAAACCTAGTACATGTAGTCTCTAAATAAACCCTGTTAGGCTCGTTGTACAACATTGTGCTAATATCAAAGATGTAGCCTTCACTTTATTCCATTAACAGCAGTTTGGCCAAACCCTGTAACCCTTGTGTTCTTTTTCTTTCGCTTCTACATCTTTCTCTACAATGTTTCCAATTAGTTTTAACATGGTATTAGAGCCACTTTCATGTGACCTTCAATTACTTCTATTCTTTCAGAATTTTGCCCTTTTGTCCCACCAACAATAGGCCACTTCCATCTCGTCTGAGTGGCCTTGTCAAAGAGCATGGCGATGTGCTACTACAAATCTCAAACGATACAAGTTGCCTCCACCACAACCGCGTGACCAACAAACTCAAACAGCACTTGTCATCGATGGTCCCACAACCATCTCAATCCTCCCCAGTGTCCTTAGCCACTAGATTTGCACCAAGCAAGCACCGAAAAGCCATCTTCCTCAAGCCCAAGCATGTCACTCCACCTACCAGTAAAGGTCCTACACTTGTTTCACAAAACCACCACACCCCACACAAGCTCAGATTCAATCAAGGCTCTACCAACACCAACCACTTCATGAGTTGTCTAGATCTTGCAAACGTTGAGGAAATGCCCCACGTTTCATTAAAGCTAACATGTGGTAATCTAGTTTCTAATGTGAGATGACAACATGGAAGGTTAACGCTTTATTGCACAAAGGTAAAAACACTCATGACTAATGAGTTAAGTTCACGCCTACAATAGGACTATGGGTATCTCAGGACACGTCAAGTGGTCTCAGCACTTCACCAAGTGGGCTATTCTCTAGACTTTGAGTTTTGTTTGATTTCAATATTAAAACACACACACACACACACACATATATATATATATAATATATAAAAAATGCCCAAATCACCCCTTCACACTCTTCCAGTGTCTTTTGAGGATCTTCTCAAGCGTCCATGTGCTTGCTCGATTTCCAGTGACATCATCCATGCCACTACCACATTATCCAACAAAACATCATCATGCCATGTCATTTGCAAGGCACCTTTTTTTTTTTTTTTTTTGGATCAGTAATAAGGATATATATTGAAGAACACTACCTTATGCAGAAAAACATAAGGCAGAGAGCAAAATACAGAAAGATAAGAAAAAGAGGAAAGAAAAAAGACAGGAAAAAATACTAATTACAAAGGAGAGAGTTAAGGAACATAGGGAGAAAGTCACTAGAGGTGAGTCCCCAAGCCCTAGACCAGTCAAACAGAGAGCCACTGAAAGAAGCCAATAATTGGTCATTCGAGCTTTCCAAGTCCTCAAACGTCCTCCGATTTCGCTCCCTCCAAAGACACCACATTAAGCACAAAGAAACTAAATTCCAAATGCTAGACGAATGCTTTCCCAGCCAATTCCACCAACCAAAGAGAGTATCCGCAACCGTTCTTGGCAAGACCCATGAAATCCCAAAAGATCTAAACACTAAACTCCACAGCCTATAAGCCTTACCATAGTGGAGGAGCAGATGATCCACCGTCTCCCCATTACAACGGCACATAATGCACCAGTCAACAAAATCCATCCCTCTACCCCTCAAATTATCAGCTGTAAGGATCTTATCCCATGCAGCAGTCCACACAAAGAAGGATACATGCCTAGGGGCCTTAACCTTCCACACGCCTTTCCACAGAAAGATAATGGGCAAAGGTCTTCTTATCTTATTGTAAAACGGTCGGACATCAAAATCCCCATTTTTTGTCAACTTCCATCGCATTCGATCTCCATTCTCATTAGGAGGTAGATTAGAACCCAAAGTGCAGAGAAAATCATCCACACCACCCATTTCCCAATCATTTGGTCTCCAAATAAAATGAACATCCCAACTTCGCCGTTCCTCAATCCCCAACCATTCAAGAGAAGCAGCCACCGATGCCTCTTTATAGGACGCAATCCCATACACATTCAGAAAAGTCAATTGAAGGGGAGACTCCCCACACCATTGGTCTGTCCAAAGCTTAACTCTATCTCCCACCCCTACCTCAAATTGAATATTTTTGCTAAATTCCTCCCAACCCTTTCGGATGCCTCTCCACAGGCCATAACCATGTGTCCCTCTACCTATCTTGGATGTCCAACCCCCCCAATCTTCCCCAAACTTTAGAGCAACAACCCTTCTCCAAAGCCTTGTCTCCTCAATCCCAAACCACCATAACCACTTCCCTAGTAAGACTTTATTAAAAGTAGTTAATTTCCTTACTCCTAACCCACTGTATTCCAAAGGTGCACACACCTTGTCCCATCCCACCAAATGAGACTTAGAATCCCCCCACAAGAAATCCCTTTGCAACCTCTCAATTTTATTGGCCACATGCATAGGGATGGTAAAAAGATATAAATAATACGTAGGAAGATTAAATAGTGTGCTCTTAAGCAACGTTAGTCTTCCACCTTTAGACAAATACATCTTCTTCCATTTGGCCAACTTGCGCTCAATTTTCTCCAGGATAGGATTCCAAACAGTAGGGGATTTGTGAGATGCCCCCAATGGCATACCAAGATAGGTCATAGGCAAAGACCCAATTTGGCAGCCCAAAATCTCTGCCAAAATATGGGCATTAGGCACCTCCCCAGTGGGTACCATCTCACTCTTCATCGCATTAACTTTTAAACCTGTCACTGCCTGGAAACAAAGAAAAAGCATCCAAACATGAAGAATCTGCTCCTCATCTGCATCACAAAACAGAATCGTATCATCCGCAAACAAAAGATACGAGACACAAACCCCTTCACCCCATCTACCATTAGCCCTAAACCCTCGAATCAAACCAGCCCCTTCAGCTCTTTTCATCATCTTACTGAAGACCTCCATCATAACCAGAAACAACATAGGAGATAGCGGGTTCCCTTGTCTCAAACCCCTCGAACTCTCAAAAAAATCAGCTAGAGACCCGTTAAACAAGACAGAGAATTGGACTGTAGAGATGCAGGTGCATATCCACCTACACCACCTCACCCCAAATCCCATTCTCTTCAACAAATCAAGGAGCGCCTCCCAATTCACATGATCATAGGCTTTCTCAATATCTAATTTACAAACAACCCCCGGAATCTTACTCTTCACGCTACTATCAACACACTCATTAACAATAAGAACTAAATCAAGAATCTGTCTAACATCCACAAAGCTGTTCTAAGACTCAGATATCAGCTAATCCAAAACCTCTTTCAGGCGGTTTGCCAACACCTTAGCTAGAATCTTGTAAACACTCCCCACCAAACTAATAGGTCTAAAATCTCGAATATTGGAAGCACCATTCTTTTTAGGGATTAAAGCTATGAAAGTTGTATTGAGAGATTTTTCAAACTTACTGTATTGGTAAAACTCTTGAAACACAGCTAAGACATCTCTTTCCACAACTCCCCAACAATGGTGGCAGAAAGCCAAAGAGAAACCATCAAAACTTGGAGCTTTATCTCCTTCCAATTCCTTGACCACTCGAAGAACCTCCTCCTTTTCAAACCTCCGTTCGAGCCAGTCCCTCTCCAACCCCTCTATCTAATCAAACTTCAGGCCTTCCACAAAAGGCCTTCACTCCTCTGTCTCCTTGTACAAGTTTTTATAAAACTGTACAGCTTGGTCTGCCATCTTGGATTCGTCCTCATAAATAACCCCATTCACCTCCAACATACTAATATGATTATACCTTCTCCGAGAATTGGCCACCTTGTGGAAAAAATTGGTATTGTTATCTCCTTCCTTAATGCAAAGCATCCTCGATTTTTGTCTCCACGAGACTTCTTCCAATGAGATAAGGTTCTGGATTTGAGATCTCAACAAAACCCTCTCACCTAACTCTACTTCAGAAAGGCCATGCTCCCCTTCCTTAACATCCAAAAATTCAAAGCCTCCAACAAGACTTTTCTCTGGCGCTCTTCATTTCCAAACTCACTTCGGTTCCACTGAATAATATCTTCCTTCAATGCCTTCAGCTTCTTGGAAAGTACAAAACTGGGGGTACCTGAGAAGGAATATCGATTCCACCAAGAGTGAACCCTATCCTTGAACCCATCTGTCTTTAGCCACATGTTCTCGAACCTAAACGGACTTTTCCCCCTTAATATCCCTCTGGCCTCCACTAATATTGGGAAGTGGTTTGAAATAGGACGAGGTAAAACTCGTTGGATCACATCCGGATAGTGATCCTCCCAATCATAAGAAACCAAAACCTTGTCTATCCTAGACATCGAAGGCTGATCCGAACCACTCGACCATGTATAACTCCCTCCTTCCAATGGCAAATCTATCAAGCTAAGCTCCTCAATGAACTCAGAGAAATTCTCCATAGCCGAGGTAAGACGTTGTCCCCCCAACCGTTCGCTTGGGAAACGAACAATGTTGAAATCCCCTATGTAACACCATGGAACTTCCCAAAGTTGCTGAATACCAATAAGCTCATCCCACATCTGCCCCCTCAAATTATTATCATTCGGGCCATAAACCCCCGAACAAGCTCAAATAAAACCATAACACATAACCCTATTGTTCTCTCTTTCGCTTTTTTAAAAATGAAATATTTTGTTAAAGAAGTAATGGTGTGAGAGGGCATGGGCTTATCTATAGCATTTATAAGAACATGTAGGGCAATGTTAATTCTTGAAAAGTTTGGACAAAGTGTCATTTCATGAAACGTCAAGAGAGGTTAATGTAAGTTATCCTAATTTTTGTTCTTGGTAGTTTACAAGAGAAGTCAGGCCATGGTGTGATGGAAAGTGCCTTCCACCAAAAGTAATAAATTGTGGGTTCAATTCTAGGAATCGGCCTCTCCACACAACCAAAAAAAAAAAACCAAAAAGCTGCCTATCTTCACCTCTCCCAAATCCCACAAAAGTGAGAGTTTTGTATACTGGGTACGACCTTTTTTTATTTTTTTTATTTTTAAGTTACACAAGCACCAAATGGGTTTTGAACCCAAGATATCACTCTCCATTCCATTTGAACAGGGGCTCACTGACAAACCCAGATATATAAATCTTTTATAAGGAATAGTTAAAGGTGGCTGCCCAAGAAGTACAATTTTATAAAAACTTATATCAAGAGACAAAGGAGTGAAGACCTTTTATGGAAGGTTTGGAGTTTGATCAAATTGGGTGGATGGAAAGGGTATGGCTTGAAAGGAAGTTTGAGAAGGAGATCCTTCAAGTTGTATGAGATATTGAAAGAGATAGAGCTCCAGGTCCGGATAGCTTCTCTATGGCCTTTTTTCACCATTGTTGGAGAGTTGTGGAAAAAATTTCTTAGCTGTCTTCGAGGAGCTTCATCAACACAGTAAGTTTGAAAATTCTCTTAATGCTACTTTTATTGCCTTAATCCCTAAAAAAAATGATGCCCTAATCTTAGTGATTTTTTCGACCATTTAGTTTGGTGAGGAATGTGTATAAAATCTTGGCTATGGTATTGGCAAACCATTTGAGAGGGGTTTTAGATCGTTTGATATCAAAGTCTCAAAATGGATTTGTGGGTGGAAGACAAATACTTGATTCCGTCCTTATTGCAAATGAATGTTTAGATCATCGTTTTAAAAACCAGACCGGGGAAGAACTAGATTTGCCTCCGGTTCCCGATTTTGGCCGATTTTGGGCATGTTTACTAGACCGGACTGGTACCGGTTCACATTTGAACCGGTCGGACTGGCCTTTTTTGAAATCACATGGTGCAAATAGTCTACTCAAGAGTAAGATTCCGGGGGTTATATGTAAGCTAGATATTGAGAAAGCTCATAATCATGTAAATTGGGAGGCACTCCTAGATTTGTTGAAGAGAATGGGCTTTGGGGGGAAGTGTAAATGGATTCGTCCTTATATATCCATAGTTCAATTCTCTGTTTTGGTAAATAGGTCTCTAGCTGATTTTTTTGGAAGTTCGAGAGAATTGAAACAAGATCCTTTATCGTATGTTTTATTTATTTATTTATTTATTTATGATGGATGTTTTTAGTAGGATGTTGAAGAGAGCGGAGGCAGCAGGTTTAATTTGATGTTTCAAGGTTGAAATTATTTGAAATTATTTTTGAAATTTAGTTTTTAATGTTTAGGGTTTGAAGGGATTTGATTAGGCATTTCCATATCAGTGTACTCCCTAAACCCTATTAAAATAGTAGTCTTGTGATCGTGAAATGACAATTGAATTTGAATAAGAATTATTATTAATAATAATTCTTATTTATTATCATGAGTCGAGAAAATGTCTCCTCCTTTTGTTCTCTTTGTTTGGTGGAGATGCCAAATGCCCTTAGGTAGTGAAGCCTAGGGTTTGCAAGCAAGTTCTAGGTGGTGGAGCCTAGGATTTGTTCTATTGTTTCTTTTGCTCCACTTTATTTCCTATTTTCCTATTTGTGTTCTGCATCATAAATTTGTTGCTCCCTACATCAAGTATGTGTTTCACATCTCTTGTTTGCAGACGATACAATTCTTTTTTGTGACGCAAATGTGGAGCAGATCCTTCGTATACGGATGTTGCTACTTTGTTTTCAAGCTGTAACAGGTTTGAAGGTTAATGTGTAAGAGTGAAAGTAAAGAGTGAAACGGTTCCAATTAGGCAGGTTGATAATGCGCATGCTTTGGGAGATATTTTGGGAAGTAGGGTTGGGACTTTGCCTACGTCTTACCTTGGCATGCCTTTGGGGGCTTCTCATTTTGGAACCCTATTTAGAAGAAAATTGAGTGGAAATTGGCGGGGTGGAAGAAGCTTTATTTGTCAAAAGGTGGTAGATTGACATTACTTAAGAGTACTTTATCGAGACTTCCCACTTATTATTTATCACTTTTCACTATTTCTACTCATGTGGCTAACAAGATTTATCACTTTCACTATTCCTACTCATGTGGCTAACAAGATTGAGAAGATGCAATGGGATTTTTTTGGGGGAGGTATGGGAGGTAAGTCCAAGTCACTTTTTTTTTTTTGATAAATAACAGAATTGTATTAAAAAAGAAACTAGGTACACCAGGGGTGTACGTGAAAAACAATAAATCAAACACTCAAATTACAAAGATCAATTTTTATCTGAATTATATGGTTTTGAATGTATATGACTTCTTGTAACAAATTCTCACTTATTGAAATTTTAGATTGTTTAAATTTCTAATAAGATCTAGAAAATTCTCTAGGCTCTAAAATCCCCAAGAAACAAAAAGGCATCACCATACCATCCATCCCAGTTCTCTGTCCAAAGTACCGGTTTGTTATAGGAATTTGGCTTGAAACCATCGCAATAGAATCCATTGCAGGCATTTATCTGTGAAGCAGAACAAAAGAACCTATAAATATCAACCATTATAAATTCCAGAGCACCATAACATTTTATATGAAATGCAAGTCATTCTAATAATGAAACCCAATCACCAATCTAATTTACAAAAACACTAGTTCCAAGAAAGCTAAGCACATAACACATAGGCTAAAAGCTTTACAATATTATCTGGAGCATCTGGTTGCTTGCACATGACCCACGGAACCCCAGCGCCAATATCAAGAGCCATCTGAGAAGCCCATTTAACATATTCCTTCCCTCTCTGGCCATATGAGCTTTCTACATCTCCATATTCATTCTCAATCTGATAAAAATTCATTCCAGTTTTGGCATATCCAGTGAGAAAATACAAAGGGAAGAAAGCCTCATTAGAGAAAAGATAAAAGTATGGTAAGCCCATAATAACAAAATTAAAGGTGACCACTGTAAAGCTCATTTAATATAGATATACTATCTGCCTGTACACCACCAAGCAGATGAAACCATAAAACACATTTGAATGTCAGTAGAGGTAATAGGGAACATAATTTGGAATCAAAATAGATAACCAGAATGGGTGGTTTTGCTTCCAAATAGTGGATGCATGGACCTCCATGGGGTTGCAACAATGATTGCCACGAAATCACCGGAATCTGATATTTATTGGATACTGCTACAGTCCAACTGGTTGGAGAGCTTGGCCAAATCTCTTACTCATATGTAATTCAAAGAGAAAAGGGAATGAAAGTACACACAGGAGAAATGAAATACCAACAATATGGAGAAATCCCAGTCCTAAAATGAGATTACTTTTCTGAATAGCAAGTCCAAATTGCAGAATATCAACAACAACAATAACAAAAAAAAAGTAACCCCCATTGCAGGAGTTGCACAGATTGTTAATGCGATACCTGAAATCAACTCCCATTTTTCACAATCCAAATAAAATAAAATAATTAAGCTAATTATCTGATACCTGAAATCATATTACATTTGAGGATGTGTATAGCACTCGGACTTAAATGTTAGCTAGGTTTACTAGTTCTTTATTTGATTGGACTCACGTTTGGGGCTTTACTACTAGTACACTTCCATTCCCGAGTTTATAGAGTCGTTCTCTCTATACATAATATTATTTTTCAGTAATTCTTTAGAATTCTCTATGTCAATTGTACATAGAGTACTCTTTTTGCAATAAAAAACTTTTTAATTATGAAAACAAGCTAATTGTGTTATCATTCCTCCTAAAATGAGATTACTTTTCTCAATAGAAAGTCCCAATTTTAACCCACCAAAAATTAAAAAATAATAATAAATAAAAGGAAAAGAGTCCCTGTTGCAGGAATTGTGCAGATTGGTTATGTGATACCTGATATCAACTCTCAGTTCTCACAATCCAAATAACTTAAGTCAATTAACCACTAATTATCTTACGATTAAATTAAACTTCAAAAACAACCTGCAACATAATGATTGGACCACCTTGCCAAGAAAATAGCATTTCCTCTCGCATCAATTCCACAATTTTTTTAACAAATCGTTGCATCTCCTCCTGGAAAAGATGAAATGTCACTATGATGTTAATAAATAAATATTGCAATAAAATTAAACCACAAATCTATAGCTAGTGATTTAGTCAATAATGAGAAGTTCCTTTGTTGAGATGAATAAATTTTTATTTTTTTTATGACGAGGAACGCCATCAAGGTATGGGCCAGTGGGACCACCCCTAAGGGGCAAACTCCGGATGCCTACACACCTCCACTGAGCAGGCATCAGGTAATCACAAAATACCTCATCTAGAAGGAGAGACTTCTGGATTTACAGTTAGTCTCAACACACTCCCTTACCGCTGAGACACCCTAGGTGGGGGCACTCGTTAAGATGTATTAATTATAGTACTAAACGAACCCCACCCAACATCTAAGGAAGAAGCAAGCAGCAATCGCATTGATATAAAGCACTTCCAGAGGAACTAATGAAACAATCAAACAAGAATAACTTCTTGGGAGAGAAAGCAAAGAGAAAAAGTGCAAAACTGATGATAAAATTACTTTCAAGCTTAGGCAGGATGGGAATGGAAATATTTCTACAGGTGAACCAAGAAACTGAATTTGTTGCTTAACAAAATATGCCAGCTAGCATTTTATACAAATGCATATTCCTTTTGCACTTCTAGTCCACATAGATACCTGTTAGCTAAAAGAACCAAGAACAAATGATAAATGTTCCAAGGGAGAACCCCTAAAGATGGAACTTTACAAAGATGTAAAAACACTTCAAACACAGCCTGCACATTTTCTTTTTCTTTGCATACTCAAAAAAAGATCTGATGGTAAATATAAAATCTATGGCTTCCGCCATGCAATTAGCTCCGTCAAAACAAAGATGCACAAAAGTGTTTTAACATATTTCAAGACTACCATGCTTTCATGTAAATAATAAATAAATAATAAATAAATTGAGGTATTAAGGAAGTACTGTCACTTTCAATTTAGGAAAGAAGTCACACAGTAATTGAGTCAAAGTTAAATATAACGAAAAAGCTAATATGTGTGCACATGACATGCCTCCTAACATAATCAATTATCATTTAGTAGCTTATTATATTGCACAAATAAGAGGTAAATATTTTTGATAAATAACATAACTTTATTAATGGAAAATAGTAACCCAAATATACAGGGAGTATACTATGGGTACACAATCAAGCTCCTAAGGTACAATGGTCAATCATATCTGAGAGAGAAGTAAAGGAGAAGGACCCCAAAGTTAGCAACCAATCAAACAAAGATTTAAGGAAAAATAACTTAAGATCTAGAATATTTTGTCCACAACCATCAAACCTTCTAGCGTTCCACTCCCCCCAAATACACCACATTAAACAATGAGGCACAAGTTTCCAAACTGCTAAGACCTTGCCAAGAAGCTAGCATATCCGAAACTATCTGCGACCTAACCCAATGAACTCCAAATAAATACTTTCATCATTGCATTTCCAAACTTTTTGTCCCAGAAAACTTCCATTTTGAGTAGAATATACCAACTAAACATAAAGAAATTTCATTTCTTTGCCTTGGAATCATTTTCATACCCCTTAAGCCAAGGCTTGAGAGACAGAGAGGACAATAGAGTGAGAACGGTGTCAGCCATTTAAAATGGTGTGCAGGGGAACCGACACCTGTGTTATAAAATGACAAAGTTTGGCTATAAACTTGACCAACAATAGGAAGATGACATGTGCAATAGTTGAAGGGATTGTATACAATCATTTGTACTAAACCAGACTTAAGTGATTGTATACAATCATTTGAAGTGAGTCATGTGCAATGTGCATTGCACATGACAAGGACACATGTCATCTTCCTATTGTTGGTTGTACCCTAGTTTGTAGCCAAACCTTGTTCGTTATAAAAAAGTATAGGAAAAGGATACAATAGTTGACAAAAGAGGGTTGTAGAATAAAATGATAGCAACAGTTGCATAATTGATTGCCATATAAGACGATGTCTCAAGTGTGTTGACATTACACCGTTACTCCTATTTTATTGGTACAATTTGATCTTTGGTTCTAGTATTTGAACATTGTTATCTAATGAAAATCCATTTAAGATATGGCAAAAATGAAAATAAATATATTCTAGAATTTTGAGAAAAAACTGATATAGGACAAGAAGGAACAAAGCAAAATCTGATTTAAAACTCCGGGGGCAGATCTGGTAGCACTTGGGGCAGCTTAGGTTTTTAGGAATTAGGGTTAGGTTTCTAGGAAATAATAGGGATTATAGGATTCCAATGGAGGGAAGGAATAGTGGGATTTGTGGAAGAAACAAAGGGAAAAGCCCAAAATTTGGATTGCTGTTCTAGGGCTATGAGCAGTAACCCGTGAACAGTGATGGGGTTTAAGAACAGAAAATAAAAAGAGATAAATTTCCAGGCATCACACCTAGGGTTCCTTAGCATCACACAAACCTTAAAAAAAATTCAAAGCTTCTCTAAGAATCTGAAAACTTTATTATTCTTAAAATAGAAGACTAATACCTATTCCTAGTTGAAATAGCACTTTATTTAAACTCCTAATAAGATTTGGATTTGGACACTCAAATCTATATGTAATATATAATAGCCAAACATGTTTGACTGTTAGTTGACCTTCTAATATTTTGTCAAGTTTTGGAAGTCTCACAATTTTACACATCACTTATTTATTTATTATGTCAAGAGGAGAGTTTTAAACTAACTATTACTCAGCAAACTAAAGATTTTTAGACCAACTACTACTCAACAACAAAGTTTTAAACCAAACCAAAGATGTTTGCTATTAATTGATCTTCTAATATTTTGTCACATAAGCTTTGGTAGTTCCACAATTTTACACGTCATTTTTTTTATTTACTTATCTATTATGTTAAAAGGAGAGTTTTAAACCGACTACTAATTTAGCAAACTGAAGAGTTTTAAACAAACTACTACTCAGCAACATGAAGAGTTTTAAACCAAACTGACATACTACTATACACACACACACACACACACATTACCACACTGGGAGCTGTACTCCTAGGGAGACTTTTCCAGAACTCTATAACATTAGTTGTAATAAAGAGTCTTCTATTGCAGATGTTATGCACTTTCCTAACCAGAGGCTTCACTGGGATCTTCTTTTTTCTAGAGCTCCCCAAGATTGGGAAACGGAACATTTTTACACTTTTCTAGATCTTATCAATTCTATGCCCCTTAATGGTGAAGGTCAAGACAAACTATGTTGGAAACTGACAGGGAATAAGAATTTTAAAGTGACAGTACTATCTTTCCCTTTTCTCTACTCCTGACATTTCTTTCCCTTGGAAACCTGTGTGGCTTTCAAAGGTCCCTTCTAGGGTTGCTTCCTTCTCTTGGACTGCCGCATTAGGTAAGATTTTGACAATTGAGAATTTATGGTATAAGGGTGTCGCAGTTGTAGATTAGTGCTATATGTGTAAAAAGAGTGAGAAATTGGTGATTCATCTTCTTCTTCATTGTCCTATTGGTTATGAATTATGGTTATTGTGTGTACTCTATTTGGTCTTCTATGGGTTATGCTGCATGGTGTCTCTGATTTATTTTCGAGTTGGCAAGGTTCCTTCGGTGGACATCAGAGCATTGATTTATGGAAGGCTGTCCCACATTGTCCTATAGTGTATTTGGCAAGAACGAAACTCAAGATGTTTCGAAAGGAAGGAACAGTCTATTTCAGAATTTAAATCTCTTCTTCTTCACACCTTGCTGGAGTGGAGTTCTTCCTTTAATCTTTTTACTTGTTCTAATTTTTTAGAAATGCTTGATCTTTGTGATTTATGTGTTTGATGTACTATTATCCATGTACACCCCCGGTGTAGTTGGACTTTTGATAAATACAATTCTGTTATTTATAAAAAAAAAAGAATATACATCACCACACCAAAACCCTCCATGTTGTTTACCCTCTCTTTGCCCTTTTTGCTCTTTTGTTTCTACAAACCCTTTGTCCTCAATCCTCAAGGTATCTTTTACATAAATTTCTCTTTTGTAACTACTTTTGTTTTTCATATTTTTTTTCCTTTAATATTCTATGTTTGTATATCTTTTTTCGCATTTTTACTTCCATTGCCCTTGTGTTTGTGTAATATTGTATTAAGAACCAAACTTCTAGACACCATGTTTGTATCTAGAGTTTTTATAGATGGAGTAAATGCTAAAAGAAAACTAGAGGTAATGGATGCCACTAAAATGTATTGATTTTTTAATTTTCATATTTGACATCTTAGTTTTGTTGGATGAATATTTTGTGCTATAAAATGTCGTATTTTGTTGTTCCATATTTCATAAAAGTTTAAACATAGTAGAAACATTAATAGTGTATCTTTGTTTCATCTTATAAAAAATACACAATATGGTTATTTTTTTCAAAATATGTATATCTTAGTTTCGTATTATAAATATTGATTTTCATTCATTTTTAACTAATTGTAGCATTGAACATAGTGAAGATATTTAACTATCTGGTGCATCACACAGGTTAGTGACTAGTAAAACTAAAATAGGACCCAATAGACAATTAGCACAGCCTATCCCAGAAATTATGAAATTACAAAATTGCCCTTGCCACTTAAAAATAAATATAACAAAATAAAACTAGCATCAACCCACTACCTGCATCAACAACCAACAAAAATGTGCAAGTATAGAGGTTCAAAGGTGCATTGTACCTTGAAAGGTACATTTTCTGTACGAAATTCTATGCCAGGGACATCACGCAGCCACACTGGAAAGCCCCTATAAGATTATCAGCAAAAATCAGATGAAAATTGACAAACAAAATATTTCACAAGAATGTCCATAATAGTCTTATCAAAAGAGCATCAAAGGATCAAACTACAAGTTAGATTGAGAACTAAAGAATACATACTAATATTTCTTCTTAATATTCCACGACTAGCCTAAAATCTTCTAGGAAGAATATACCATTACGCATGAAAACATTGCTTCTTTTTCTCACTGCAATGTGCAGTCATGATGGAAATTCAAGCATTTACAAGCACTTTCAAAATACCTAGCTACTAATGTATAATTGCGCTTAGAATAGACTTTTGTATAGTTTTCTTTCTTTAATATACTTACCAAAAAAAAAAACTTTTTGAAGATGCTGATGACAGAACAAGAAATCAATATATAATTTTTCCAAGTGCATCTAGAAACCAACTCATTGAAAGAGCTTCTTCTACCTCATCCTCAATCCCACTATCTATTTAACTCAATTTTAATTTAGAATAGCTTTAGCATGAGAATTCCACTTATATGCTAACCTTATGCTACTAATTTTACTAAGGACAGAATTGAAGGCACATCAATACAACTGGAGTAAGTTTTGGGTTTTAACTTTTAATAGTTCCAATAAGATTTTTTTTTTTTAAATCTAACTTCATTGAGTAGTCTAAAGTTTTCTTTCTTTTCTTTTTTATTTATTTCCAACTTGACGGTTTTCAATTGTAGTATATTTGACATGCCATTTGTGACTAGTTCAATTAGATAATGCTCCTTGATGACAATCCATTTTAGTTTTATTTCTATATGGGTGTCTCATTCTCTAAAATCATAAACAAGTTGTATGGGTGTCTAGATCACTTGATAGGATCCAAACTTGTTTTGGTGAACCAAGAGTACTTTGTCCTAGTTAAATAATGTTTACTCCCAGGAGGAATTTAGAATGAGAGGCCTGGCTACCTCGGATTAGTCACATGTGAGGCCTGGCTACCTTGAATTAGCCATAGATTTTGTGCTTACTTCATAGTCTGGTTGCTGCTGCTTTAGATTTCGAGCTTTCTTCATAGTCTGGTAGCTGCTGCTTTATTTCAATTCGTAATAGGTGGTTCCACATTTTTCTTCATTGAATCCAAAACGTTTGAGTTTTCCGTTGAGGCAGGAGGTTCTTATTTCTTATTGTGGATCTTTGAGAGAGGCCATACCTCAATGCGCTCTGTTTTTATGGGAAAGGAGAGTGCAAATTGATTTTTGTTCCACTTGGAGAAAATAATTTCAAAGCAATCACCTGGTCATTATGCAAGAACGATTAGAGAGGGTGATATTGTTTTCATCCTTCAATTGAGGTCCAACGCCCATGGCACATTTTTAATGGTTTCTGAACTTCTTCATGGTCGACGGAAGGGTAACATAGTGATACCTGAGAGAAGGTTGGGTAGTGGCTAGCGCAGCTTTGGCCTAAACCTAAGGAAAATTTTAAAACCAGCTTCTCTTACTAGTCAGGGATCGTTTCATAGAATACAAAGTGCACCAAAGGCTGAGACGACAGTGGTAGTTGATAGACCTCATAATCACGGCGGTGCAAAAAATAAAGGCAAGGAGAAAGTTACGGTCTTTCAAAATTTGAAATCTTCAATTCCCAATAACTCATACCATGATCAAGGCAGGAGTTATTCTAGGAAAGATACGGCACAATTCGGGGCAAATATATTGTCTAATATTAACGTGATTGCCAAAAGAGATTTGTTGACTCTAGACATCTCTTTACGTGTGGAGCGGGGAAAGAGGGACAGTGGGCTATAGTTTCTTCTTTTATTAAAGATGTGGGCTCCAATCAAATTAGCCATGGAATGAGGCCCAACACTTTCAAGGGCCGTAACTTATGTAGCACGGGTGTGTTTCTGGATTTGGGTGCAGGTGCGGCGGAGTGCGGCGATTAAAAAATTATTAAAAATATTCTTATTTATATTTTCTATATATTTTTACTATTAAAATATTCTTAAAAAACACATTACTATGCTTGATTCACAAAACAAATAAAGAAGAATGCAAGAAACACATTATTATGCCTCAGAGGTGGGAATTTCGGCTGTTACGGCTAGATTCAAGGCCGATTTCGGCCTGTTTTGGCCGTTTCAGTCGCCGGCCAATACAACCCGAAATGGCCCAATTCTGGCCGAATCGGCCCCAATCAAAGCCGAGTCGGTGCGAATCTGAGAAAAAAAAAGAAAAAAAAAAAAAAAAACTCAACTCTACACCGACGCGCGGGTAGCTGCGGCGGACACCCCGGTGCGGCATCCTCCCAGCCGCGTCCATGCATCCTAGGCCGTAACATGTATAACCAAAACTGGGCCTCAAACCTAAGCCTAAAGCCTAACCCATCTCTCAGCAACCCATTAAATCTAAGCCAAAAGTCACCCACCCTTATCAAATCACCGATACGATGCCAATGAAGCTCATCTCCCCCTCCATGCATCCTCCAACTATCATCATCATCAACGGCACTTCTAACCCACCGAGGAGCACCACTAGTAACGATACCGTTATGCTTCCAACGTCCACCATCATCAAGGGCACCACTTCCCATCCATTGTCCGACATCGTCATCTCCCCACCAGTGAAGAACAGTCCCACTCCTCCACTGACGACCACCATCATTAAGGGCACCACTTCCCAACTGACAACATCGATATCTCCCCACCAATGAAGAATAGCCCCACCACCAATAGCAATAGCTCTTCTCAACCACGGGCTAATTCTTTAGAATTTGGGTCTGTGTCGGGCATCAATCCTCCACCGCTGACCAACAGCATTTCTCAGTCGAGCACTTCTGCAATGGCCAGTGCTACGCTCTCCGATTTGCCAATAGCTCCGGTGCTAGTTACCACTAAGGATTGTCATGTTGAGCCTTACCCCTCCATTAAGAATTTCGTTGAAGATTTGGAGCACGCCTAGGGTAATTTAGAGAAATGGGTCTTAAAGCTTCATGGAGGGAGGCAGATAGCTATTCCTCTCTCACTATTCCACTCACCTGGGAGCATGTCGGATTTTTTTGATCTCGAGGGAGCTATGGGACAGGGTAACAACACTTTCAAGGAAGAAGGGCATATTGTTAGTTGGGCAGATGAATGTAATGGTGCTCTGGATAATGTTTCTATAGTATCAGGGTCAGATTGTGAGTTGGGGGACTCTGATGGGGGTCTTGTAAACTAGGAAAAGATTAAAGAACCACTGGTTGTGCAACCTTTGGCCATGGCTAACCCAGTTGCTCCACTTGTAGAGGTGGCAAATGCTTCCACTCAATTATCACCATGGGTTGAGAAACGAATTAAAGCTTTTAGAAAATATGTGGGTACTTCCTTGGAAGGCTTCGAAGTGAAAATTACTGGGATTTTTTTAGCTTTGGAGGCTAGGAAGAAAGCTAAAATGCAGGAAGAATGCCCTCAGAAGAGAGAGCTTAAGACAGGTTCTAAAGGACATCGAGAGTTGAAAAGTCTACTAAATTCTTGGAATTTTGAGAATAATTCTATTTTGTTAGGAAATGCTAGTGGGGAACGGGATTCTGTGGTGCCTCAATGAATTTGAAAATTATCTCCTGGAATGTTAGGGGGCTGAATGATTGTGGAAAAAGACTTCAAATTCGTACTATGATCAGAGGTTGGGGTGCAGACATTATTTGTCTTCAAGAAACAAAAATGGAATTGATAACAAGGAGAGAAATCTGGAGCTTGTGGGGTTGTCAACATTTGGATTGGCTATATTTGGGCTTTATAGGTGCTTCGGGGGGTGTTTTCGTGATGTGGGCTAGAAGGATGGTGGAAAAAATTGACGAAGCAATGGGAAGGTTTTGTGTCTCATGCAAATTTAAGAATGTGGAAGATCATTTTGTATGGGTTTTCACTGTTGTACATGGACCAAACTCTGATCGTGACAGATGACTGCTTTGGGAAAAGCTGGCTGGTATTCATAGTTGGTGGAATGTGCCTTGGTGCATTGGTGGAGATTTTAATGTAGTGCGATTTTCTTCAGAGCGACTTGGTGCAAACTGTTTCTCATCAGCCATGCTTGATTTTTCAGATTTCATTTTTGAACACAATCTTATCGATTTACCATTGGAAGGTGGTACTTTCACTTGGACTAATTCTAGAGCAATGGCTTCGCGGTCTAGGCCTGACAGGTTTCTTCTCTCTTCTGATTTGGAAGAGCACTTTCCTAACATTCGTAAAAAAAGATTGCATAGATTACTTTCAGATCACTTTCCAGTTCTTTTAGAAGAAGGGAATTTTCACAAAGGCAGCCGCCCTTTTCGCTCTGAGAATGTGGTTAAAGGCAGAGGGTTTTGTGGAGAAAGTGAAAACTTGGTGGGAGTCCTATCATTTTCAAGGTTCCCCTATCATTCAGTTTGCAAGCAAATTGAAAGCTTTGAAGCTAGATTTAAATAAATGGAATGTAGAAGAATTTGGCAATGTGGAGGATAAGATGAATAAGTTATGGAAGAACCTTGAAGTACTTGAAGTACTTGATTTGCTGGAAGATAGTCGTCCTCTATCATATGATGAGACTTTGGAAAAAGAACGGCTTCACATTGATCTTGAAAAGGTAACTCTTATGGTTGAAATATGTTGGAGGCAAAAATCTAGGGCCCTTTGGATCCGAGAGGGGGATAGAAACACTAAGTTCTTTCATAGAACAGCAAGCTCCCACAGAAGGTTTAATACTATAGACAATCTTTTGGTGGAAGATGAATTGACATCGGATCCAAATTCAATATCAGCTTGCATCTCTCATTTCTACAAACAATTGTACTCTAAAAATGAGGGCCAAAGACCTATGCTAGATGAAGTGGAATTCTCTATGATTTCTGAGGAGGAAGCTGCTTGGTTAGATAGACCATTTGAGGAAGATAAGGTATATGGTGTCATCCAAGGTTGTAATGGCAATAAATCTCAAGGACCAGATGGTTTATCAATGGCTTTCTTTAAGGCTTGTTGGGACTTTTTAAAACTTGAAATTATGGAGGTTCTTACAAACTTTTATTCACAAGCTGTCTTTAAGAAAAGCCTTAATGCAACTTTCATTGCTCTCATTCCAAAGAAAGTAGATGATGTTAATGTGAGAGACTTTAGACCCATTAGTCTAGTGGGCAGTATTTATAAAGTCATTTCCAAGTTGCTGGCTAATAGGCCGAGAACGGTGATTACTGGGATTATCTTAGAGTCTCAAAATGCTTTTGTTCTAGATAGACAAATCCTAGATTCTGTCTTAATTGTTAATGAGTGTTTGGATAGTAGGATCAAGGTAGGGATACCTGGGGTTTTACGTAAGTTAGATGTGGAGAAAGCTTTTGATCATGTCAGTTGGGATTTTCTTATGTATATGTTGCAACATTGTGGATTCTCTGAGAAATGGAGAATGTGGATTTTGTTTTGTATCTCCACAGTGAGATTTTCAATTTTGATAAATGGCTCCCCTAAGGATTTCTTTGGGAGCTCTAGGGGGCTGCACCAAGGAGATCCTCTCTCCCCGCTCTTATTTGCTATTGTTATGGAAGCATTAAGCCACTTGTTGGATGATGCGGTTCTGGCTGGACACATCTCGGGTTTTACTGTTTGTACCAAGTCTAATACCCCCCTCATGGTGGCCTATCTACTCTTTGCGGATGACACTTTAATTTTCTATGATGCTTCAACAAGTCAGATTGAATATTTGCGGGAGATTTTATCCTCTTTTGAGGCAGTGTCAGGGTTGCACATTAACTTGGATAAGTCAAAATTAGTTCCAATTGGAGAGGTGACTAATATGGGGGAGCTTGTGGCATTGCTAGGTTGTAGACAATCATCTTTGCCAATGACTTACTTGGGACTACCTTTAGGTGCTAAATTCAAGGATAGGGCGATTTGGAACTCTATTCTAGAAAGAATGGACTAAAGATTAACGAGTTGGAAGCATTTATATTTATCAAAAGGTGGTAAGATTACCTTAATTAAAAGCACTCTTTCAAGTTTGCTAACTTATTTCCTATCTCTCTTCCCTATTCCAGTGGATATTGTTATTTGTATTGAGAGGCTTCAAAGGTATTTTTTATGGGGTGGGATAGATGGGTCCCCTAAATTCCGTCTAGTAAAATGAGCCCAAGTTTGTTCTCCCTTGCAGTCCGGCGATTTGGGTATTAGAAATTTGAGAACCTTTAATCAAGATTTGTTGGGGAAATGGTTGTGGAGATATGGAAGAGAGACAACCTATGTCTAGAGGTGGGTTATTAAGACTAAATATGGGAATGATTAGGGAGGTTGGTGTACAAAAGAAGTCTCTAATCCTTATGGTGTTAGTCTTTGGAGAACCATAAGACAAGGCTGGCCAGCCTTTTCAAAATCCATTCAATTCGAGGTTGGTGTTGATGAAAGAATTAAATTTTGGCATCATGTGTGGTGTGGGAGCTGTACTCTCTGAGAGGCTTTTCCGGAACACTATAACATTAGTTGTAATAAGGAGTCTTCTATTGCAGATGTTATGCACTTTCCTAACCAGAGGCTTCACTGGGATTTCTTTTTTCTAAAGCTCCCCAAGATTGGGAAACAAAACATTTTTACACTTTTCTGGATCTTATCAATTCTATGCCCCTTAATGGTGAAGGTTAAGACAAACTATGTTGGAAACTGGCAGGGAATAAGAATTTTAAAGTGAGTAAGTACTATCTCTCCCTATCCTCTACTCCTGACATTTCTTTCCCTTGGAAACCTATGTGGCGTTCAAAGGTCCCTCCTAGGGTAGCTTTCTTCTCTTGGACTGCCACTTTAGGTAAGATTTTGACCATTGAGAATTTATAGTATAAGAGTGTCGCAGTTGTAGATTAGTGCTATATGTGTAAAAAGAGTGGGGAATCAGTGAATTATCTTCTTCTTCATTGTCCTATTGCTTATAAATTATGGTCTATGGTGTGAGCTCTATTTGGTCTTCAATGGGTTATGCTGCATGGTCTCTAATTTATTTTCAAGTTGGCAAAATTCCTTCGGTAGGCATCAGAGCATTGATTTATGGAGGGCTATCCCACCTTGTGTCTTATGGTGTATTTGGCGAGAACGGAAGTCAAGATGTTTCGATGGGAAGGAACGATCTATTTCAGAGTTTAAATCTCTTCTTCTTCACACCTTGCTAGAGTGGAGTTCTTCCTTTAATCTTTTCCCATGTTCTAATTTTTTAGAAATGCTTGATCTTTGTAATTTATGTGTTTGATGTACTGTTTTCCATGTACACCCCTGGTGTACCTGGACTTTTGATTAATACAATTCCGTTATTTATCAAAAAAAAAAAATTTTTTTTTTATAAATAACGTAAGAATATTATTAATAATAAAAAGATTGCCAAACCAAGTACATTGGGGATGTACTATGGGGGCACAAATCAGGAAACAAAAGAATAATTATCAAGAAAAATGAGAAAAGACCACACTCCATTCAAAGAGAGTGTGTAAGAAAAAAGACTTAATCTCCAGCAAAAAACATTCACAACCCTCAAAGATTCTAGCATTCCTTTCACGCCAAATGCACCAAATCAAGCAATGAGGCACTAATTTTCAAACTTCAATGTGACGATGCCACGCAAACTTTCCTTACCAAGCATCAAACAACTCAAGAACAGTATTAGGCATAATCCATTGAATACCAAACAAGCAGAAAACCAAAGACCACAACTCCCAAGCTATGGAGCAATGAAGTAGAAGTTGATCCACCGACTCCCCACACCTCTTACACATATAACACCAGTCAAGCACTATCACTCGTCTTTTTCGAAGGTTGTCTGCTGTTAAGATCTTACATAAAGAAGAAGATCAAGAAAAGAAAGCCACTCTTGGAGGAGCCTTCGATTGCCAAATCATTCTCTGTGGAAAGGAAACAAGAGTAGCAGGGTAGAAGGAACTATAATAACCTCTAACCTCAAAACCTCTATTCCTTGCAAGCTTCCAACAAACCTTATTTGGGCCAAACCCCCGCACTGTCGAAGAATAGACCAACCCCATGAACCGGTCAAATGCTTCTTCTTCCCAATCTTGTGGTGGACGACGAAATTGCACATTACAGTGAAACCTCCCCGCAGATCAACTCATAACTTCAACCACTGAGGAATCCTTAGACCTACTAAGGCAATAAACCTCCAGAAAGGCCTCTGGGAGAGTACAATCTCCACACCACACATGCTTCCAAAATTTCACTCTAGTCCCATCCCCCACATCATAAACAAGGAATTTCGAGAAGTTCAACCAGCAACTTCTAATGTATCTCCACAAGCTAACCCCATAAGGACTTGTCACCTTTTTCGTACACCAACCGCCCCAAATGTTCTCATATTTTGCCTCTATAACCCTCTTCCATAAAGCACCAATCTCCATACCATACCTCCACAACCATTTCCCTAGCAAAGCAGAATTAAAGTTTCCCAGGCTTCTTATACCCAACCCCCCATCCTGCAAAGGCCTACAAACCTTGGCCCAATTAACTAAATGTATTTTAAGTTCACCACCAATCCCATTCCACAGAAAATCTCTCTGTAATTTCTCCATACGCTTTGCCACCTTACCCGATAAAGGAAGAAGGAAAAGAAAGTATGTAGGTAGAAAGGAGAGTGAGCTTTTAATGAGTGTCACCTTACCCCCTTTAGATAAATACATTCTCTTCTAACTTGCTAATCTCCTCTCCATTCTCTCTAGGATAGGATTCCAAACAAATAAATCCTTAAATTTTGCTCCTAAAGGAAGGTCCAAATATTTCAAGGGCAAAGAAGACTACCCACACCCCAACATACCCACCAAAGCCTCCAAATTGTGTACCCTACCAACAGGAACCAACTCAGATTTCTCCAAATTAATATGAAGTCCTGACACCTCCTCAAATCTAGCAAGAATCGCCCTCAAATTAGCAATATGAGACGGTTCAGCATCACAAAAAATCATAGTGTCATCTGCGAATAAAAGGTAAGACACCATTACTGATGGACCAACCGTACTACCCACCGAAAAGCCTGAGAATTTTCCGGTGGAGGCAGCCACATCCAACATACGACTCAATGCCTCCATCACAATATCAAACAACAAAGGAGATAAAAGATCCCCTTGCCGAAGCCCCCTAGAACTTTCAAAAAAATCAGAAGGGCTACCATTGATCAGAATAGAAAACTTTATAGTTGAAATGGAATACCTTACCCATTTTCTCCATTTCTCTGAGAAACCACAACGCTGAAGTATATACAATAAAAAATCCCAACTCACATGATCATACGCCTTCTCCACATCCAACTTACACAACACATCTAGAACTCCTGACTTCAATCTACTATCAATACATTCAGAAGCAATCAAGACGGAATCCAAAATCTGTCTGCCCTTCACAAAAGCATTTTGTGAATCCAAAATAAGCCCATGTGCCACCCTACGAAGTCGATTAGCCAACACCTTAGAAATAATCTTATAAATCCCACCAACTAGGCTAATAGGCCGAAAATCCTTTGCCTCCACAGCATCCACTTTCTCGGGAATAAGGGCAAGGAACGAAGCATTCAGACTCTTCTCAAACACCGCCTGAGTATGGAAATTTTGGAATACAGCCATAATTTCTATTTTCAAAACACCCCAACAAGACTGGAAGAATGCCATGGAAAAGCCATCCGGGCCAGGTGCCTTATCACCATTAAAATCATTGATCAAAAAATCATTCAAAAAAATATATTAGGGTGTTCTACGCCCAAATGCAACCATGCCTTTTAATTTACATACACCAATAACACTACACAGGCACCTAGAAGATGCTGGAAAGAATTATTATGCATTTATTAGGAGCACATAGATAGTCGGCCCACTTATAAAAACTTTCTGGATTATGCAGCATTGAAGGGAATTTTATTTCATTTAATTGAATTGTAAGTGGAAAGGCAACTTTTTCTTTAAGTAGAAAAAGGAACTAGTAAATATAAGGGGAGAGAAGATTAGACCCAAAATTCCACTCGGCGCATACATAAGGTCCTATGCGAAGATGGAGATAGAGTCCACTGGATCCCACCAGCTTCACGAACTTGACAATATCATATCTCCCTGCGAAGTTATACTGAACAAACAAACTAGAAGAAAATTAAAATTTTGACAAACAAATATCTGTGTGTGTGTGTGTCATGTTTAGGACAACTACACATCAAATCACAAAGCTACCCAACCCAGAGTAGCTGTGAACAAAATTCTATTGCACCTGTCCTCTGACTGGCTCATGCCCATTCCAAAACGCATAAGTTTGGATCACATCTGCTCCACCTTCCTTGCTCTTTGCAATCAGATCAGGCCACATCTGGGATCACATGAAAATAGATATCATAAGACACTTAGAAAGAAAAGCAAGCAAGTAACGATACCCATGATAAGGGAAGGCTTAAGAAGCTGCCCATTTTTTTAAATAAATGAAAAAAAAAATAAAAAAAAGGGTTTATACACGTTAAAAGATGGAATTTCAACCTATGTTGCCCTCTCCATGATGATTACTATTTAGGTTTGAACCTCAAATTTCTTATTCTACGACAAGATACTTTACTAGTTGAGCAAATTAAAACTCACTAGGTTTATACATGTTATAGAAGCATTATAATCAGAATAAAGCATTCCTGGATTATAAATAAATAAAATTGGAGCAGATGAATATAGAATTGAAAAGAAGGCAATTTTAGGGAATAATAATTGAAGATGAAATTAAGAGTAGAAGTAGGGATTAGGGGTGTAAATGTAATGATTCATTGATTCTCAAAATTCATGCAAAATCGGATATATGTACCTGAGGAGTGGCGCGGGGGTAGTGGATTCCGGCAGAGATGAGCATGCGGCGCTTGCCGTCGACGATGATAGCCCTGTGGTCGTAGCTCACGTTGAATGGCTTGAACATGTTGGCCGAGCTTGTCTGTGCTACCTCAATCGCCATCAACAACACAGATATTAATGCAAACTCAACCAAACCTCTGCTCCTGCTCCCACCCATTTTCGCAACACACACAACACCGTCGACTAGAAGAAAGACACTGCTAACATGAATGAGATTGGTTCAATGGATATCATAATTAAATTTCGGTGCACCTCCCGTAAGGTTTGACCCCCAAACTTGGGTGGAAAATGGCGAGTTGGGCGGGTTTTGGATTGGGTACATTACTAGCCATTATCAATTTTTTTAACCCAATTTAAATAAATATTATTAAATAACCATTATCTACCTAACTCATTTAATCACCCAACCCAACCTACTCATTAATATTATTCTTTTTTTTTTATCGAATTAAACCTATTATTTGATTTACATAAATAATTACAAATACCATTACCAAGAACTTATAATAAAACTAGCCCATAAGCGCAAGTGTGTGGTCACAAGCTTTTCTGTTTTTTATAAAAATTAATAATATGCATTTATTATAAGTTAAAAATATTTTTTTTTATTTTTCAAACAAAAAAATGATAAACTTTAGAGGTAAGAAGTAACTATAATTGTGGGACTGAAGAATTGGGCAATCGCAGCCCACTTTATACTAAGCACAAGGCTCGCGTCGAGGAGGAAGAAATGTCTGAAGACGAACGAAGGAAGTCCGAAGTGCCAAGAAACATCGCCGAGGACAGGATTGTCCTCGGCCGGTCGAAATAATAGAAGGGAAGATCAGCATGCCATCAAAGGCGGCCTCCTAGAGCATCCCAAGGAAAGGGACAAGTACAATGAGTCAGCCATGGGAGCATGGTGGAGGAGCAGTCCAAGGAGAAACTGTCACCTCCGCATTAAATGCTCACAACTAACGTCCTGACCGCATTAATGAGGAAATGACTCCCGAACAGTGCTACCTCAGTTACACACAGAACGCCAGAAAGGGTGTCTGATGGGACAGGCACTCAAGTATAAGTTTTGATGATCAACAAGTAGAAGGTCAAGATCGTTTAAAGAGGACTATATAATAGAAGAAACCCACCATAGAGAGGGGAAGGGAGATAGCATTGTAACGATCTCAAGAACTCCTGTAATCATTCTCATTTAATATTTACTAGAACGAAACTCCTCAGATTGTGTCAAGAACAAACTTTCTTTGTTAAACTCAGTTCATCTCTATTTGATTGTCATGAACGCCATATTAACTGTTGTTCATGCACTAAAGCCTAGCTCTTTCACCCACTCTCTACAAATTTATTGTATTGGGCTAATTGGATCTGAGTCCACTCATCCAATAGAAGAAGTGCTCAAACCAGTCCCTACAATAATTTATTTTTTAAACATGAAGGGAAAATAATTATAAATTTTAGTAATTCTCTTTTTAAATTCAAAATGAAATTTGTTATTTGATATTTATGACTCTATTTCTAAATGAAGTTACCTTTCGTTAATATGGGTATTTTTGAATCACATAAAAATCTAGTTGAAAAAAGAGAAATCATCTTATATATAGTATAAATTACCACACTCATTCAGCAAAAAAAAAAAAATTTACCACACTCAAAAGAAATTTACTTAAATACCAACTCTATAGATCAAAGGCATCAAATTAAAATATAGCCTTAAAGAATTAATAAGAGGACTGAAAAGGAAATTAAAAAAATATCCAATAAAATTCACATATTTTGTGTCTTGGTTGCCAAGAAAATTTGAAAATCGAATTTCGAAATACCCACTGTACTGATCAAAGATAGAATGAAAATCTAGCCTTAAAGAATTAGCAAAAAGATTGAAAAGGAAAAAATTTAAAAAAAAAAAAAAAAAAAACAATCCAATACATTTCACATATCTTGCATTTGGTTGCCAAGAAAAATTCGTAAATCAAATCTAGTTAATCATTATTAGATTTCTCAATAGAGAGAGAGTTTACTAGAGTTCTCAACAATGCCATTTACTTTCTAAATTTCTGAGAAAACATAATTTGCTAGATTTTCTCAGCAACCAAACAGACCAAAAAGAGAATCTAGCCTCAACGAATTAACCAAACAAAGTGATGCAAAATTTGATCTCTCAATTTCAATTCGAACTCAAAATTCTTACTTCACTAAATTTTTGATCATCAATGCGATTTAATTTAGGAGAATTGATCTCAAAAGAGAAGTCACTATTTGGACTAATGGTTTTACGATGAGTGTGGGTTTGATCTCAAGAGACAAGCCACTTGAGTGCGGCAGCAGAAAGGGACTCTAGTGACTTCTTCGATCATGCCAGGCGTTGAGCTCTAGAATTTTAGAGCATAACAAAAACACTTGTTCTAAGAGAAAGAGATTATTAGAGGAACTAGATAATCTTTGTAGATGTTTAGTAACTTTGAGAATGAGAAGAAAACTTAAGAAAATCTGTAAGGTTGAATTTATTCAATCATGTGTGGGTTTATTCCGTGCCAAATTTGCTTGTAATTTAGCAATTAGATACCCTGCAATTCAGAAGGGACCAATTCATTTTGGTTGATGCAATAGGCAATTGCGAGATCCGGTAAGCTAAAGAAGACAAGGTTCCGCGTAACCCTGTTGGAGCAAGAAGCTTGGAGGGTTTAGGTGCATTGGGTTGATTAGGCTTGGAGAGTCTTCTGCTATTCATGTATCCCAATTTTATTCTCTAGTAGATTATTGACTGCTTAGAGGGCAGCGGAGAGGTTTTTCACCGAGTACTTCGGTTTCTTCTTCGATAACACATCGTCATGTTATCTTTGTGTTTGCATATTTCTTCCCTTTCCCTTTTAATTACTACTGTGTTGGTTATTAATTATGGTTTAGAGTGTGTTACCAATTTGGTTATAGCTTATATTTTATTTTCTACACATATATTGTTTGATTATAAGCTTGTGTTAGTATTTTTTCTTTGGAGAGGAAAGGTGGCGGTTGTGTTGGGTTTATCCATTGGGTAACTAATGGGTTTACCCACTAAGACTCATTAACTAAACTACCCAAATGGGTCTTTATCCATTTAACCCAAATGTTTAATTGGGTTGGGTTAAGAATTATCCAAATTAGGTGGGATATGGGTGGGTTCATGGATATGGATAAAAATTGACACCCCTACCCCAAACTTAGGAAAAAACGCTTTCCCCTTATATCCAATTGACCAAAATTTGTCATATTAATATTAAAAATGTTGTGTATTAACTTGCCTTTTGCTTAAGGGCAAGTTTCCAAAATTATCTTATTTCATAATTAAAATTCATTGTTTTTAATTTTTAATTAAAGTGTATTTTAAAATATTAAGTGTAAATTTGCTTCTTCTTTTTTTCTTTTTTCAATGGGTTATAAAGAGATTTTTTTGCAAGTGTTTTAGTGCTTGATAAATTTTTCATTTTTATTTTGAATTTATTAGTTATTTTTTTAGTAACAATGGTTAATTTTTTGTAAAGAGGTTCTTATAAAATTTTTAAATATTTCATTACTAATATTAATAAAAAGGGGGACTATTAATTTCTTCAAATCTTAAGGAGAAAGAGTGTTTTTTCCCTTCGGGTTTAGGGTGGAATGTCATTTTTACAAACCTCACTACCCCTTAAATTTTTATAACTTATATTGTAAAATGTGTACCATTCCTTCCTAATCACTCTTTTTCTCTTTTCTATCGATACTACTATTTAAAATGTTTCTCTTATTTGAACTCCTATTTTTAGGTTTCTTTTTTTCAAATGAGCATGATTTTGCTAACAATTTCGTTATGTAGCAGGAAAAACTAACATTATAGTTATGTAGCATCTAGAGTTTAAAACACTTGATTTTGATACAAGTGGAACTCGAGTCTCTCTAAGACTTGAGTTCCATATCTAGAGAAACAAAGGAGAAAGAAGAAGAAAAACAAAGAAGAAAGCAGAGTTATAGAGAAAGAAGAAGAACCAAAGCAAAGCACAAATTAGATTAGAGAAGTGAAGAGAGAAAAGAACCAAAGTAAAACATAGATCTAATAGCAAGCTCGAATTAGAGAAGAGAAGGGAGAAGAAGCTTTTGTACATTGGTTTTTTTTTTAGTTGTTTTATTTTGTTCATTAATAATTGGATACAGTGATGTTAGTCTTTAGATTGCTTTCATTCTGCAATTCTTAGGTACTCTTTACCCACTCTCCTTATTTCATATATTTTGTTTTCTATGTAATAAGTTTTGCATGACTTGTGTATTGGCATATAACATTGAGGACAATGTTGTGTTTAAGTTGGGGGTGGCTTTGCATAGACTTTTTCTAAGTTAATTTGAGATTTTTGTTCATTTTTATTTCAAAACAAAAAAAAAAAAAAAAAAAACAAAAAACAAAAAACAAAAAACAAAAAAACAAAACAAAAAACAAAAAAAATGAGATCACACTTGTTTGCACTTGAACTGAATGATTTGGCACATGAGTTTGAGAATATTTTTTTTATATGCTTTTAGCCTAATTCAAAAGTACATGCAATTTGAGTTTTTATTTATTAATCTTTTATTAGCAGTGAGTAATTAATGTTGAACTTTTAGTTTAGTTTGTGTTGGGCTTATTATTTGGGAGTGGACGTTTGATAAGGTAGTGTTATCCTAATAGCCATTCTAAGGCCTGATGAACCTTGACTTGCTTATTCACTTGGTTCGCTGAAGAAGAAAAAACACTTAGTTGAAATTTGGAGGCATTAATAAGGAACCAGCGAATTATACCAGGTAAAATGAAAAGGACTACTTAGTTGTAAAGATCTCTTGAAAAAAAAAAAAATGGGGGTTCCAATTTAAGAAGGAAGCAACATAACCATAAATTCTATGTAATCTGATCTTTTTGTTTAATTGGTCTATCTGACTGGAGTGAAAGCATCATTGTAAAAATGTGAGTAAGCTGGAATATCACAAATAAAGCCCAAGAGGTATTAAGGTGAATATCCACATCTCTCGTTAACTTGGACAGTGAGCTTGGTTTTGAATCGAAGTCTCAAGTCTTTGACCTATTTTTAGTGGATATTAGTTTTGACATTGCCTTGGAGAACTTAAACTTTACCTTGTTTAAGCCTTACTCGTAGTATAATTTGGTGCATATTTATTTGCAATTTTCTAATAGAGGCTTAATATATTGAACTTGAGTTGTTGTCTTGGAAATTATAATGAGGCTAGAATTATTCTCAATCTTTTGTGCCTTAAAATTTTAGATTTGAGTATTTCCAATATTCTCTAAAACTCTTGTTGCTATCTTCTTATGATTTTAATGGTTAAATAATTCCCCTTAAAAAAAAAGGACTTAGTTGCGATGCAATACTTTTGTTGAATTTTCACATTTTTTGCTTAAGGGCAAGCAAAATGCTAGTTGGGGGAGTGTGTCGATTGCTTAAAATTACACTATTATCTTAGTTTTGGTAGGCAATATCACATTAGTTTCATGTTTAATTACACATAAATATGTGACTTTGAAAGATTTATCGAAAAATACTCATTACATGTATTTTTTTCTTGTAGAAGATTAAAACCATTAAGCTAATCATATAGACATGCAGTCAAGATAATCCAACGGTCAAGATCAACTGGAGCATGGTTTTTGAAGCATTAAATATGTCAAATATATGTGAGAATAAAAAAGGGAAGAAAGAAATTCATTCAAGCCAAAATTGGAAAAATCCTAATATGGAAACATCCTGCATGGTTTCAGTATTTTGCCCATAACTTCTTGTACAAACGTCTGATTGACATTATTCTTTTGGCCATGGAAAGAAGACTCAAAGATCTACAACTTTTTAGTTTTCCACAAATTCCATAAATTATTTTTGAATCACTTTTTTTGAGCAAATTCTGTGTATTTTTGGGAAAATTGCCTTAAGGCCTTTATATAGTGTTCAAAGAGAAAAGGCGGAGCTCTCCCCAAGCGATGTGGGATTAGCTCTACCACAATTTTCATAAAAACTTGCCTTACAAAGAAACCTAAAACTTTAGGTGTGTACACATGCTCATATCTACGTACGCACGGGTTAAAGATGCGTATGCATGCTCAAGGCTACGTACGCACGCTTAGGATTTCTACAAGGATTTTCTTTCTTCCAAAAACATACTTCAACTAAAGAGTTTCCATAGCTAGTGTAACACCTGCCTCACTTAAACCTACCCTTATTGAGTTTTTTTTTTTTTGCGATGGGGCCTTATTGAGTAATTTGATTCTTAATTAGGTTCTAGTTGACATCATTCCGGACAATTGAAGTGAAGCTTGGTTTAGCAATTAGAGGTAAGTGGACTTTAGAACATGATGTCGCTCAAGACGTATATAATTATATATAATATATATACAAATATTTACAAAAGTGAAGTTTCAAAAACTTATACATACATACATACATATATATATATACACATATTTGCAAAAGTGAAGTTTCAAAAACTTATATTTTATACACATACCTGAATTTTATAATTTCTTGTGTGTTATTTTGAAACTGTATGTGTTAAGAATGACTCAAAAACTATATTTTTGAGAAAGTATTCATTATACGATATATGATTTATGATTTGTATTACCAATATTGTAATAAAGGAATAATGTTTTCAAGTGGGCAACTAGATAGTCTGCAACCTTTGCCAACACAGGGTTGAGTGTCGACCTACGACCGATGTAGTGTTATTGTGATATGGTGTAGTGTTATTATTTGCTCTTTGGAGCCAGTGTTAGTTTTTGCTCTTTGGAGCTAGTGTTGCCTCTCTGAGATTAGTGTTATTGTTTCCCACTGAAATCACCCACAAAGTGTTTAGTAGTTTATGTCTTTATCTGTCAAATGTTTAATGTTTTCCATATCGAGCTACTATTTTATTGTTATTGACCTTTATAAGTGGAAAATTTGTTTATTACTATAATATATTGTTTCTACCTATTAGTGTATTTTGGCTAACTAAAGTGGTTACTATTTTATTTACCGATTACAGTGCTATAGTTAAATGTTTTCTCTCTAACAGTTTTATAAAATATATTATATTACTGTTAAAACTATTTGTAAATATCATGTAAATATTATATTTTATGAATGATACTATTATTTTGTTTTGAAAGACATCCTCGTGTTACGTAGTCTCTTATTCAGCTTCTTGCTCACCCCCCCTTCTCCACCATTTTAGATTAAAGCGGTGGAATATCTTTTAGTGGTAGATCATTGGAGCCATAGATTGAAGACTTCTTTTAAAACTTTGTTAGTTGAGGGAATGTTTTATTATATTTTCTTAGGATAGTGAGTTTCGCATTTGTGAAACTCTTTGAGATTGTATTTAGAGACTTTATTGTTAAAGTTTTTGTTTTTGTGGATTTTATAGGAAAGAGTTTGATGGTTTGAAGTTTATTTGTGGATATCTAATTTTGCTCTGTTCCATTTTATTATTGTTGATTATTTATAAGATAGGTGGTGCATCTAAATCCTTGGTATGGGTTTGGGGTGTTAAAGTTATGGTATCAGAGCATAGGTTTATGATTCTGTAGACTTATAGGTTGAATTTTGAGATTATTTTGGAGCAAGAGTGTGATCATATGGAATTTTAGTGTTAGAATCATTTGACCTTTCATAGTGTTTTTCTGGAACGTGTAGGAATGATTGTTGTACTATCTGTGTGCTTGGTTTGGACCTTTAGGGATATTTAAAATCTGTACTTATGATACCTTGTTGTATTACTTAGAGAAATGGCTCCACCAAGGAAGAACACAGGGAATTGTCAACCAAATGCTAGGGAAACTACTAATCTTCAAGATATTATTGAAGCCATTGGTGGCTTAACCAATATAGTGCAACATCAAGTAGGAGCCACCAATCCGACTAGCACTCTGGAGAAGTTTAGAAAGCTTGGCCCTTTTACTTTCAAGGGTACAAAGGATCCAATAGAGGCTGACAATTGGCTTAAGGAGGTAGAAAGGCTCTTTAGGGCAATGGAGGTTAGTGATGAGCAACGAGTTATCCTTGCTGTTCTTGTATTGAAAGGTGATGCACTGGACTGGTGGGAGTCAACACAGAGAAGACACATGGGAGAGAAGTTATAACTTGACAGCATTTTGTTAAGCTCTTTCTTAAGAGGTATTTTCTCGATAGTTTAATGGTCCAAAAGGAAGCTGAGTTCATTCACATATCACAAGGTACTCGATTAGTGTATGAGTATGAGTGGAAATTTGCTAAATTATCCCGCTTTGCTCCACACATGGTTGACATGGAAGCAAGGAAGGCTAGGCATTTTGAAAGGGGCTTAAGGGAGGAAATTCAAGGACTAGTTTCCATGTTCAAATTGGAAACATATGTAGAGGTGGTAGATCAAGCTCTCATAGTAGAGAGAAATTGCAACTGTCTCTCAAAGGCCAATGATCAGGAGAGGGAGCCAAATCGGAGTAATTTTCTTAAGGGAAAGTCTAGTGAAAGTCCATTCAAGAAGCAATGGGTGCCTAATTCAAACAAAAAGGCACATGGGACTTGTCCAAGATGTGTAAAGGCTCATAGTGGAACAAATTTTTTGGAGTCAGTAGCGTGTTTTAAATGTGGCAAGACTGGACACTTTATCAAAGTTGCCAAGCTTTAAAGAGTGAGCCAATGGTTGAGCCTAATGATGTGAATCAAAGTTGTTCTGTTTTCATATGTTGTTCTGTTTAGTTTCTTTTTTGTGTTTTTACACTTCCAAAGTTTCTATTTTACATGTTTGTTTATTTATTTGCAATCATATGTTTAGATTAGGGTTTCTTAGTTTTAATGCCATTCATTCATATGTCTATGCATTAATGCCATAGGTGCTGAGTTGCTGCAAGGTAAGCAAAGGTAAGTCATGCATTGATATGAACATGCATCTTTTGTGATTAACATGTTTGTATGATGTTTGATCTTGAATATGAATGTTTATATGATCTTATGACTGCCATGTTTGGGTTGTTGCCTTGTTTTAAGATGTATAATGGGGTTTCACATGCTAGAGTTTCTCATATGCGTTTAGGTCTGGCTTTCTTTTGTTTAAAGGTAGATATGTATGTGATGCTTAGATGTATGCTAGTGTGTGTGTGTGAATATAGATACAAGTGTTGAACATGTTTTTAATGAGGTTAAGACATAAGACACAATGACGGGAGGCCAACCTTAGGGTTAGGCGATCTTGGGTGCCTAATACTTTCCCAAAAGTATACCTAAACTCCAAACCCATATCTCTAGTAGTAATCAAAAGGTCCTTCCTCGAGATGACACTATATATATGGTTCCTAGACCATTGCAAAAACTAGGTGGTGACTCCAAAATTCCTTGTGTCCACACTAGCCAAGACGCTAGGGAATCTAAGTCAGGTACCATCTCCTTATTTTCTCTTATTAAGTGAAACAATGGTTGTTAAGTCTATGTAACTATTGTGTGGTTATGATAGTAGATAAGGAATTAATGGCTAACTTGATCTCTTAAAGATTTATGATTATAATATGGATTGGTTAGGAGCATATCATGTTGCTTTGAGTTCTACGACCTAGTATATTTTCTTGGGTTGCTTTGTTTAAATAAAAATTATTTGCTAAGTTTAAGAAGTGTGACATTTGGTTGGATTAAGTGAATTTTGTTTTGAGTCGTTGTAGGGTCGAATGTGAAGGTCACCTATTTGTTGGAATGAAGTAGGTGATAATAAATAAATAAATAAAAATGTGTGCAGGGACGGTTGGAGGCATCGTCTATAAGCTATAGCTATTGTTCAAGTTTGATCTCTCAGGTAATTACTCCCTAGTTTTGACATGGCAGAGCTATAGTTTTACTAGAAGGGGAAAGAGTTTTGTAATGCAAGTTCCAATGTACTTTTCAATATTTTCAATAAGATGAATTCTGATTTGGCTTACTTTGATGTGTCCCATAACATTGAAATTCTGCACTCAAATGATTCAAATGAATTTAAAAATGAAATTAATAAACAATTAAACTATTAATTTGGGCAATGATGAGAATCCACACTTAATTAAAATTGGCTCAACATTAAATGAAAAAGAAAGAAAATATCTTCAAGAAATCCTCATGAAATTTCAAGAGGTATTTGCATGGTCTTATGAAGATATGCCTAGAATTGACCTCGAGATAGCTCAACATCATATTGATACTTATGATCGCATGGTACCTATCAAACAAAAGTTGAGAAGAATGAGGATCGAATGGCTCTTAGAAATCAAGGAGGAAGTCACTAAGCAATTAAAGGTAGGGTTCATCAAACCCGTACACCAAGCCGAATGGATAGCCAATGTTGTGCCTATACCTAAGAGGAATAGGACGGTGAGGATGTGTGTGGATTTTAGGGACTTGAATAAGGCATGCCTTAAGGATAACTTTCCCCTCCCTCACATTGATGTCTTAGTGGATAACACAGTAGGAAATGCCTTGATGTCTTTCATGGATGGCTTTTCGAGATACAACCGAATCAAGATGGCTTTCAAAGATATGACCAAAACCATTTTCACCACCGAATGGGGAATCAATTGTTACACAGTGATGTCGTTTGGCCTCAAGAATGCTGGGGTAACATATCAAAGGATGGCTACGGCCTTGCTACATGATATGATGCATGATGAGGTAGAGGTGTATGTTGATGACATGATAGTGAAATCCAAGGATAGAGGTAGCCACACCGTAAACTTGAGAAAGTTCTTTGAGAGGATTAAAAAGTATAGGCTTAGATTGAACCCACAAAGGTGTACCTTTGGAGTAACCGCCGGAAAATTGCTAGGCTTCCTAGTGAGTGATAGAGGGATAAAAGTTGACACATCCAAGATTAAAGCCATATTAGAGATGCCTCCACCCAAAAGTAAGAAAGAAATAAGGGGCTTCTTGGGTTGATTACAATACATTAGTCGATTCATTGCCAAGCTCACCTCTACTTGTGAGCCTATCTTCAAACTCTTAAGAAAGAATGAACGACATACATGGAATGATGAGTGCCAAAAAGCCTTTGAACTTATCAAGGAATATCTCCTCCACCCACCTATCTTAGTGCCTCCATAACATGGAAAACCCTTACCCCTATACCTTTCCATCATAGGGGATGCGATTGGAAGTATGCTTGCATAACAAGACGATGATAAGAATGAGAGGGCCATATACTATTAGAGCAAGAGGTTCCATGATTATGAGACTAGGTACACTCCCATAAAAAAGTCATGCTTTGCACTTATTTGGGTCGTACAGGAATTGAGACATATCATCTTACCTTTCCAAATATGGGTGGTAGCAAGAATGGACCCATTGAAGTATCTTTTTGAGAAACCTGCTTTGAGTGGAAGATTGTCAAAATGGTTGATCTTATTGATAGAATTCGATTTGAAGTATATGGCTAGGAAAACTATTAAAGGAAGCTTTGTGTTAGATTTCTGTGCCGAGAATCCTATAGAGGGAAAAGAGGGTAAAGAAGACTTTCTAGATGAGGACATTTTGGGTGTTAAGTTAGGAACATGGAAGATGTACTTTGATGGAGCCATAAACCAATATAGGAATGGGATAGGAATACCTTTGATCACTCCCCAGGGATCTCACATACCTTTGGCAATCAAGCTGAACTTTGAAGCAACTAATAACATGACTAAATATGAGGCTTGTATTGCCGGAATGGAAACTCTTCGAGAATTTGGGGTAAAGGAGGCTGAAGTCTTTGGAGATTCAACTTTGGTCATAGCTAAAGCACAAAAGTTGTGGAATACACAATCATTCCTAGAGCTAGAAATCAATTTGTAGATGCCTTAGCTACCTTAGCCTCCATGGTTGAAATACCCAAGGGAGTATGGACATGACCCTTGGAAATTGAGCAAAATTATGAGAAAGTTCACAAAGGGAAGACTGAAGCTTCGGTAATGACCATAAAGGAAGAAGAAGTTTCGTGGTACTATGACATCATGAAGTTCTTGGAACTAGGGGCATATTCGGATGGTGCCAACAAGAGAGAACGTCGTTCCATTAGGATGATGGCAACACAATGCATCCTATGTGGTGGACAACTCTATAAAAGATCCTATGATGGTATACATCTTTGTTGCTTGAAGAAGGAGGAAGCTGAAATAGTAATGGAAGAAGTTCATCAAGGGATTTGTGGCTCTCATATGAATGGAAGAATGTTAGCCAAGAAAATCCTAAGGATGGGGTACTTCTGGAATACAATGGAGACCGATTGTGTGGACTATGTGAAGAGTTGCCATGATTGTCAGGCGCACGCCAACTTGAACCATGTACCACCTAGTGAGTTGTATAGCATGACTTCTCCATGGCCATTCTTGGTTTAGGGCATAGATGTGATTAGAAGGATAGCTCCTAAGGCTTCAAATGGGCATGAATACATTTTGGTGGCAATTGACTATTTCACTAAGTGGGTGGAGGCAGCCTCCTATTCCGTATTAAAGGCTAAGCATATGACTCGGTTCTTAGAAAAAAAATCATATGCCTGTTTGGGGTGCCCCAAGAGATCATTTTTTATAACAGTTCCCACTTTGAGGGGGAGGTTCGAAAGATCATGGAGTTATACAACATTGAGCATCACAAGTCTTCACCGTACCACAATCTAATGGTGCCATAGAAGCAGCTAATAAGAATGTGAAAAATATCCTAGCCAAGATGGCAGTGACATACAAAGATTGTGCCGAGAAGCTTCCATTTGCCTTATGGGGTTATAGAACTTCAATTCCTACATTGATTGAGGCAACACCTTCCTCTTTGGTTTATGGTAGTGAGACGGTGCTTCCTATTGAGGTAGAGATACAATCTTTGAGGGTATTGGTGGAAACGAAGGTCCTAAAAGAGGATTGGGGTAAGGCGAGATATGAGTAATTGGCTTTGATAGATGAGAACAGGGTTAGGGTACAATATCATGCACAAGGGTACCAAAAAAGGATTGTTATGGCATTCAACAAGAAGGTGAAACTGAGAAACCTTAAAGAAAGGGTCTTGGTCCTAAAAATGCTTAGAGGTGAGACTTTTGATCCAAGAGAGAAGATGAGGCCAAGGGGGTCTGGGCCTTTTATCATTAAGAACATCATGTCTGGAGGTGCTACAAGGATCACAGATTTGGATGAGGAAGAGATGCTTCACCCAATCAACATGGATAGACTCCGGAAATACAACATCTAGAAAAAAAAAAAAAAGAAGCCTGCTAGGTTGAAAACCCGAAAGGGTGGCTTAGGCAAAAGTTAAGGCAAAAGAACCTCGCTGGATTGAAAACCCGAAAGGGCGGTATAAGCAAAAATTAGGGGAAAAGACCATGGGCATGGCAAAAATTCTCAAAGGGACTTCATGGGAAAAAATTACATAGCAAAAGAAAAAGAAAAGAAAAGAAAGAAAAGGAATAAATGACAATAAGCAAAGATAATGAAAATGTGATTCTCTTATTGCTTAAATTAAAAGATAGAAAGACTGTTTTTATAGGGGATTTGGAACCTTCCAAACCTTTATTAAATCCAAAAACAAAAACATGAGAATCATAAAAGTGCAGAAAAGTAAAACATGGGGCACATCAAAATGGTCACTCAGTCCTCTTTGCTTTCTTGTTAGTCTTCGTGTACGCTTTCTCATCCTTTATAATCCATTGTTGGGAAAACGTATGGAAAACACAGTTTTTGTATCTCATACAAAAACATGTAGTGGAATATGAATGGATCTACTTCATTCGTGTAAGATAGCATATAACATTTGAGTTTTGGAAGCAAAGAATGAGAGTGTACCTTAATGTAGTAAAATTCAAAATCAAATGAAGATTTGCCTTGAGATGCCTTTCAATCTTCACTCCAATTCCACAATGTGCCCAAGATGTGTGATTTCTCAATCAGTTCTATATGTGATCTTTTAAGAGAATAACACAATGTTTTCCCTATTGAAGAACTCTTGTTTTTTTTTTTTTTTTTTTAATCACACATTATCTCTACACTTAGGCAGTTATTTTATTTAATAACTCTTATTAAATAAAAAACTGATTATCTAATTGGGTTAGCCTTATGGGCCAGCCCAATTGGGTTTTAGTGTGTGGCTCGGAGTGGGACCAAAAGAGACAAATAAAACTCTAGCTCCAATGGGCTTTGGACTTATCTATCAACTCTTGACAAGCCCAAAATTACCATTAATTATATTTAATACCACTATATAAATATAATTGCACTCTAGTCCTTATTAATAAATTATATCCTAAAACTTCATTAACCATTTAACCCCTTCATGAAAATATTTGTAGTAATACAAAGTCATAACGTGTAACTGTCACTTGTTTAGGGTTGTAAGAAAAGAAAGCCCAAACATATACACACGGATTGGATGAAAATCAAAGAAACCTCGATAGATAGCATATTTGTCGAGCTAGCTATCGAGCATCGGGCTTTAACAGCTTTTAAACCTCGATAGATACTAGCTATCGAGCTTTAAAATCCAGCACTTCTTCACTTGTTTCTTGGACAGATTTGCATGGTTTTAACACTTGAACTTAAAACCTTGTTCCTTGAAGCATTAAACACATCCTAAATCTACCCAATTACAAGTAAAATGCATTTTGTCAAAGGATTAGCCAATTTTAATTTGACATATGTTCCTAACATAAAATCAGATATGTCCTAACAAAAGGAACATGTTGCTGGACCATTAGGGCAAGAACCAAGAGAGAACATTAGAGAAAACAGTAGAAAGTTTGTAAGGAAGTAAGGTAGAGAAAAGGCCTCTCTTTTAGGAAGAAAACCATCATTATACCAAGAAAAACTTCCATTTTTCACATAATAGAGAGCTTGAAAGAGTAAGGGACATTCCCCCTTGCTCACCCGTGGTTTTTCATCCCTTCCTAAGGGTTTTCCACGTACATTCTTTGCTTTCTTTACTTTCCTTACAATGCTTTCTTTTTATCTCGACTTTTTGATGTTAAAGCTTTCATTTTTATCACTTTTGAGCTTTTTCGTTAAAATGTACTGTTAGATAGCTCATCTACTTTTCAATATAAGTTCACAAATCTAACTTGCATGTACATGCTTCAAAAGTGATTTTCTAGTCTTTTTCTACTACCCCTTTTCCTTTGGTTTTCATACTCTATGGTTGGATTGAAAATGTTGTGGGCTTAAGTTTCCATGGTATAGCTATTCTTTGTATGTCATTTTCAACAAAGCTAATTTGATGATCTAGGTTTAGGTTTTGTTTTTGTTTTTTTTTTATTAACTAATTTGAGCTTGGATTGATTAATGGTTGTGTTTTTTCTGAGAATTTGCTGAGAAGTTTGAGTGTGGGTGATTGGTGGATGGTCGGATTTGTGCCAACTTAGTGGTAACTGTGGTGGCTGAGTTTATGGTGGTTGGTGGTGGTGTGTTTGTGGTGCATTTTCAAGTGTTGAGATCACACCAAACACTCGAAAATTTTTACTTGAAAATATTTACATTTGAAAATATTTTACATCGAAACAAATAAAGCAACAATTCAATTTATTTTTATTGAGAACCAAAAGTAGAGTAACTAATTTTGAGACCACCTCCAAGAGATTCCTCCCTGTAATAATATAGTGTGTGCGCATCCATTTATGTCTTTGTTGAATATTTAGCTAGTAAAGATTGAACGTGCTTCCTTTTTTATTTTATTTTCCTTTTTAAATAGACTGAAAGTGTTTCTACATCTACTTCTATGCCCCCATATTTGAACATGGAAATGTAACCAGCATAAATCTGTCTTTCGTCTTTGTTGAAGAAGGTTGCCGGCCATGAGTGATTCTTCTACAGTTACTGCTATACTTAGTACCAGAAGTTAATAAACATCAGTATTCGTGTGTGGAATCTTGTCAAGCTGACTTATATGTCTTCATTATATGTGTAGCTTACAAAATGTAAAATTCATCTCGATCTGCTACAATACTCGAACTTCAAGATCAGAATGAGTTAAAAATCGATATTTTTAATTGCAGCTGTGTCCGACTCCCCGGGACAACAAAATAAATAAAAACTGAAAGAACAAAACAAAAAAGAAAAGAGAATAGCTTAACAGGTGTATGGAAGCAAGAAATATGTTCACAAACATGATTGAAGTAGCTTACCTAACAAACCACATTCAAAATGCATCCGTGAAAATGAAGAGAGAAGAGAGAGAGAGAGAGCGAGCGCGAGAGAAGAGAGAGATTTTTTATATTATTTTAATATATTGTAGGTAAAAATAAAAGTTGAGATGTTGGGTATATTGTAAAATGATATTGTATAATTGATAAAGTAGTGTTTTGGGAAGGTAAAATAGTATAAGATGACATTTCCGGATAGGAATGCTCTAAGGATCAGCTGATACAAATTTACACGCAAATGCACACACTGAAGAAGGGGCCGAAATCCACAACCACAACTACGTAAAACTGTTTCACTCAAATCGAGAAAGATTTGCAAAAGGCATTTACATATTGTAGTAGTTTTAAATATAAAATCAGAAATTATTCCTTGTTCTAATATGCGCTTCCAAAGCCTTAGTGTGTGTTTGGAAAGCGTTCCATGTCTGTGTTTGTACGTTTTGCTAAAAAATGTGGATCTTAGGGCACTATTCACGGATCCACATAAGTCATCCAAACACATATTTCAATATAAATTTAGGTCCCACCGCACTATTCACACATTTAAAAATTATTTTGCTACAATATTTTTAGTAATAAGTTTTCAGTTTTCAGCAAATAAATGGTATCCAAACACACCCTTAAAATATATTAAACTACTTTTATATGTGCACACAAGTGTATGTTTCTCATTCCATTTAGGTTTTCCTGTTGGAATTAATGTTGTTGAATGCTTACAAACGATGAAATTCTTCCACAGCTACTTTTATCACTCCTCTAGGTCCACACTGTAATAACTGGTTTTTCTATTTGCCTGGTAACACTTTGCAAACATTATGGACCACACATCATGGGCTCAGACCTTCAAATTTTAATCAATTGAAAAAAAAAAGAAAAAAGATAGAGAGGAATTCTTAATGGATGTACCAAGGCTTGAGGCCTAATCATGAAAGAAAAAACAAAGACAACCTGGCAGAGAAATTTGAAGTTCACGAGGTTAGTCCATACCTTTCATCTCATTCATCAAATAAGTTAGAGATGTCGCGTCATCCGATATCACACAAACACACACATACGATGCAAAACATATACCATAATTTTTTTTAAAGTAAAGAGATTTATTAATAAAATAGGTTAGGCAAGCTCATGATGATGAGCACTCAGTAAACTCAAAAGAATTACAAAACTTATGCACAAAAATGGATTAAATCTATGAAAGCTTCTAACTGATTCCTTGATTTGTCTGTATCCTTAAAAGTAAAATTATTTCTCTCCCTCTGATAAAAAAAGAAGACTATTTCCCTCCCTCCACAATACATAATGGTGCAAAATTCCAAATCTCTGATTCCCAAACCAATTCCATCACCCAGATAAAAGGTCAATCACCCTCCTTGGTAGCACCCAATAGATTTGTGCAGGGAAATGAGATGAGCTCCTGTTTAGGTTTGATGAGAAGGCTTGGGATTTGAGTTGATTAGAGTATCCTACAGGTGGATTAGCACTTCTGCAAGAACACACAGTTCCAAGAAAGCTCTCAGAGCGTATCTCATTCACTAACTCAAAAATAGATTACAAATGAGAACCTGATATGCTATTTATACAATCTACACTATGCTAAAAGCCATTGGATTGGTTATAATCAAGACTAAATCTGATTGGTTAAAGCTTATCCAATCAGCTAACACATTTATTAACTAAGTACAAGTGGATCTAACTGGCTGCTGATACAATAACTGCTAGCTGTTTGGTTACAAGTCTAACTGCTTAGACTTCTCCAACTAACTGTCACAGCAGAGAACTCCAGCCTACCATGCTCCCTCCAATTACAACTGACTTGGAATTGCCTTAGGAACTTAGTTAACCATCAAATCTTAAACCTGGTTCGCTGCTGGAAGTGTTAGATCACAATAAGGTAGGCTACTGCACGGCTGAACTCAGCTACTGAACTGATGTAACTTGCACTGACTGCTAAATCAAGGATTGGCTGCCTGTTGCTGCCTTGTTTCAAGGCTGCTAATGGAAACAACTACTTTGATGATCCTGTATCAGAATTCCAAACATTCTAAAAACCAAGATCCATAAGCCATAAGCAACATCACAATCGACCAACAAATGGTCTATTGTCTCCCCACTAAATCGACACATACAACACCATCCAACTAGGGTAAATCCACACTTGATAAATCAAAAATTAGAATCTTTCCCCAGGCTGCTGTCCAAACAAAGAACGAAACCCCCTTAGTGGCTTTAGTACCCCAAATACTCCTCAAGGGGAAAGAGTTAATTGATGCACTATGGAGAACAGCCTCATAACAACAAGAGATGACAGTAAATACGCCACTACCTTTCAATTTCCGCTAATTCAGTCCCACAGTGTATCTACATATTAAATTGACAGTGATCTCTGTTGAAGTAACCCCGCAACACAACTTAGGATAGCTTTACTTGTATGTAGACAAACTGGAATAATGGTCATAGCTCAGCCCTTCTTTTCAGTATTTTTTTCATCTTCTCAGGTCAAATACACCCAGCAAAAGAGAAAAAATATAAATAAATGATTAGGTCAATTATGAGCCTTATTTAATTTAATTGAGATTAAAGTTTAGTTGAGTTGAGAGTTGAAGCTTCGAGGCTCAGTTGAAAAAAGAGTTATAACTTTGACTCATTGACTGTAAAAGAAACACTGAAAATCAGTTAAAAACGTAGTTTATTTAACATTCATCATACCTGTATCCTTTTTTAGCCAGAGAATATATCAAAAGGATTTCTTTATTTATAGAAGAGATGACTGCATAAAAAAATTTAAACAGATAAATTTATACCTTATTGACTAGAGTCCATAGTACACAGATCAGTATATAACAATACCTATTTGAAGAAAGTACACATTAGAATGTATTCAAAAATGCTCTGACCTTTACACTTTTTTCCATTTCCATTTCCATTATCATTCTTAAACTCTCACTTCAGCAAAGCAAGCAGAAAATATTCTTTCAAACAACTTACCCGTCAACAATGAATTGGTCATCCTGATTGTCTCCCTCAACCCTAGCATCTCCATGAACCATACCATTCACATGGTGCAAATTCTGCATCATTTGTGAAAGATAGTGGTTGCTAGCACTGGTATGATCAGAAAGCCCAGTTGGATGAGTAGTCCATTGAGAGACAATCCCAAGAACCTGGCCAGTAAGGTTTTGTTGCTCATGGAGAATTCGGGTCTGAATCTGATCCATTTCTGCCCGATGCTGACTCAGCATCTCATCAATCCTCGTCTTCCACTCTGATCTTCTCCTATTTATCCTCTCTTGCTGTTCCCTCATGTGAAATAACTCTTCTTCTCTTCTTCTTCTTTCCCTCTCCTCAATATCATTCCCCATAACTTCCCAGTCTCGAACTATCTGCTTTCTCAACTTCTCTCTAGCCTTCTCATGCTCTTCCTTCTCTGTCTCCCTCTCTTCCCATTTCTGTTCCCATTCTTTTTCGATCTCCACACGAGCACTCTCCCTTCTCTGTCTCTCACACTGTCTCTCCACCTCACGCTGCTCAAAGTGAGCCTCCAATTCCCTCAACTTCCCCAATTGGTTCCCAAGAAATCCCCAAGCGTTATTCTCCAACCCCATCAACACTTTTCTCTTCTTCTTCTTCTGCTGCTGCTTCTTCTTCTTGTTTGTTTTCTTCTTCCTCTTAGAATTAGACCCATTCATTTCCACTTCTTCATACACAAAACCATCATCCCTCCCCTTCCTCATCCGATCATTTCCATTGTAATTCTCCTCAGCTTCCTCCCCGTCATAGTCAAAGCCCAAACCCATCACCCCATTCTCATCAACGCCATTAATCCCAGCCACAGCCACAGCTACTGCAAAATCCCCATTCCCCTCATTACCCATTTGGCCAAACTCCATCATATTTATCCGCCTCCCAATGAAACCGGTCTCGGGCTCGGGCTCAGGCTCAGGCTCAAGCTCAGGCTCAGTCACCAAATCATTACTAGTACTAGTAGTACCATTACCACTGGCATTGGCAATGGGAACATCCCCAAAAACCTCCTTATACCTCAAAAAATTGGACCAATGAGTAAGGCCCTCAAGCCAATCAAAATCATCGTCGGAGTCGGGCTTCTTGATCTTTTGCTTAACAAGCAAGTACTGGTGCCTCATGTTCTGGACCTTGGTGGACACATCCTTCCAAGTCCAAAACCAAGGGAAGGCAATAGGGTCGCGGGCATGGTGGACCGAATTGACATAACAAGCAATGGGTCTGAATTTCTTCTCACGGGTTTTCATCTTGCCCAGGCTCCCATCGCACACCATCTCTCCATACTTTACCATTAGGGTTTTCTCTTCTGGCTCACTCCATTTCTTTCTTCTCGGAGGATTAGGATTGGGATTAGGATTAGGATTTGGACACATCATTTCATTATTTACTACTATTATTCAATTTATTAGCATATAATACCCAATTGAAATTCAATATTGACTACCATTTTTTAACAACTACAATTGTAGAAGAAGACTATATAGTTCGGGAACCAAAAGAAAAAAAGAGTGGTCTTAGCAAATTGAAAAAAAGTGCTTACCTTGAAAGCCCTATAGCTTTAGTGATTTGGATTTGGATTTGGATTTGGATTTGGAAGCTGTTGGCAAAATAGGGACTTGGGAGAGAAAGAGATTGGAAAACTTTGATTACATGATGTACGTATGTGAACTATGTATGATTGTTTTTTTCTGGGATGAATAAGGTGGGTGCTTAGTTCAATCAAGACATAAGAGTAGTATTCTGTTCAGCAAAAAACATGAAGACACAGAGTAGTAATACTAGTTGGAATAGGAAAGTAAAGTCAAGCAAGTAAACTCGAAGGCAGCAAGTTTAACCGAGAGTCTCTGTCTGTCGGACGATAAAAAGATTTTATTTGGGATTGTCATAAACTTCTAAAAAAAAAAAAAAAATCCTCCGGGTGTGAACCGCACTCGCTGTCCCAGGGTTTGGGAGTTCCTTGATTACTTTATACCAGGGGTTTTACTGATGGAAACTTTTTCTGAAAAATTAAAAGAGTTCTCAAAAAATTTGATAGTTTTTTTTTTTTTTTTTAACCTTTTATAAAAAATTTCTTAAAATGAATGACTAAGGGTACGTGTAGTACGCTGAATATAGATTACATTAAAAATAGTAATCTTTATTACTGAGAATATAAGACGTTGTAAAGAAATAACTATTATTATTCATAAGTTTGGTTGTTACATATAGAAAACTTGTAAAAGATAATATATAAGTAAACTTTATATTTTTGAAAATATATTAATTTTAAAATCTATTATATACACTAAGGAATAGCTATTACATTCATTTTAAAAAGAAATAGCTATTCTTCAATTTAAAGAATAGTTATTCTAATGTAATAACTAATCCATGTAATAAACATGCAACCAAATGACCGAATTGATATTATACATGAATGGTTATTTCATTACAGGAGCTATTACAGCGTACCAAACGTATATATACTCTAAGGGCATATGTTACGTTAGTGCACTTTTCAAGAATTTCAATCTTTATTATTGGGAATAAAATATGTTATAATGAAATAAATAAACCTATGCATAACTCATAAGTTTGGTTTTGAGTTATAACATTAGGTAATAAAAATTAAAGATTTATTTTTAGAAATATCTTACTAATATAATTATTTTTCCTTAAAAATAATACTTTTTAAATTCGAAAGAGATGAGTTACATTTTATACTTTTTTATTTTTATAATTTTTAAGTATATATGAAAAGTTTATTTATTTGGAAATATACTAATTTTAAAAATTATTACACTTACAAAGGCATAACTATTACACATTTTTTAGAGAGTAATAGTAATTCTTCATTTTGAAGAATAACTATTAATCAGGAATGATTATTCTATGTAATAAAAATATAACCAAACTAAAGAATAGTTAAACCATAGGAATAACTATTACATTACAGTGCCTATTACAGTCTACCAAACATAGCCCTAACTTCTTTTGATTTTTTTCATGTTCAAATTTTATATTTATATTTTTCATGTTTCAATTTTTTTAATAAAAAAAATTCAATAGTTACAATAGAGAATTAAGGATTTGAATCCAAGATGTCTCCATTGGAATTGCCATATATGAAATGGAATGAAAAATAAAAGTTTAAAATGAAACAATCTCAAATTTCAAGGGTCAAAAGTGTTCTTTAATTTAGTTTTTTAAGTATTAACACTGTCCATTTTCAAATTTAGCCCATTGTAGTGGAGCATGAGGAGTTGGTTTGGCTTGCTAGGAACCTCAAGCTGGACGTGACTAAGTATTCCAAGCAGATCTACGAGCCTGGTGGGTATGCCCAAGTCGATGATGATGATCAGGAAGCGACCTCGAGTTCTAAGCCAAGGAAGAGGCATTACCAGTGATGATCCCTGTAGTAGACACACAGACAAACAGACAAACATAGACATATAGCCAGTTTCTTTTCTTTTTCCTCTTCCTAATTCTTTTTAGCATATCTGCTGCACTTACATTTTATTTGAGACATTGGGTTGTATTTAAGAGCATCTTTACATTTTTTCTTTTAATTTAGGATATGTACTTATTTACAACTCATGGGATGTGTATGCATTTTATATTATCTTGCTTTTTTTCTTTGCTTTGAATGACATTCTGAGTTTGAATTCTATCTTGAGCAATCCCTTAAGCCATAGGAATCAAGAGAGAAGACTTGGTGTGGAAATTACATTCCAAATAGGAAAGGGAATCTGAAACCCTAGTGAACATGAGTACGCCTACAAGCATATGCGTGCGTGGGCTTTGACAATGTGTATGCATCCAGGACCATATGCATGCCGCCAAGCAAAAAACTCTAGTTGACTTTTTCCATTATAAAACAGCCATGAGAGGTTTCCAAACCTTCATAAAACATGTTTTAAGCTTAGGAACCAGTCTAAAAGGTTCCCAATGGCAGAATTCACTTATTTGGACGTCTCTATGTGGATTAACAAGCTTAATCTCAATTTCAAGGATGCTCTCATCCCTCTTGGTCTCTCTTGTATTTCTTACTTTCAACAAATCAAAGCGGATGAGCCTCTTCTGCGTGCAACTACTAAGTTTTGGATTCCTACTCAGCATGTTTTCCAATTCAATGGTGTGAAATTATGCCCCACTCTTAAGGAATTTGGTGCAATCATGGGTGAGCACGACTTTAGCGCTATCATTCTTCCTACTCTCAAGGAAGATATTTTTGACCAAACTCATCAACTTTTGAGGATTCCTCTAGCTATGACAAAGAGATGGTGTAAGTCCAATAAGATGAATGTCTTCATGGTTTTCAAGTATTTCTCTAAGAAAGAGGTTCCATTGGCTAGAATCAAATGTTCCCATCATCTCAATGCTTTTTTCCTTTTCATTCTTGCAAGGTTCTTCTTGGAGCATGAAACACCTCATGTGGATCCTGAAATTCTTTATGTAGTTAAACATCTAGGGAGTGGGAGCCCACTAGCCATTATCTTGGCCAAAACCCTTAATGGTTTGGATGTTGTTCATAGGGAGGAAGCAACACTCTTTGTGGGAAGTCCTCTTCTTCTTCAAGCATGATCCCTAATTCTTGCCTAGGTTTCCTTAACCTAGAAGGATTCCTCTAATTTTTGCATGGATCACCTTTAGGTTTTCAACCCATCGAGGCTCTTTATATCGTCTTTGAATATTTCTCACTTTTTGTCTTTTTCTTTTATCTCTCCTTTTTCCATTCACACTCATGCTCTCTTTTTCTCTCCCTCAAATATGGTTGTACAAGAAGCTCAAATTGACTCATCCTCCCCTTATTCATCTAATCGGTATCAACCGAAGCATTATTGTGATTGCAAGATTAAAGACAAAGAGATGGATCTTGTCAAGCTTAGTGAACTATTGAAGCATCTTACTTTTGTGGACATCCAATGGGTGGTAGAATGGTGACGCATTGAGGCCATGACTAGCTTTGGTTTCAAGGAAAACTGTGTACCTTTGGTTGGGCTTCACCATTGCTCTTATTATTCTACATTTCGTATTGCATGACAATTTGGCGACCATCAAGGGGTGCCTTGTGGTGATAGTTCTTATCATACCATAGCATTCACTAAGAGAAACTTAAGTAGAATTCAAGAGACTTGGCCTACAAGGGTGATGAATAGGGACATCTGTAGACACTGCATTTTGTATTCCTTACGACTTGGGTCCCTGTTCCTCAATGATGTTGGAATTCTAAAGCCCAAGGTTGGATTAGTGCTCGATCATATTGAAATTGACTTGAGGAAAGTGCTTTAGGAAAAATATAACTCTTTCATGCAAGCTCAAGATTTGCGTGCACATGCTTCATGCATGCATACGCATGCTAGAGTTCCAAAAAATATGAAAGGCAAGTTTTTTTGCATTAAAGTTTGGTTTTGGAATGAATCCCACATCATTTGGGAGCCATTCCAAACCCCCTTTTTTTTTACTATAAAAAACCATACATGGTACCTTTTCAACACACATAGAAAATCCTAAGGAAAAACTCAAGATTCACTAGAAATAGTGAATCAAAGAAGGAGTTTTTCACAAAACATTCTCAAGTCAATATTTTTCTGATTGAGGCCTTTTTTGGCCTTGATCTTCGAGTTTCGAGTTTACTAATCACTTCTTTGTTTGATTGTGAATAGATTGACTAAGGTAATGGTCAAAATCAAGCTAAAGAGCTTTGTGTTTTGCATGCAAAGTTCAATATCCTAACTGAATAAGAACATAACACATGCATATAGGGAAATAATCCAAACTCTTTAAGTATGACACGGAGCACATAAACACATAGATCCAAGCATAGGTAGGACACGGGGCCCAAAGAGACATAGATCTAAACATAAACATAGCATAGAAAGAAAAGGCTATGTAGATCTAAGCGTAAACATGTAGATCTAAGCATAAACATGGCAAAGAGCCTAAAAGCATGTGGATCTAAGCACAAACATTAAATTTAGATATATCCTAGCCCAAGAAGGCTAGGCCAGGCCAACAACATTAAAGCGATAAATCATGGCAAAAAGCAATGAAACATGCTAGAAAAACCATAGAACATGCTAGGAAGCAAGATAAAGTTAAAAACATGCAAGATAAAGCAATAACATGCTAGGAAAAGAAATGGGAAAAGCTACATCCATACCCCTAAGCCTCAAGTCCAAGGTATAGAACCAAGGAGAGAAAGATTAAGAGTAAGAACAGTACCTTGTGATTGTAGAGAAAAGAGAAGAATCAAAGGTGTTTGGATATGTTTGAGAGAGAAATTAAAGAGAAGGGAGAGAGAATCTGCCTAGAAAACAACCCTTTTTTTTTTTTTTGCAAAATGAGGGGCTTGGAAGCAATTAAAGTGGAATTATGACCCTTCAACTTCCATCAGCTCTTGAGTGGCCACCGGCCACCACCAGCGACCACACAAGGGCCGCTGGCCACCCCTGTTGACATCAGCAGTTTTAGCTTTTCCTGGTTCAATTTTGGACGTATATTTAAAGGTCTTCCTCGACTCGAATTGACCTAATCTTGGTGTCCCTGGAAAGCTCTATATATCTAGTTTCCATAAAAATAAAGAAATTGGAAATACGATGGTTGGATCAAAAGTTATGGCCTTAGGAAGCGTGTTGACGCGCTTTGCTTGGTTTTCTAGATATCTCAACCACTTTAACTCCGATTTTGACCCGTGAATAGTCATTGGAAAGGGAATTTGATAATCTTCACAATGATGCTGGTCCCAACCTGTTCTGAAGATCATATCAAAATTAGGGTTTCTAATGCCCTTGGGAGTCAACATCGGGTCAAACTTGGTCAAATTTGACAAAAATCTCTGAGTGACTCGAGTTTGATGTAAAAACATGAAAAATGTTGTTTCAGGTGGACTTTGACCTCGTTCGACTTTCGGTCAACCCAAGGTTGACTAGGGGCATTTTGGTCAATTTGACCAAAAAAGGCACTTCGAGTGCTCCGATGCTTGAACGGGTTACGCCACATCAATCTAGATGTTTCCGTGGCCTCATGGAAAAAAGATAATATCTTTGGAATTTTTGGGGTTCGGCACGCAAATCGTGGGCAGACAAAATACGGTATCTACACACACATATACACATCCTAAACTGACATGTGGAAGGGCAGAAGGAGCATAACTGAACCTTCCAAGCCTGAGCCAAAGGATGCGTCTTGAAGTCATGTTGTAGATGAGTGTCGTCAATGCCTTCATCAATCTCTCCAATGTATGTCTCTCATCCAACCTAACACGGTGAAAACCTAAGTCTACAATTATTGTGCCCAGGAGCGTTGGGGCCTAGCCTATTCATGTCGTCAGACTCTAAGTCTACGTCTACATCTAACATGAGCTCATCCTCAAGCTTGTCAACCTTCGGGCCACCTCCCTCCTTGGTATGGGGAAATAGTGAAGAACCCCTGCCAGAACCAGTGTAGTACTAGGATGAAGAACCGGTTGTCTCCATTAAGCATCGGGTCCTAATGTGATGTGCTACGTGCATAACCCCAGAGAGCACAATATCATTACCTCCTCAATCGAAATGTCACTGGAGAAATCGAGCCACTTGCTCACTGGCCGAAATAGTATCCTCATCACTACCAGATGAGTCTTTGTGGACACAAGGGGTCTTTTTGGAGTCCCCACCTAGTTTTTGCAATGGTTTAGGAATCATATATATATATATATATATATATAGTTCCCTTTTCGAGGAAGGACCTTTGATCTTACTACTAAAGTATGAGTTTGGAGATTAAGTACGTTCTTAGGAAGGTGTTAGGCACCTAAGATCGCCCAACCCTAAGGTTGGCCTCCCATCGTTATGTCTTATGTCTTAACCTTATAAAAAAGAAAATTCAACACTTGTATTCTAACTCATGTACACACTAGCATGCATCTAACATACAACATGACATCATTCATCCCCAAAACACATATCTATCCATAAAGCAATAGAGAGCCAAACACATATGAGAAACCTTAGCATATGAAACCCTATCATACATCTCAAGGTAAGGCAGCAACCCCAAACATGACAGCGAAGCAATGAACATCAATATGGCAGCAAGCAAGTCATATCATGAATAAAAACGAGGCATCAACTTTATACACATATATCAAGAGAGAATTAAACAAACAACATGCATGTACATATGAATGAATGACCTGCCTTACTTACCTTGCAACATCTCGACACCTATGGCATGGTGCATGTACATGTGAATGAATGATCATGGTGTTTAATCAAGACATAAATACAAAACCCTAATCTAAACATATTAAAGATTAACAAGCATACAAGACAGAGACTCAGGTATGTATAAATATAAGAAAAGGGTTTAAACAGAGACAAAACATGTGAAGCAAACAAACCAAACAACATAAGAAATTTGAATTAAGGTGTCTGTGCTAGTACTTGAGCACGTAGCTAGAGGCCTGCGTACACAAGATTCAACCTGCGTACGCATGCTTATGCCATGCGTACGTGCGACTTGTTCAAAATGCTAACTTAGAAATACGAAACAGAAAAACAGAGCATAAAAGAAAACCCTAATTCTAACAATCTAACATGCTCAAAACATGCAAAAAAGACATAAACCTACTCTAAATAAACAGGTTATAACACAAACAAAGCAAGAAAAACAGATTAAACAGTACAAAAAAAGACTAAAAAGAGAAAAGAAAGTTTGAAGCTTGATACGTCAAAAAGGAGTTCCTAAATTTTGATTTTGACCGTTCCTCTCAGTCAAATCTATCACAAGTCATTAAACAAGCAATTAGCAACGTTAAACTAAAAGGATTGGGGCCAAAAAAGGTCCCAATCAAATAAAATTGACTTGAGGGTGTTTTGTAAAAAACTCCCTTTTTGATTGACTATTTTCTAGTGAATCTTAGGTTTTTCCCGTGGGATTTATGTGTGTTTTGAAAATGTACCATATAAGGCTTTTTATAGTGAAAAAAATAGGGTTTGGAATGGCTCCTAGACGATGTGGGATTCATTCCAAACCTCAGCCATTATTGTAGAAAACTTTCCTTTTCCATGCTTTTGAAATCCTAGCTGCGTACGCAGAAATGTGCCTGCATATGCATGCTTTGGCCCACGTACGCAGGCTGCTGCCCACATACATGAGCTAAGGGCTACTTTGGTCTTTTATTTCCAAAAATAGATTTTTACTTAGTTAAAAGATTATATTTTCCATTTTAACACTTCTCAGGTCAATTTGATATCTGACTGGGCTCTAAACTAGCCTTGGGTCTTAGAATTTGAGCATCATTGGGGAATGGGGGCCCGAGTCGTAAGGGGTACAAAATGCGGTGTCTGCAAATGCCCCTTTTTTTATTTGTGATCTTTGCTAATGGAATCAAAAGAATAAGAGGTAAAACATTTTGTTTCGATGTACAGCTCAAGCCCAACCCATGCACACGACACATCATGCATAAATGGGGTAAGGTGCAACTCCAAAGAGTTGCATGAGATTCATATGTCTGAATTCCCACCCTTGTTGCTTTGAAAATGAGCAACGTCAGGTTCACTAGCCCAGAACTTGTTTTGCCTGTAAGCAAATGGCAAGTGACTCGCTATCCTAGAGTCACTAAAAAAAAAAAAAAAGTGCTCTTACGAGCTAACCCAATAAACAACAAAAGGATGTAGTCTTTATAGTGTCCATCCAGGGCTCTTACCTTAAACTTCTCTAGGTGACTTGTTCCTCTTGTCTTCTTCACTTCTTTCTCTACCTTTTCTGGTGAGGCTCTTGCCTCGGGTTGACCTTGGTCTCTTTCTCTATCATTATCCCTACCAATTTCTACTATGCCTGCATGTTCAACTCTCGAAGGATATGTGCATGAGTAGTTTTGATTGTTGGATCCACTGGGAATGGTGAAAAATTGCTGAGGAGTAGATGTGCATAGGGAGGAATCTTTTGCCTCTCATAACTTGCTTAGGGATGATAAACTCGCTAAGGAGTAGTAGGAATGGACTCCTTGAGGAGTAGTGTAGATGTGTGAACCACTAGAGAAGAATCTTCTGCTTCCTTCATGATTTGTTGAGTACTTTGAGGAAGAATCTTCTGCTTCCTCATTGGGGATTTTTTTTTAGGTGTATTGGACTCACTAGGGAAGAATCTTTTGCTTCCTCGTTGGGGATTGTTTAAATGTGCTTGGGTCCATCAGGGAAGAATCTTCTGCCCCCTCCATGGGGATGATGCTTGATGTGCTCGAACCATTGAGGAAGAGTCTTCTGCTTCCCTACTGAGGATAGTGTTCTTGATGTGCTCGATCCATTGGGGAAGAATTTTATACTTCCTTACTGGGGATAGTGTTCTTGATTTTGTGTGATCTGCTGGAAATTGTTTTAGGATGTACATGCTTCATTAGGGGAAGAGTCTTCTACTTCCTTTACCGCTCACTAGGGAGTCCTTTGATGATTTTGTGCCTAATTGGGGCAATCTTGAGATCTTCTTCTTCTCCTTTTTTGAAAGATTTTTTTTTTCTAAACTACACGTAGTTTAGTGGTGAAGCCTAAACTACATGTAGTTTAGCCATCAGGTGTGTTCCCACCTTTTCATTTTTTTCTCCAACGGTGTCTAACCGTTTCTTTTTCTTCTTCATTCTCTTCATCTACCTCACCTCTTCACATTCTTTATAACTCTTCTTTCTTTCTTTCTTTTTCTTCTCTTTACAAAAACCTCCATCTCCTCTCTTTTTCTCTCACTTTCTGACTCTTTCATTCTCTCAAACTCTCTCATTCTCTCATTTTCTCTCTTCATCTTCTCCAATGGCACTCAAGGCCAAGAAGTCCTCCTACGTCCTTTCTTCTGATGCATTCCACCTCACCCACTGGAATGGGGCAATGAGATTGATGGGGCCTCCACCATTGAAATACCGACCAGAGAATCACATTCCCATGGCTAAATCTGTAAGTTTTCAAACTTTTCCTCATTTTCAAGATTCTCTATGATCTTTCGTTTTTATGTGTTTTTGGCCATGTAAATGCTTGGGTTTGCTATGGGATGGGTTTATATGAAAACCTGATACCTTAGTTTTGATATAGTATTTTGTCCTCCCTTGATTTGCGAACCGGAGAACTCAAAGTGCCTCATTCAGCCAAAATGACCAAAACACCCCTAGTCAACCCTTTTGTGCCGAAAGTCAAACAAGTTCAAAATCCCCTCAAAATATCACTTTTCACCGTTTTACATCAAATCTGAGCTTCTCGGAGATTTTTGGCAACTTTGACCAAGTTTGACCCGAAGTTGACTCTTGACAGGCCCTAAAAACCCTAATTTTGATCCGGCCATTAGAACAGGTTGAAACCAACACCATTGCAAATATTATCAAATTATCAATCCAACGACTATTCATGAGTCGAAATCGGAGTTAGAACAGCTGAGTTATCACGAAAACTGGGTTAACGCACTAATCAATGCACCACTAACTTCCAGGAGCCATAACTTTTGATTTGACTAATGGATTTTCAAGTTCCATATCTTGTTAGAAACTGGATGTCAAGATATTTCCAGGGGTTTCAAGATCAAACCCATCCGAGGAGGTTTGCAGGTGGCAGCCCTACAAGGATTTTCGCCTCGTAAAGCGTGCTGGGGCTATAAAAGGCCCCAGGCACCTCCAAAAAAAAAAAAAAGACTTTCTTGGGCCCTGCTCTCTACCTAGACATTTTTTACACGCTTCCTCTCTCTTTTAAACACATTTCTACACACAAAAACACCCAAAAAACAAATCAAAGCCTCTTGATTCTTCTCTTTACCAAAAATACAAGGTATTGTTCTTATACCCAACCTTCTTTCCCTTGGTTCTACACCTTGGATTTGAGGTTTAAGGGGTATGGATGTAGCTTTTTAGCTACTATCCATACCCCTTTTATCTTCAAAGCTTCATCTAGCTTTTATCTTGCTTGCTCTTGCTTTAATAACATGATTTATTGCTTTACCTAGCATGTTTCTTGCGTTATCTTGCTTTTAGCAAGCTTTTTAGCTTATTTCCATATGCTTCGATGTTTGTTCATGTGTTAGTTGCCTCTTCTACATGTTTTATGCTTTACACCATGCTTTAGATGCTTAGATCTTTTCTTTCCCATGTACTAATGTTTAGGTTTACATGCTCACATGCTTGATATTATGTCTTCGGCTATGCCTTGCTTAGATCTACATGTTTGTATGCATGTTCTGTTGAGAAATTTAGACCTCGGTTGATAGAATTAACAAGCTTTAAACCCAAGTTGTTAATTAGATTTATTATGAATAAATCTTGTTAAAACAAACAAATATCAATATCATGCACAGCGAAATAGTAAATAAGACAAGATATGATGACCCAGGAAAACCAATGAAATAAACTAGTTTCACAGCAAAAAAATCTGGGGGGAAACCTTCCCGAAAAGCAATTCACTATAGTAAAGAGAAGTTTCAGATCTAATACAAAACCTTTGTCCCTAGACTCTACAATCCCCGTAGATGAACTTACAGCAGAAACCTTCTACCGCTTGAGAACCTCCAAACTCTTCAATATATGAACGCCACCCTTTTGCACAGATCCCAGTACGTGACTAATTCTAGCAATTTGAAGATGTTGTTGGCTGCAAAGTTCTTTACTTCATCAACAGTGAAGATCAAGAAGTACTTGGTTACAAAACCTTAAAGCGCAAAAGATGCAGTAACTTCTTGTAGAGAGAATAAGGCACCAGGTCACTTTCTACATGTGTTCTCCTTGTATAACGGCCTTTAAAATAAGCCTTATATATGTCTAGGGTTGTGAGAAAAGAAAACCTACACATACATGTCAGCTAAGGCCAAAAATCAGATTTGAAAATTCTGATTTCATAAATCTTGACAGATTCAGCGTCTATCAAGCTTTGTTCTTAAATCTTGATATATATATATATATATATATTTTTAGATTCTAACGGTCGCAACGGTGTTTCTGGTTTCCAAATCAGACCACCGGATCGAAAGATATCGCATGATCAAGTTTGCACGATCAGCATGCATTGTGTCTAGGTAAGGACGACCACACATGATTAGTTTAAATTAATTTTGATTGGTTAAACCATTAAAATTAATTAAATAATTCTGCGATTGGTTGATAATTAGTGTTTAAAATAGGGATGCATGCATAGGAATAAAAGGGATGATTGGATAATATTAAAATTGTGGATTATCTAAACTCTATCAAGATTTATTTTAAGGTATTTATCTACAAGATAATTGTTCTTAAATAGCCTGAATTATCCAAAAAAGAGATGAAAAATTAGGTACAAGGACCAAAAAACCCTAGAAGATGAGTCCAAACGGCACGTGAACGCGAAAGAACGTTCGGAGTCCAAAGGCCAATGGCACAATCTATGCTTGAAGGCTTTAGTATTGTGATGGGAGTGACGGGCTAGGAACTGGAGCTACTGGCTTGAGTGTCAGGCTTAGGTTCTCTTTGTAGCCTTCCTTCAGATCTTGACCAGATTCTCCCTTAATGACAGGCTTGGTCGGGTTAATCAAAGCTAAGACCCCATCCACATCCATCAATCAACCAAAACAAACACACACAACATGCAATGCAATTTTAACCTGGACTGACCTAAGGGTAGGTTCTAAGTCATTATGCTGTAGCGTGGGTTTGTTGTTTCATTATTTCCCATAACTAGGACGTTACACATCCCAACTTGTAATGTAATGAACATTGCGTTGGTCCAAACGGCATGGTTTATCCATTACAGTCAATAGGAAATGATCCAGTGACTTTGGGCTATGAGTTGGTGAGTTCGCCTCTAGGTACTTGAATCCAATGAAGATCGGTGATCCATGGTTACTACCACCACAAAATTGTTGAAAAGGGGTGCATACATTGTTGTTTGGATGGCACACATTATGACAATTAGCGAAAGATTTTAACAAATAATATAAACAAAAAAATATCATACAACAAAAATATAATACAACATCCCATTAAACATAAATAAACAAACAAACAACTATATCATGCAAGACCATGCAAAACAAGGGTACATATTTGGTCACTTAAGTCTAATCGAAGCTTAGCCCTCGACATCCCTAGTGGAGTCGCCACTGTGAAAGACCTCGAAAGTTGCCTCTCAAAAAAAAAAAAAAAAAAAAGAAGAGATTTTTGGAGTGCTTTTTAGTGCACCTCTCTTTTTGGGTAAGTGGTAGGGAGTCGTCACTTATTTTTAATACAAAAAAAAATTAAATTAAATATATGACTGAATTATTCTCTTCATTGATTGAATAAAAAATTACATTATTGGAAAATTGAAAATTACATGGTTTTGGGTCCTAGTTACAATCTACCAAAAATACATGGCTTTTTGTCCTAGTTACATTCTACCCAAAAAAAGAAAAGACAAGGCTCAGATCTACTTATCCAAAGACCTAAATTTGGAGGCTATGTTATGGAATGTGAAGGTGTTAGGCACCAATTCCGCCCAAACAGAGTCTGGTCTTCTAGACTCTTGTGACCAATATACATTTTTATGCATGTCATGAATGATATGTATAACATGTTAAATAAAGATTAAATCACATAAATTTATTTATGAATGAAGTCTCTTCTTTTGTTTAAAAAAATTCAGATCTATTTTGATTGGTAAAAAAATTGATTTTGATTTGTATACCAGATCTGTTTTGTAGGATGTAGAAAAAGGTGGTTTTTGGAGATAGAAAATTCAGATATGTGTTTATCACATGAAATATAGTCTTTTGATTTGAAGAATATCAGATCTGTTTTTTTTTTTTTTAAGTACTAAAAAATGGTTTTTGATAACAAAAAAAATTAGATCTGTTTTTTATATGTTTTAAAAGAATGAAAAATATTTTTTTAAGAAGAAAGTTTCACTTATAATTTATATTTATGCAACATGAATTAAATAAAACAAACACAAACACAATCATGTTTAATCTTTTTCTTTATTTCAAAAATCTGCATATGTTGAAGAAAAATCAGATCTATATCTAAGAAAGATACAAATCAGTTTTTTTATTTAAGAAAAATTCAAATCGACATCTAAGAATGATGCAGATCTGTTTTTGTTTAAGAAAAATTCAGATCTACATCTAAGAAAGATGCAGATCTTTTTTTGTTTTAAGAAAAAGAATTATTCTCATGCAAATTATTGGAATTAAGAAAAAGATCATAACAATTGTATAAAAATCAAGATCATGCTTTAACAAAACAATAAATAATGATTCATGGATAAAGAAAAACATTCATCGTCATAAACAAGAAGCATAAAAAGAAAACGTGATTGAAAACAACCTCTTGCGTGAGCACTCCTTATTCTTGAGAGGATGTTTTAGGGTTCAAAGAAACTTATTTGGTTATCTTTGAAACCTAAAAGCCCTAATTTTAGCAGCAAATCTCAGAAAGGATTAGCAAATATCAGCAATTTGAGAGCCTCAAAACGCATGCCTCTCAGAGCCTAGAAAAAAAGGTCCTGAATTATGAGACCCAGCCTCTATTTATAGAGGCTAGAAGACTCTAAAAAATAACTCTGATGTATAGAACGCGAATTGGGACACATCCTTTTGCGAAAAGATCGAAAAAGATGTGCCTTATCGTCACCCAAAAGGCATTGGGCAAAAGCCCAAAAGGGGGAAATTCGGCCCTTTTAAAGTGCCGTTCAGTACTCCAAAAGTGCCGAATAGGCTCTTGGACACCGAACGTTCTTCTATGTTTGGGTGCGTTTTGGACTCTCCTTCTAGGGTTTTTTGATCCGGTCCATGCACCTAGACGTGTTTTCATCCTTAGTCTATGATTTTTTTATCTCTTTTTTGGAAAATTCAGGCTTTTTCAGGAAAAATTATCTTGTAGATAAATACCCTAAAATAAATCTTAATAAAGTTCAGATTATCCACAATTTTATTGTTATCCAATCATCTCTTTTATTCCTATTGATAGGCCACAAACTGAATGACCCCTTGTGATTAAACCAATTAATTAATTAGCCAAGTTATTAATTAATCAATTTATCATGCAATTGCGTGGAAGTACAAACAAATCACCAAACAACTAAATATGCAGCGGAAATTAAATAACACGGTAATTTGTTTACGAATGGGAAAAACTCTTGCGGCAAAAACCCCACCGGGTGATTTTCAGGTCACCACTCTCAAAACTCCACTGTTATCAAATCAAGCGGTTACAAGTGAAGGAATCCTAAGTACCTTACCAACCTACAGTTGAACCCTTACCCCAATACCCAATTGGACTTGATCTGTAGTGACAGTTCCATCTTTTGATGCACGGCTCCCAAGTACGTGACTAACCAATGCGCAGATCCCAGTACGCAACTTTAAACACCAACTTAGAAGGAGAGGTTGGCTGCAAAGTTCTTCAGTTCATCCTACACGATGAAGATCGGGAAGATACTTGGTTACAAAACCCTTTGGTGCAAATACACAGCAACTTCTTCAGAGAAGATGAACTAGGTCAAGAACTTCGTCTTTGATCACAAATTGCTTGAATAGAGTTTGCTCAATACTTATGCAACTTGTGTCTTCTTTGACGGCTCTTAAAACAATCATTATATATGTCTAGGGTTAGGAGAAAAGAAGGCCCAAAGACACATTCACGGATCCCAAGAAATCAGATCAGAAAATCTGATTTTATAAATCTCGACAGATAGCAGGTGTCGAGTAGCTATCGAGAAGGTGTCGAGCTTTAATGATTTTGCACTTCAGCTTGTTTTTCTTGGACAGACTTGATGACTTCAACACTTGATCTTGAAACCTTGTTTCTTGAAGTATTAAAAACACCTAGAACTACCCAATTACAAGTAGAGTGCGTTTTGGTCAAAGGATTAGCCAATTTACATAAATAAGTGACATATGTTCTTAACAAGTGAAAACACATATGTCCTAACAATCTCCCCCTTTGGCAATCCGTGACAAAACCACAACAAACAAATGAACATACGAGAGAAGTCATAAATCACTCAACTCATACTCACTTGTTGAATACAATAAAATCTATCCTAACACAAACCCTTGAAAAGCTTTGCAAGAAAAGAGTTTATGGCAAGTTAGATTTTGACAACCTGTATTTCTGAAACACTTTAAACAAAATTCATCAAGGCATCTTGTGTGAAACAGAAATAAATAGATTGCATACAAGTATAAGAATCATGTGTATAAAGATAGAAAAGAAACAACACATGTAGAGAAAGGTGAAAGAAATATACATTCACATATAATGAATACAAGTACAATGTATGTAAAACTAGTCACAAGACCTAATGTACAAGAACAATGTATCTAAAAAGAAAGAAAAGAAAAGATACATCATAACCTCACTACATCCCTCAAATATCAACACTCCCCCTAACAAAAAATGTCCTATACTAACTCTCCTCCTAAGATGACTACTCTCATAACTCAAAATTACTCTCCCTTTTTGTCATGAGTGACAAAGGGCAGAGTGTCATGTAGACATCTCGTCAGTAGAGCTAGCATCTCCATCATCATCCGAAGCATCATCGTCATCACCATCGTCATCACCATCATCATCATCATCCTCAGAGTCAGAACTTGCTGGAGGAGGTGGTGAAGGAGTAGCCTCAGAAGCAAAACCACCCATGGTCGCCTGCCGTCGTGCAATATGACCAATACGAACATTCACCTGATACAACTCAGTGGAGAGTGTATCGAGGCGAGCATCCATGCGCTGCAACTGCGCCATGATGTCTCCAAGAGATACATCGCCCATAGAGGAAGAAGGAGCAGATGTAGATGGAGCAGATCTGGATGGAGCTGAACAGAAAGGAGGAGTGGAATTCGTCTGTCTCGACCTAAACTGAGCCTCACTACGTTTTACGGTAGTGGCATCTATGACACAAATGTGTGTGAAGTGGTTGGACACTAGAAAAGGGATAGAAAAATGGTGTAAGATCCTCGTGATAGCGGAAGGAAAGATGAGCTTATCACGGGACGCCGAATCTAAGTGAACATCTATGATAAAAAGAATGAAATGAGAAGTGAAATCTATAGTCAGATGCTCAAGAAGAGATAAAAAAAATGGAGCACGAGGCTCTTTGATGGAGTTGTAGTGAGAGAGTGGATGGAGTATAAAAGTCATCACCATGTTTAAGAATCTAGGACCTTTAGCAAAAGGTCTACATGATGTATACTGATGTTCGCCCCAATCAGCGGGGCGCTCACAAAAAGCAGAGATGAGCTCATCTTTGGACACAGTCCTCAGACGCTCACAAGAAGGATAGTCAGGAAACTCTATCCTAGGAACCCTAAGTACATCTGCAACTAACTGCGGTGTGACAGGGATGCGCGTACCTCGAACGCGAGTGAAAAAGAGAGGTACTGAATGATCGATCTCGTGCATGTTGGAGTAGAACTCCTGAATGAGTACGAGAGGACAAGTGACCGGGACGTCACATAGTGACTTCCATCCCCTACTGTGAATGACAGAGGGAAGGTTAGTGTCGGCGAAGTCCGCCAAAATGACTTGGCATTCCAAATGAGCACCTCGTCTAGAAAAGTTCTCTGAAAATGCCTTGTGGGCATCTCCATCACGAAACCGAAGATTAAGAGGAGCAGAATTAGAAGAGGAAGAAACTCCAGAACACAGAGGGTTCCGAGCAGGAGTGGATTTACGTTTGGGTGTCATAGATACTACTAACGTAAACAGAATGAGAAAAAGATAGAGAATGAGACAATCAGAAAAGTCCCAAAACAGTTCACATATATCAAATATATTGAACAATGAGTACGTATGCATGGGGAATGCATGAACATGTGACATGCAAGGAAAAAACATCATGGGCTCAGCCCAATCCAATCCTAACAGCACACAAACATAGAACACACATCTAAATGCATGTAAATACCATTCTAATGCACATGAAATGCAATGTATGACATTTTGAACACATTTAAGTGAAAACCCAACCTAAAATTTCAAGAAAAACTTATTAATTTTGAAAAACCCCAAAAATTTTCAAAAACCCCAAAACCTAAGATTCAAAACATGAAATGCATGAATTATGAGGGAAAGAGAGATCATACCAAGTGATTCGAAGCAAGGAAGGGCCGAAAATCACGTGGATTGAAGATTTGGAGTGAGAAAAAGGAGTTTAGGAGATGAACAGCTGCGGACAGATCAAGAGAGATTGAGAAAATGAGAATCGGATCTGACAGAAGCTTATATAGGAGCTTCAGTAATTCTCGACAGTTAAGGTGTCGAGAGGTGTCGAGACAGCTGTCGAGGAAGATGTCGAGAAAATGCACGTCGACAACTGAAGGTGTCGAGAAGGTGTCAAGGAATGAACACCAGAACCAAGAACAGAAGCTCGATCGATCGACAAGGTATCGAGAAGGTATCGAGGAGGCAGGAGATTTCTCGATCGATCCATCAGGTGTCAAAGAGGTGTCGAGATTGCGATAAGAAAAAGATTTGAGAAGCTCGATAGATACCAAGGTGTCGAGGAGATGTCGAGCCAGCAGTTAAAAGTAGTTTTTCGAAAAGTGAAAAACACAGATATGAATGCAATCCAACATGAACCTCAACCAATGATCCAATCAACATATTGAGCCCTCAAAAACATCTCTCAACAAATATTTTCAAGCACATGGATCCCCAAAAACACACACACACACACTAAATAAGTCTAACCAATTTTATTTTTCAAAAACAAGTCAAGACAATTTAGTGAGCATACATTAGCATATGTAAACACTTGTGATGGCCAAATCACATTGTACCTGCACATGTATCAATAGTAGCAAAGAATATTGCGTGTTGTGTTTGAAAAACATCGCAAGATTGCATATGTGTATACATGTTATGACGATCTGAGATATGAGAAAATAACTTTAACTCACACACAATCATAACTGTTTGATGGGGACTATCACCTTCAAGGTACATCCTATAACTCCCATATCTCCTAAAAAACACGCTTGCAATCATATTTAAAGCATTTTAATCTTTTTGCTTTATATTTTTTTTGCATATTTTCTTTTAAGCATATCATGCATGGGCATATAAAAGAGAGAAAAGAAATACCGAATATGTTAAGCATAGACATTGCACTTTTGCTATGCCGAAGCATACGGATGTCTTTGACACTGCACTTTTACTATGCCGAAGCATACAGGTGTCTATGACACTGCACTTTTGCTATGCCGAAACATACAGGTGTCATACTATGATTGGCGGGCAACAGTGGTGAGATGGTTATTTATACCTTTCTCTTAGGATTTTCTAGTCCTACCCGTCAAAAAGAGTAATATGAGTGTTAAGTTTTAAGAGATAACTTAATCTTACTCATCACAAACAAGAGCCACAAAACTCACTTGCTTAGTTGTGCATAGAGATGCTCATCTAAGCTACAAAAGATACAAATTTAGAAAACTTTGTTTCAATAGCCATCCAAGGTACACAAGTACCAAAGTACACAAAACACACACTATTTTTGTATTTTCTAATTTTTTTTTCAATTTTTATTTATTTATTTTTTATATCAAAAACAAAATAAACAAAACTAAAAATAAACAAACAAAAACATGTTATCAAAGCAAAGCATAAAACTAGATGCAAATGCATCAGGAAGAGGAACAAGAGAAGGAGATCAATCCATGGAGATGACACCAATGTTTTGACAAAGGAATTCAAAACGTTTGCTGTCAAGAGGTTTGGTGAACAAGTCAGCCTTCTAATCATCAGTGTGGATAAACTCAAGAGTGAGAGTACCATTTTTGACAAGCTCCCTAATGAAGTGATGTCGAATCTCTATGTGTTTGGTTCTAGAATGTTGAACTGGGTTCTTAGAGATATTGATGGCACTGGTGTTGTCACAGTAAATAGTGAAATGCTCTTGACAAATACCATAATCATGAAGGAGTTTTTGCATCCAGAGGAGTTGGGTGCAGCAGCTACTGGCAGCGATGTATTCAGCTTCTGCTGTGGATAAGGAGATGGAGTTCTGCTTTTTGCTCATCCAAGAGACAAGATTGTTACCCACATAAAAACAACCCCCCGAAGTACTCTTTCTATCATCAGCATTGCCAGCCCAATCAGCATCAGAGTACCCAACTAAAACACCATTAGTGTCCTTACTATACCGCACACCGAACTCAGCAGTGGTTTTGACATACTTTATAATTCTTTTTAAAAGCAATCATGTGAGATTCTTTAAGGTTAGCCTGATATCTAGCACACACACCAACACTATAACTAATGTTAGGTCTACAAGCAGTAAGATAAAGAAGACTACCTATCATGCTTCTATAGAGAGAAGGATCAACACTTTTACCTAAGAAGTCTACAGTGAGTTTAACATTAGGGCTCATAAGGGTTCTAACAGAACTAGCAGATTCCAAACCAAACTTTTTCACAAGATTCTTAGCATATTTAGATTGAGAAAGGAATATACCTGAATCTTGTTGGCGAATCTGCAATCCTAGGAAGTGAGTCAGCTCTCCAATCATGCCCATCTCGAACTCGGCTTGCATGAGTTTTGAGAAGCCATGAGCAAGTTCATCCTTAGTCGACCCAAAAATGATATCATCAACATAGACTTGAGTAACTATCAACTCACCATCTTCCTTTTTGATGAAGAGAGTTTGATCAGCCTTCCCTCTTGTGAACCCATGTGACACCAGATATTGTGTGAGTCTATCATACCAGGCTCTAGGAGCTTGCTTCAACCCATAAAGTGCCTTTTTAAGGTACAGCACATGACTCGGAAAGTGTGGATCAATGAATCCTTTTGGTTGAGCCACATAGACATCCTCTTTGAGTAACCCATTCAAGAAAGCAGTCTTTACATCCATCTGATAAAGTTTGAAATTCAGCTGACATGCTAGGGCAAGAAGAATTCTAATTGACTCCATTCGGGCAACTGGGGCAAATGTTTCATCATAGTCTACTCCTTCCATTTACGAGTATCCTTGAGCCACAAGGCCAGCCTTATTGCGAATCACATTGCCTTCTTCATCAGTCTTGTTGCGGAATATCCACTTTGTACCGATGATGTGTTCACCTTCCGATCTAGGTACTAGAGTCCAAACATTATTCCTCTGAAACTGAAGTAATTCATCATGCATTGCTTCAACCCAACTCTCATCTTGTAATGCTTCCTCAACTTTCTTAGGTTCAACCTGTGACAAGTAGTAGGAATAAGACACAAAGTTAGCAACACATTTATCAACTGTGCGTTTTCTTAATGTGAGTTCATTCATGTCTCCCACAATAACTTCTGGAGGATGATTTAATTTGATTCTAGATGAAGGTCCCTTCTTTTCATGAGATTCAGACTCTGGTGAAATGAGTAAGTCTACAGGGTCTTCCACAATGCTAGGAGTACTGAGAGTACTTGGAGATGTAGGTTCTTGTTCAGTAATGTCTTGAACTTCCCTAGGCTCAAGAGGAAGAATTTCTTTGGAGAGTCCCTCAATGCCTTTCTCAGAACTGGACTCTGAAGACTCATCAATGACGACATTTACTGTCTCTATTACCTTCATAGTTCTTTTGTTGTACACTCGATAAACCTTGCTTGTAGAAGAGTAGCCCAGAAATAAGCCTTCATCGCTCCGAGAGTCAAACTTTCCCACATTCTCTCTATTCTTGAGAATGAAGCAAGTACTTCCAAAGATTCTGAAGTACTTCACATTTGGCTTCCTTCCTTTCCACAACTCATAGGGAGTCTTTTTGGTATCGGGTCTGAAGTATACCCTATTAACCGTATGACATGCAGTGTTTACGGCTTCTCCCCACAAGTTTCTAGCCACATCTTTGTTATGTAGCATGGCTCTGGCCATCTCTTGAATAACCCTATTCTTCCTTTCTACCACACCATTTTGCTGAGGCGTAATAGGAGTAAAGAATTCTTGAGATATACCCGATCTTATGTAGAAAGACTCCATGTATGAGTTCTCAAATTCCTTCCCATGGTCACTTCGAATTCGATCAATCTTTAGTCTCTTTTCATTCTGCAGTCTTGTGCATAAAGCCTCAATGTGCTCAGGAGTATCAGACTTGGATCATAGTAGAATGACCCAAGTGTATCTAGTAAAGTCGTCTACCACAACCATGATGTATCTCTTACCCCCAAGAGACTTGGTTCTGGTTGGACCCATAAGATCTAAATGCAACAGCTCCAATGGTCTGGATGTAGCTGATGTCTGAGTGCCTGGATGCTTAGGTTTCGTCTGTTTTCCAAGCTGACATGGTCCACACACCACATTGCTTATTCTACTAAGCTTTGGTATCCCTAAGACTGATTCATGCTTAGATACAATAAATAGATGCTTGTAACTAGCATGTCCCATTCGTTGATGTCATAGATCTTCATTAGGCAAATGAATGCTATTACACACAATATCAGCATCAGGAACTAATCTATAGCAGTTGTCCAAAGTGCGAACCCCACTAATGAGCTTCTTTCCAGACTCATCCATGACAAGACACTTTCCTTTTGAGAATAGCACCATGAAGTCTTGATCACATATCTGACTTATGCTCAATAGGTTCACCCTTAGACCTTCTACATAAAGAATATTTGCAATGTCCAACAGTCCTGGCAGAGATATGATTCCTTTCCCTTTAATCTGTGACTTGCTTCCATCACCAAAGGTAACATTGCCACCTTTCTTAGACTCGAAGACCTTGAAGAGAGATCTGTCTCCAGTCATGTGTCTTGAGCAACCACTGTCAAGATACCATAAACATGTGTCCATCACTTTGAATGCAGACTTCATCATGAAACACACTTCATGCTTAGATCACAAATCAGAGGGAATGGTTCTTTCTCTCAACTGCCTTTTATGAGCTAAGCCTTTAACTTTCACTCTTCTCAGACGAACTCCTTTGCACATTTTCATTCTGAGACAGTCTAGTTTCTTCTTAGCCAAACTGAGATCTTTTCCAATAGTCATCATAAGTGAATTCAAATAACTTTTAGACTTGTATTTTCTGAGACACTCAAACAAATAGTGATTAGAAAAACAAGATTTATTTGAAAATAAAGATCTCATCAAGCCGGTTACAGCCATGACAACAGGGGTCAATGGATCAACACAGCAAAGATTAAACCTAATCAGAGTGTGCCTGCTCTGATACCACTTAATAGGCCACAAACTGAATGACCCCTTGTGATTAAACCAATTAATTAATTAGCCAAGTTATTAATTAATCAATTTATCATGCAATTGCGTGGAATCACAAACAAATCACCAAACAAATAAATATGCAGCGAAAATTAAATGACACGATGATTTGTTTATGAATGAGAAAAACCCTTGCGGCAAAAACCCCACCGGGTGATTTTCAGGTCACCACTCCCGAAACTCTACTATTATCAAATCAAACGGTTACAAGTAAAGGAATCCCAAGTACTTTACCAACCTACAGTTGAACCATTACCCCAATACCCAATTGGACTTGATCTGTAGTGACAGTTCCCCTTTTTGATGCACGGCTCCCAAGTATGTGACTAACCAATGCGCGAATCCTAGTACGCGACTTCAAACACCAACTTAGATGGAGAGGTTGGTTGCAAAGTTATTCAGTTCATCCTACACGATGAAGATCAGGAAGATGCTTGGTTACAAAACCCTTTGGTGCAAATACACAGCAACTTCTTCAGAGAAGATGAACTAGGTCACGAATTTCGTCTTTGATCACAAATTGCTTGAACAGAGTTTGCTCAATGCTTATGCAACTTGCGTCTTCTTTGACGGCTCTTAAAACAATCCTTTTATATGTCTAGGGTTAGGAGAAAAGAAGGCCCAAAGACACATTCACGGATCCCAAAAAATCAGATCTAAAAATCAGATTTTATAAATCTCGACAGATAGCAAGTGTCGAGGAGCTATCGAGAAGGTGTCGAGCTTTAATGATTTTGCAATTCAGTTTGTTTTTCTTGGACAGACTTGATGACTTCAACACTTGATCTTGAAACCTTATTTCTTGAAGTATTAAAAACACCTAAAACTACCCAATTACAAGTAGAGTGTGTTTTGGTCAAAGGATTAGCCAATTTACATAAATAAGTGACATATGTTCTTAACAAGTGAAAACACATATGTCCTAACACCTATGCATGCATCCCTATTTTAAACAATAATTATCAACCAATCACGAAATAATTTAGTTAATTTTAATTGTTTAACCAATCAGAATTAATTTAAATTAATCGTGTGTGGTCGACTCTACCTAGACACAATGCATGTTGACCATGCAACTTGATCATGCGATATCTTTCGATCCGATGGTCTGATTTGGAAACTGGACACACCATTATGACTGTTAGAATCTCAAGATCATTTTTATGATATGCAATGAATGAATTAATGCATGTAATGCAAAGACAAACTGATGCCTGTAATACAAAAACAAATTGATGCATGTAATGCAATCGTGATTTTTGGGGTACATGGATGGTCATTCAAGTCATTCTCCTTAATTAAATCATAGGTGCAAAATTGAGTGTCTACAATTGGGCTAGGATCCGAATGAAGGGAGGAGAAAGGGTGAGATGTGTGAATAATGTAAATGGGCTCTGAGCAAGGGGAAGACATGAATTTTGAAAGATTGATGTAGCTTATTCTATTTATAAGTTTAAGATAATGAAATGATACAAGGCTTAGAATACGAATGAGGCATACATGTAGTCCACATTTTGAAGTAGGCAAGAATAGTTTATGGGTCCAAAACTTTAAAAGACATCAGGAGCACACGTTTATTTGATCAGATTCATTTTCAGGGACATTTAAGATAATCTTAAAGAACATCCTTAGCCTTGTTAAGATCTACTCACTAAGAAAGATGTCAAGAAGCAATGATGAGCACAAATGAAAGTATTGACATTATGAGCAAGACACTTGCTCGCATGGAGGAGCTAATGAAGGATATAAGCACTCAACTACAAAGGCTTGAAGAAATACATGACCCACAAGCCCAGGATGTTTTTGGTGAGCCAAAAGAAAGAAAGGAAGTTATTGCCAAAGACACCCTCAAAAAGAGAAGGGAATTTGATGACATTCACTTGTCGTTATTAGAGGCCCTTGAAATCTTATCTAAGAAGGGTTACCTCAAGCCACTTGAACCTACTCTTCTTCTAGTTCCAATCCCAAGCACTTGGAACATGAATGAGTATTGTGCTTTTCGCCAAAAGGTAGGACACAAGACAAATAATTGCTTTAAATTGAAGCATGAAATTCAAGATTTGATTGATGGTGGGATGATTGCCAAGCCAAGATTCCACAGATGAAGCAAGATCGAATGGAGGGGTGTGCTTAAGAGATTTAGCCCATGAGAATACCTTTGCTAGAGGATGAGCCATTCCAATTTAGTTGAGTCTTTTTCAATTGTCATACCTTCAATTTGTCAAGTCTATTAGAGTCTTTTTCAATGTTGTGTTGTTGAGTCTTTCCCTTTGTTGTGTTATTGAGTCTTTGTCTTGTTGTTGAGTCATGTTCCTTTGAATTTTCAAATAAATGCTATTTCACTTTCAATAAAGTTGGCCATTCAAATGTGACGTGTATCATGTGATCTCTTTTTGATAGTTTTGAAATGAAAGAATCCTTAAACCTAAAACATTGGTTAATCCAAATAAAGGAATTGAAAGAGAAGATTGTCCTAGTTCATTTGGTCATAAAGAGCAAGCATGAAAGTGATAAAGAGGGTTAGAGATAGAGAGAAATAAAAAAGACTTCGATCAGGTGAGCGAGTACACAAGAATAAGTGATGAGAGATTCCTCGAAGCACAAGACATGAGTGAGTTCAAAGATAGGAAAGAAAAATTGATTGAATGATTTGTTTTTGCATGGATGACACTACAATGATGAGAACTTAATGAGCAAAATGGTTAACCTAGGTTTGAAAAGGGTAAGCAATCAAGGTTGAAAGGATGAGAGGCCTCTTTCTACTACTCTTTGTTACAATGAGAAATTGTTTCCACTTGCTAACTCTGTTGAGCCTAGATGAATTCCTTCTTTATACCCATGCCAAGAGATTGGCCCCTACACTAGGGCCATGTTATTAAGAGATGATGATTTGAATGGGTTACCCTTAACACTAAGGGCATACTCTAATATTGGAAAGGATCAACCCTATACTAGGGGCAAGTTTTGTAATAGAGAGATGTGCAGATGATTTATAAGTGAAAGGATGCCATTTCCCCAACAAGGGGCATGGAAAAAGAAAAAAGGGAAAAACAAAGAAAGCCTTAGAATCCCAGCCATGTTTCCATCCACAAACAAGTCCTCTCTGATTAGTTGAGATAGTTTAGCTTTACAAATTTTGGAAAGCCTAGAGAAAAAGAAAAGAAAAAGAAAGAAAAGAGAGAAAGAAGAAAGGCTCGCTAGGCTGACAACCCGAAAGAGTGGCCTAGGCAAAAGCTATGGCATCTTGAAAAAAAGTGAAAAAGAGCCACAAGGAAAATGGTGAACTTACTCCAAGCCAAGGGCAATCCATGAATGAGAATACAAGGGAAGATGAGACTAGCTTCAAGTTAAAGCAACCATGATGAGGAGAAAAAAAATACATGAGAGATGAGTTGATTGAAAAGAATACAAGAAGAGAAGGATGAGAGAAGTAAGGTGTGTATGTTCAAACACGGACAATGATCGAGTTCACTAGAGATGATCGAATTTTAAATTCATATTTGGACTCATCAATGAAGATGGTAGGTAATTCATGCAAAACTAGTTCGAAGAGAATATGCATTGATATGCAAAACCATCTGGATCCACAATCCTTTATGTTCACCTCCTTTCTTCAACTCCAAATTTACTTCAAGGTCCTTTTTGCATTTAAATCATGTTGTGCTCTACTATCTCTAAACTCTTGTCATGATAAAAACTTCTTTGGTCTAGAGTCACTTCCAACTTCTTGTGTTCATAAATATCCATTTGTCTCGAAACTTTTGTCATGTTCAGAACTTCTATGATCTAGAATCTCTTTCAACTACCTTTGATCTTTGTCTAGAGGTGTTAGGAATTCTAGGGAATTGATGGTCATCCAAAGGAAAAAGGTGAATAATAAAAAGAAAAGAAAAGAAAAATGAATGATTTGTTAAAATGAATATGTGCTCCCATAAAAGGGAAAGAATTCAATGAACCTATGGCCTAATCAACTCTTTCTTGTTAATAATCTAAAGGCAAAAAAAATGCTTTTTAGAAGTCCAAAAAAAATGAGAGGGAAAATAAAAAATGAGATGTTGAAAACAAAAAAAAAGAAAAAGAGAAAAAGAGAAAGCAGATGAAAAAAATGGTGAAGAGAAGATGAGAGGAATAGTGTGGCTTGTTGTGTTTGGTTCCGTCCTGATGTGTTTGGACCAAACCTGATGTGACCCATCGTGTTGATGAGACCTAATCGTTGTGAAAAGTTCAAAAGATTCAAAAAATTTCAAAATCCCAAAGAGGAGTTGCAAGACATTTGTTACTAATGATAAATCCTCTTCTTCCTCTATATAAGCATCTACTTCTTCCACGTATTGATCATATACGGGTTCTTGAATGCATTCCCCTCCTCTATTGTCTTCAATTATCAATACACTATCACACATTTCTTCTTCTTCATATATTGGAAATTCTTCATCTTCCTAGTCTTCACAACCTTAGATCATCAAAGTTTTACCCTTGACTTGAGCATTAACTCCCACTTTCTTGCAATTTGTGGCCTTGTGCCTAGCTTCTCCACACTTGTAGCACTTAAATGTAAAACTTTGTGCTACTTTAGGGACTAGTTTTGCTGCACCAGAAGTTGAAGGTAGACCTACACTGTCAATCTTGAAAGGCTATGCACTGTTAGTAGTTGGCCTTCCTTAAGTACTAACTTGGGTACTTCTGCTACCACCATAAGCTTGGAACTGCACAAAAGCTTTTCTTACAAGTTGCCTCTCAAACATCAAGGCTCCATTGTAAGCTTCAGAAATGGACCACAGTTGGTGCAATGATAAGGCATCTTGAATTAATGTTTTAAGACCACTCAAGAACCTTGCAATCATCTGCTCTTCACTCTTATTCAGGTCTACTTGAGCTACCAGTTGATAAAGTGCTTCTATATACTCTTCCACACTACCATGCTACTTCAAATTATGCAGTTGTTTGTACAGGGACTGCATATAATTGAAAGGCAAAAACTAGTTTCTCATTTTCTACTTCATCTTGCACCAATCTTGGATCTTTCTTTTACCCCTCCTAACTCTTTGAACTTGGAGCTACTCCTACCAGGTTGAAGCTCTTCCTCTTAGCTTGATAGAGATCAATTTCGCCTTCTTAGAATCTGGCACCTCATGGAAATCAAAGATTCTTTCCACTTGGTTAAGCCAATCCATGAATTCTTCATGATTCAAGCTATCATAGAACTCAAGTAACTCAATCTTAAAGTTTGATTCCGATTTTGGTTCTCCCCTTGGAGGACTAGACACTTACCTTGGAACACCTCCTCTAAATTGACCAATGGGGTTACTAAAGTTGCTGTGACTGCCAGTTTCAGTATCTTCAACAAGTTCATCATTTCTAGGATGATAATGTTAGGATATGTGCCCTTTAAATCATATTGTATGATGCTATGTGTGACATTATGTTGTGATTAATAAAGTTGTTTTATTATTATCTAAAATAATGGTAACATGAATATTTGGACATTATCATATAGTTCATGAGATGCATAGTATGTGATTTATGTGATTTAGTCACAGAAGATATAAATTACAAGTTCTTTGTAAACTCAGAATTTAAGTTCGTGATTGGTGATAAAATTAGGCATTTCATCTGCGAAGAATATAACATATCAATTAAGATGATTTGTCTTGATTATAGAAGTGGAGACTTCTAATTGATATGTTGATATGTTTTAAATGTTAAGACATATTGAACTGGACCGCTGTGAGATTTATTATTCTACTAACGACTGTCAAATGAATAATAAATCTCACAACTTCTATTTACATCAACTCTTAATCCTGAGAGAATAATGAACATTATCATGAAGTGTAAGTTGTTTTGATATATCAAGAGTAAGATCTAAATTCACAATCAAAATCTCAATATGTTATACAGCCACATTTAGTGTTGAAAGAACATATATTCTCAAGATGAAATTCATAATCTCTTAACGGATATATAAAATATTCCTTTGAGATAAGTTTAATGGGTTTGGTTATTCAGAGTATTAAGTCTAACCACTTTAGTGAGGAGTTACTAAAGTATATATTTATGAAATTGGATTTCATAAATATATGATAAATAACTTAAAGGATTAAACTGGGTACTCAAGGATTAAGATGTAGTAATCTTCAAAGTGGCAGTCAACATTCATGACTTTGTATTACTACGAATATTTTAGTGAAAGAGTTAAATGTATAATAAAGTTTTGGAATATAATTTATTAATAAAGACTAGAGTGCAATTATATTTATATAGTGGTATTAAATATAATTAATGGTAATTTTGGACTTGTCAAGAGTTGACAAAAAAGCCCAAAATTCATTGTAGCTAGTGTCTTATTTGTCCCATTTGGTCCCACTCCAAGCCACATACTAAAGTCCAATTGGAATGACCCAAAAGGTTAGCCTAATTAGATAATCATTTATATATAAGGAGAGAAACATACATAATTTTGTAATGAATGGAAATGGTATGTATGTGAGTGTAAGCCACTCTCTTATTCTCCCATGAACACATACTTATAAACTGATTAAGAGACCACGCTTCTTGGGCAAAAGTGGAATTGGAGTGAAGATTAAAAGTGTTCCCAAGTACTTCTAATCTTTGGTTTTGAATTTCGCCGCACTAAGGTACGCTCTCTTGTTCTTAAACTTTGAAATTTACATAGCACATGTTATCAATTACGAATGAAGTAAATCCGTTAATTTTCTGCTGCGTATGTTTTGTATGCGATACAAACATGTGTTTTTCCTACAGATAACACCGATTTCTTCTCACTTCCCCAATCAAGGAAGCAAGTTGCCCCCTTAGCAGCTCCACAGTTTGCTCCAATATCACCTGGGGTTCTCCTTCTTGGTGTGATTGCGGCTGCTGCCTGGGATGAACCTGCACCTCAGGTTCATGTGCTTCAAAACCTTTCTTGTTCCTTCTATTGTAAACTATTGGTGTCATCTTCACAAATTCTTAGGCTCACTAGTAGAGGATAAGAAAAAATGAGATCAAGATAGGATCTTGATAGGTTCTTGATGACAGAAAATGAAGAAACAAATTGCAAACCAACTTGAATCCTAAGGATCTAGCTCTAATACCAAATTATGATGGAGGAAAAAATGGTGAAAATGAAAGATGTTTTAAAAAACTCAGTAGTTTAGAGAAAAGAAAGAACGAACTAGCTCTTCAAGAGACACACTCTTGGAATAATACCTCATAGGTAGATTTCTTGGATTTTAGTTACAATGAGAGCAACCTTGCTTATTTATAGATACATCAGCAAGCTGCTGATTAGCTAAAAAGTTAGTAACAAGAACCTACCATGTAATTGGCCAAAGCCTAACAAACATCTCTAACTAACTACTAGGTTATTGCTCTTATCACTAACAATCTATCAACTAACTAACTTTTTGTTACAAGTGAAAGGATCTACTTATCATACAACATAAGCACCAGTAAACAACTAGCTCTGAAAATAAACTGCATCAGCCAACCCCACAAACTTCTTACCACCCTTCTAGTAATTAATTCCATCTTTGTATCTTGCAAACAAATAATGTTACTCTTCCCAAGTCTTGATCAAATTCCTAATGCGGAGCCTTTTATATCTCTAATTCAACCCCCTCACATTAAGCAATCTTAAGATTCCTTAAGACACTATCAAAGCCCACTCCCTACTAACACCCTCTATTTAGCTGATCCTGACTCATAATTAATAGAACTAAACAAATTCTTTAACTCCTAGCTACCCTTCACCCCTACCTTCATCAATTTCTTTTGAGCACTACCTTCTGCTACCCACTGTATTCTATTAGCTTTTATGACCTTGAGTAAGCCCATAACATCCGCTTCGAATCTCGCATAAGAGGTACCTGAAAATTTTCAAATCCTTTAAACCTTCTCGAGACCAAACCGAGCTATGACTATTCTCCCCTGCATACTTACCAAAAATCCTTCCCTTACTCCCCCTAAAAACCCCATATCCTCCAAAGGGTTTGAAGTGGCTAAAGACTCCACAAATATCAAGTCGTTTCTTCTTCCCCAGAACAAATCATGTCCACCCCACTCCCTACAAACTCCCCTTCAACCCAAGGTACTCGGACCAAGTCACATTAATCTTCCTCGACCCATTCTTCCACCCTTTGCACAAGCTCTTTACCTTTCACGATCACTATACTCTCAAGACCTTTTATATCAAACTTGCTTGTGACTAACAGGTACTCTAAAGGCCTTGACGAGACACGATAGATTCGTTGATGGCCAAAGCCTCAACTATTGGCCTACAGATCTCCATCACAACTACAACTTGCCTACAGCCACACAATTCGAGAACCCACTCTCTAGAATTCCACCATGGCTTTTACCATATTATTGTTGATATGTTGCGAGGGTGAGTGCCCTATCTTGTTTCTCATACGAGTCGGTGAAAGAGGCATTAAATATTGATACCGGAAAAAGGGGGGCAGAAGAAAAACACGAAATAAAACTCACACTAATATAACACGCTCACCACCAAGGGAAATACCCAAGAATACGAGACTGAACGCACTCACCACTCAATGGACTACCCAAAGAGAGACAGAGTACAACACGAATAATTTCTGAATAATCACTCATAATCCACTCATTCCAATTACATTAACATCTATATAGTGTTCAGATTAACCCTCTGAACATGGGAGAACTAAATAGAATTAAATAACTACAAAATTTCGAAGACAGAAAATAAGAATGCAATTAAATGATCTAGTATAACCATCTATGGATAAATTATGGATTTGGGCCTCCAAATCCAAACCGTAGGATTTTCCTAATTGGGCATGTAAGACAAGGGTTGTTGGGTCTGGTGGCTCTATATTGGACACTCCCGTGTCAAATAGGAGTATATCGAGTTTATGAGGCTCCAACTATATCATGTTTCTCAAGGCAGGTGGTGGTCAACTTACATCTCACTCACCATGTTTGGTAGTTCTCTGTGACTTTTGGTACAACCCCCAAGATTTTAGCCTTTCATTTTGCATCACCATCCTCCACACTCCACCTTGTTCCTACAAGCACCGCCACTTAAGGCTTTCATTCCCCTTTTTCCGACCACACTCTCATATTCTCCCTTTAGTTTTGATTGATCCAACCTTGTTTTTGTGGTGACATTTTGCTTAAGCTATTGTACTCTCCACAACTTGAATACAAAAGTCATGTCAGCCACTACTTTGCTGCCCTTTCGGATTTATGATATGATGATAGACCCCTACCGACAACCTATACGGACTTACATCACCGATTGGAATTGCCCTTTGGTGTTTGAACAACATTAGATAAAGAACACAGTATCTCGGTCTCTTAAAGTGAGCGTTCAGGGTAGTAGTTTAAGACCAAGTCCTCAATGTTTGACATCATCTTATTAGCACTCCCCTTAATCTCTCAATCTCAAAATGAACGTCAACCGCCCTTGTTCCACCGAAAGTTCGAGGAATTTTTATTAAATAAAAAAGAAATTAAATCAACCCATGATGAGAGATGGAACCGAGCTTCACACAATAAACCTCCAATTTTCTGTACATGACAGCAGTGAAAGTCCAGCTAGGTGGCTCCCTACGCAAGGTGAGCACTTTGCGTCGCTCGGGTTACTCCATTATCAACATCACGCATCTAATCATAAGTACCCTTTTTAATATAATATATATTAAACTAACTAATAAAGATTTGACAAAATGTAACCTACGAGCATATTATTTATCAAACCAATCCTAAACATTGTTGTTAAATTATGGTCAGTGATATACAATTCTACCCATTTGGACAAGTCAACCAAATATCATCATTCATTATCAGTTAGTATTATATTTTATTATACAAATTGTAGAAATTTTTTTACAAAATCCAGCTAATTTGTGCTCCGACCAACACACCAGTTATCCGTATGATGTAATACTGTGGTCCAAACCTCAGGAAACATGAACCTCCAAAACCCTATCAGATTTGCTAACCACATCTCTTAAGATGAATGCCAGCAAGAATAACTGAAAAACCAACAACTCAAATGATCAGATCAGATCAAAAGGACACCAGCTGAAATTGTAATCATCAATCGCATAGACTTTTGTTACAAAATGCAAAGGATTAAAATAAGACTGAAGAATAGGAAGAACAATGAAATAGAAAGAAAATCATGGTAATCTTACATAGATGCAACTTTTTGGGCATTCATCAAATAAAAAAAAAGATACAATTTTTGGTCATTGGAAATTCTCATGGACTACAAACAAAAGAGACACCAACTAAAATCAAGTAGTGGAACTGAAATAATACAAAATAGGAAACTTTATAAGAGACCTGAAAGCCAAAGTCTTAGGTTAGGACCAAGTTACATTTGTTAATGTTACATGACTTAAGAACTCTTAATGGATTATTCTTTTGAAACTCCCATCAATAAATTAAATATTCTCTTTGTTCTTAAGATGCATGCCAAATTTTGTGTTAATTGAATTTCATATTTGATCTATAAACTCATATTTTATGTATAATTTCAAAGTTCAAAACTTGAAATTTAACATTTTGCAAGCATGGAAGTTATAAAGAGTCAAGATAATCCAACGATGGATTTATAAAATAAGACTTCCAATAAAACATTATTTAATAATAGTATAATATTGATAAAAGTAAACTAGGTATAACTTGAAGCTGACCATATATATATTTGGAGGAAGCAGTAAAAAAATGCCAACATAAAATTTATCATCCATAATATGACTCTCTAGGTGTGTAATTGAAAATAACGATATGCATAATTGAAAATATTCAAACAAAGGATAGACCATATTTATCTTGAGAACCAGGAACTAGTGAAAGGAATGACAATATGACCAGTCATTCTTAACATGGACACTTTTCATTGGACCAAATCTTTTCCTCCAATAGTATCGATATCAAATCAATTTTATTTTCTATTCTCTTCTTCTTCTTTTTTCTTTTAACTTTTCTCGCCGGTAAGAATACTGATAAACTGTGCTCACTATTGTTTCTTTTCTCTTATTAACTTTGTACTTTACTTTATAAACCCTTACCATGAAAAATGAAACTACACTGCATAAGTCTTCTTCCCATAAACAATCAGTCCACCACCATTATGATTAATTAAAATTTTCCATATTAACTTTGCAAATCTAAAGTATCTGTTCCCCCCACCCCCCCAAATTTATCTTTATCAACTTCCTTTTTCAGTTTTCTCTATCCCATTCTTAGTAATCATATTTATGCCTCATTATATCAATAGAAAATATAAGGCATATTTACAAATCTGCAAGTTTAGCATTCAAGAATGATGATCCCGCTCTACACAATAGACATTTCTCAGATATGAAGATTACCTGAAAGGCTGATACCGTCGAAAAAAACCCATTCTTTCCAATTTGATTTATCACTGAGGATGTAGAATAACACCAGCTAGAAGTCAAAATTCTTATCTTTGTGCCTCAGATACTGTCAAGTTTAATGGGGTCAATGGTTTCAAGTCATCGGTTGTTTCACTCTTCAACTGGCCACTTAGAATTTGCAGAACATCATCTGGGGGACATTTGTCTGCAGGATTCTGTGGTGAAGTTTGACAGAAACATTCAGGCCAAGAATTTGTATAGAGAGACTCTGGTGGGACCCGCTTGTGGGGTCCACCAAAGTTTGTTTTGAGCATGACACGCCTAACAGCTTCATCAAAACCTGCTCTCCGCCCATTCTCCCAATCAATGAAGATAGGAGCAAGAGCTTTCCTGTCAGGTCTGATTGTAGTCCGGAAGCCATAGTAGAGGCGGTGTCCGAGGAGATTGTTTGCGAAGTTGCTTGGACCATCATATGTTGGCATGAAAATGTCAGACAGGAGACAAACCATGTAATCAACAGCAGACCCTAACAGCCCCCTGGTGTTCTCAACAAGCTCATCTGTATTTTCCACAGAGCTATGGTTCTCAAGGTGAGGAAAAAGCTTCCGAAATGGTTTCATGAATCGATCCCCACCAAAAAGTTCCCCTGCTGCAAGGTATATTCGAGTAGAATTGTCAAACCCCATAGCACGTAGAATAAGCCCAACCTGCAGCGAAAAGAGAAATGACAAAATTAACATATGGCCAGTCTATGGCCTATTACCCAAAATCATCAGGAAAATACCACAAGACACCACAATGAAGTCAGACATTTCGTGTGTAACATATTAATCTTCTAAGCCTGACAAGCTTTGGTCTGGCAGTGTAAGGAAAAAAATATATATTTCCAGCAACAAATTGAAGAGAAGTGACAAGCAAGAAGATCACCTCTTCTGGAGTTAATGGGCATTTTCCAATGGCCCTCCTTTCACCGTAATTGAGTACTTTTGGAGCAAAATTTTCCTTTCGATACTTCTTTAATATCCCTTGCTCTTTAGGGGTAAATATATCCAAGCACCTATTAATCACAATACCCAATGTTTGAGGTTAACAGTATTCTCATTCAAAATTTTGTAAATTCAGAATTCATTTACTACTCAATATAAATTTATTGTTTGTTATACATGCAATAAAAAAGGTGTCATCTAAGCTAGAGCTCATTAGCTATAAATTTATTCCAATCCCCAATCATCAATGGTGAAGCATACTAAAGGAAAATCTTTAAAGACCAGAGGATGTTATCCAGTAGATCTACAAGAGAGTAATCATGAAATTGTGCGTGAATGGGGGGCTCACCGAGAGCTTTCCATAAAACTGCTCCCAGAAAAGTCCTGACTGAAACTACCTTTCAAGTTTCAACACTTCTAGAAGGCTCATTTATGCAACTTTTTATGTAAGCCCTGCTCCCCCCATAACTCCAGCATTTTTGTCTCCTCCACATTGCAATACTTAAAAGGTCCAGAAAGTGCTAAAAGTACAGTCTAAACCTCAAATCGCTCCAGTTACAATCTTTAGCAAACAAGTAACTAAGTAGGAGCAGCAGTTAGTCTCTTTGGACTCATGTGATTGCTAAAAATGAAATACAGTAGTGTTAAACTGGGTAAAAGGAATATGTATCAAGATATATTTCTTTCTCAAATTCTCATAAATATAGTTAAACCCTACTACAGATAGATAGGATAGTTGATATAGCCCCATAGATAAATGAGCAACACTTGTGCAACTCTTTAAGGTTGAGAAATATAACAAACATATTAGGTCATTTTACCACTTACGGCTTACCATAAACACCTTTTCCTATAACCAAATAAAATATGCAAACACAGCCCTTACAGTAAGCAACAAAATCAATCAATTAGTAAGTATCCAATCCTCAACCCCCTTTCAAATGCACAGGCAAATATAAGTCTGAGCAAACATTATAAACAAATTAAATACATACCCAGCAAATGCCAGCATATCCATCTCGAAACGAAGATGTATAGACATGAAGTGACCTTGTGACCGGAGCTTATCAACTATTGATTGACTTAACTTCATAATATGTGGCTTAAATCTTAGAGCATGATAGTTAACTCTGCACCTCAATCTTTGGTACTCAGGGTTGTCAATTTCTTCTGCCAAACGGTGAGAAAAGGGGGTAAGATAAATAGCACCATATTCCTTCATCTTCTCTAGAGCATCTGTAGTATACCAACTGATAGGAGCATCTCTAGGGGGACGAATCTAAGTCAAGTCAAAGGGGAATAAATGTGAAAAAGAAGAATGTTAACATTTCAAGTACACTGAAGAACTTTAAATATTTCTGCTAATGGTTGTGAAGAAAACATTAACGTTCAACCTGGAAAGCTTTAATCTTCTTGGTTTTCCCATTTTTGCGAATTTCTGGTATACGTTCAACAATCCGAACATCAAACCTCAATGTATTGATAAAATGTTCAACATCATAGATACCATAGAAACCACTGCATAGAGTGAAAATATATGAGTTATTAAATCAAAATCAGAACGCCAGATTTGATAAAAAAATATATTACAATGTATCATGTATTCTTAGGACAGAAGCTTCTTTCTAATTGATGCTCAGTACCATATCAAATAAAACACAACAAATTGCCGAATTTAGACAACAACATTACCCGACTGCTTCATTCAAATTCCAGGGAAAACCAATTGAAAAATACCTTGCCCTCAACTAGAAGCATATCACATAAATTTGAAAAAAAAAAAATGATATGTAAAAGAAATGTCGAACATTATAAATTTCTCATCTGCATTTTGCAGATGATACTCTGATCATTTGTAGGGTGGAACCTGAACAATTTTGGGACTTGAAGGCTATATTTGTGCAGTTTCAGTTTATTTCTGGATTGAAGATTAATCTAGGGAAATCTGAATTGGTCCCAGTGGGCAATGTACAGTTCTGGCAAGTATTCTGAGATAAGGTTTCTCAATTACCCATGACATACCTGGGCCTTCCTTTGGGTTCCACCTTCAAAGTAACAACTGTGTGGAATGTTGTGTTGGCTGGTTGGAAGAGGATGTATCTTTCTTTCTTTTTTGATACGTAATAAGACTTTTATTGAATGGAATGAACATCGTGTTCACAATGATGAACGCTATAGACATGAAACAAATACAAAAAGCTCAAGAGCTAAAACTAATAGATTGTAAGAAATCAGAAATGGAAGAGGATGTATCTTTCAAAGGGGGGATGTATAACGTTGATTAAGAGCACTTACTCTAGCTTGCCCACCTACTTCTTATCATTGTTACCTCTCCCTGTGGCTGTGAGTGTTGCTAGGCGTATTGAAAAATTGCAGAGGGACTTTTTGTGGGGAAGGATGGGGGATGAATTTAAGTATCGCTTGGTTGGTTGGAGGAATCTTTGTGAACCACTCCAAATTGGGGGGGAGGGGGGGGGGGGGGGGGGGGGGGTGGTGTTGTTTCAGGTATATGTAATTTGATTAGTTTTAATCAGACTTTGTTGGGGAAGTGGTTGTGGCAGTATACTTCGGGGAGAGATGCTTTGCGGAGAATTGTTATTGACACAAAATATGGTAGCATGTGGGGGGGGCTGGTGCTCCAATATAGTAAAGGGGCCTTTGGGGTTTTCCCATGGAAGAGCTTAAGGACAGGTTGGGATGTTTTTCATCGCTTTGTTAACTTTAAGGTGGGATGGTTATTCTATTAAATTTTGGTATGATCCTTTGTGTGGAGGACCTCCTCTAAAGGAGAACTACCCAGAATTGTATGGTATCACACATAACAAAGATGCTTCAGTGGCAAAGCTTCTAGCTTTCTCAGGGGATAGCTACCATTGCAATATCAATTTTATCTGATCGGTTCAAGATTGGGAGTTAGAATTGGTTCTCTTTTATGGATTTGCTTTATTCTAGAGTGCAGAGGGAGGGACGGAGTGGATAAGTTGTGCTGGAAACCTTCATCCAAGGGGGTTTTTGAAGTTCGATCTTATTAGAAAGTTTTATTATCCCTTTCTCATATGTCTATTCATTGGAAGACTGTGGAATCCAAAGGTGCCTACAAAGGTCAGTTCTTTCCTATGGACAGCGGCGTTAGGTCGGATTTTAACAAATGATAATTTGTTGAAGCATCAGATTGTTGTTATTGCCTGGTGTTGTATGTGTTGTAAGGCTAGGGAGACTTGTAATCATTTACTTTTACATTGCCAGAGAGTGGAGCGTAATGCTTACACTCTTTGGGATTTGTTGGATTATGCCCAGTGGGGTCATTGAGCGTTTAGCCAGCTGGCCAGGTAGATTTAGAAGGCATAGAAATGAAGCGATTTGGAATATGATCCCTCATTGTCTAATGTGGAGCATTTGGCAGCAGCGGAACACTCGGATTTTAAGGTACTGACAGATCAACTCATGAGCTGAAGCTATTTTTCTTGCAGACTTTACTTGGGTGGATAATGCTTCCTGTGCTTTCAATTTCATTTCTTTACCTCATTTGCTTGATAGTTGTACTTTCTATGCATCTTAGTTTTGTTTTGTTTTCTCCTGTGTGCTTTGGTTCTTTGTAGTTGATTTTTTCTTTCAATGAAGTTTTATTATTTATCACCAAAAAAAAAATGGCAGCCAGACCATGAAATTCAGAGAAGCAGAAGCTAATAATTGGAACAATCCCCACTAAGAGGTATAGTTAAATAGTGAATTATATAAAAGCCATAGATACTAACAAATTCTAAACAAATAAGCTATCATGAGTAACAAACCAATTCCTCCATCCAAACAACAAACCACCACTCTCTTAGGCATTACTCAATGAACCCCAAACAATGCAAAAACAACAAGACCACAACTCATGGGCCACATCATAGTTCATCTCAACAAATAATCCACAGGTTGACCACTACTTGTACAAATACAGCACCAGTGTATGAGAGAATGGAGATACCTCTCCTAATAAGTTTATCAACTGTTAAAATTTCCCCTACTTTTTTTTTCTTTGGATAAGAATTAAGACTTTCCCTACTGTCCACACAAAAAAGGAAAAATTCTCAGTTTAAAGGAAGGCTAACAACATTAGATTTTTCCATAGACAAGCGAACCCTCATGGGTGAATGGTTAACTATGAGAAGGAAGATGAAGTTTTTTTTTGGATAGGTAATAAGTGTAATATTATTAAAAATAAAAAGGGAAAAAAAAATACAGGGTGTTCACAATGGAGAACAACAAAAGACAACAGAAAACATAGAAATCAAGAATCTATTCTACGGGAAGAAATAAATTCCATGATAGAAGAACAGTCCGAAAGACCCCAACACCTAGACCAATAAAAGAGAGTCCGCTGGAACAAATGTTGCAACTGAACCAAGGATTTCTCAGTATTTTCGAAAGTGCGACAATTCCATTCCATCCAAATGATCCACATCAAACATCATGGGACCAAATTCCAAATATCCAAATTATGTTTCCCAACCCATTGCCACCAACAAAATAATAAACTAACTATTGAACCTGGCACAACCCAATGAATCCCAAAAATATGAAGCAGATACACCCACAAAGTATGAGCTGTAGGACAAAGAAGAAGGAGATGAATCACATTTTCCTCATTGCAACCACACATACAACATCGACTTGCTAGAGAGAGACCCCTAAGCATAAAATTATCCAATGAAATAATTTGAGAATAAGTTGTTGTCCACATAAAGAAAGCCACCATTTTAGGAACCGTTACTTTCAAAATGCCCTTCCAAGGAAATAAGGACGAAGGAACATCCCGAATCTCCTGATAAAAGGACCAAGTATCTAACTTCCCGCTTCCATTAAAGCACCAAGGTAGATTGTCACTCCCAACACCCCTAAGAATTCGAAATTGTATAAAATCAAGAAAACAGAAAGCATCCTTCAACTCTCAATCATGACAATCCCTATAAAATCTCAAGTTCCAAACTCTATCAATCCCATTTGTCTGACCCAAAACCTTAGAAATACAAGCTTCCTTATTATCTGAAGACTCGTATAACTAAGGGTAGAGGATAATAAGTGGATTATCACCAACCTACCTATCATGCCAAAATCGAATACGAGTACCATCACTCAGTACTCACCCACCATGAAGGCCAACTACTTAGTAAAACTCTCCCGCCCTTCACTAATACTTCACCATAGACCACAACCTTGTTCTCTCCTGCATACTTTAGAGTACTCCACCCCCCTTTGCCCTCTCCATATTTAGTAGCAATAACCCTCCGCCACAAATGAGTAACTTCATTGCCAAACCTCCATTACCATTTCCCTAATAATGCTTGATTAAAAGACACCAACTTCCTGATCCCCAATCCGCCCAACTCATAAGGTAAGTAGACCTTTTCCCAAGCCATCAAAGAGTACTTGAAACACTCCTCTTTGATGAACCCCTAAAAATTTCTTTGAATCCTTTCTCTTCCAGCAGCCACAGCTTTATGAATGGTAAATAACGAAAGATAGTACGTTGGCAGACTTGAAAAGGTACTCTTCAACAAAGTAAGTCTACCACCCTTTGATAAATAGAGTCACTTCCAACCTGATAATTTGTTCTCCATCTTTTCTAGGATAAAATTCCAAATAAAGGCTATCTTCTATAGAGTACCCAAAGTCATTCCCAAATATTTCATTGGCAAACTACCCACCCTAAAATGAAGGATAGTAGCCAAAGCATCTAGATTCCTTACCTCCCTAACAGGAACAATCTCACTTTTCCCCACATTAACTTTCAAACCTGTACAAGCTTGAAACAAGATAAAGCCAATCCAATGGACAATTGCTCCCTAGAAGCATCACAAAATAAAATAGTGTCATTAGCAAAGAGAAGATGAGAAATATGAACACCAGTAGAGTTGACTGGTCCTACATGAAAGCCACAAATGAGACCGTTGTCCTCAGTTTTCTTCAGAATCTTGCTTAAGACCTTCATAATCAAAAGGAAGAGAAGAGGGGACAAAGGATTTCCTTGTTTCAGACCTCTAGAACTTCCAAAGAAACCAGCAGGAGATCCATTAAACAATACTAAGAAACGAACAGTAGTAATACATGCCTTAATCCACCCCCTCCATCTCACCCCAAAACCCATCCTACCCAAAAGATAGAACTAGGCACACCTGGTGAAGGACACTTCAATCTACAATCAGGACATTCATTGGCAATAAGCACAGAATCCAAAAAATTTCTACCACTAGCAAAAGAATTTTGAGACTAAAAAATGAGTTTGTCTAACACTATCCTCAATCTAGTAGCCAACACCTTAGACAACAACTTGTACACACTGCCCACATGCCCATATGACTGATAGGCCGAAAATCCTTAATATTCAAAGCATTATACTTTTTGGGAAATAAGGTAAGAAAAGAAGCATTCAAAGACCGTTCAAACTCCGAATTCCTATGAAGAGCTCAAAGAAAGCCATAACATCCTTCTCCACTACACACCAGCATATGTGAAAAAAAGTCATAGTAAAGCCATCTGGACCAAGGACTTTATCACCCTCCATCTCCCTCAAAGCCTAGATGACTTCCTCCTTAGAAAACTCCCTCTCAAGGGAAAGCCTCTCCTCCTCCTCCTCATTACAAGCGAAATCCAACCCATTCATAGTGGGGCGCCACATATCTATCTCTTTGTATAGCTCCTAATAAAATTGAACCACCTTAGAACTTATAGCTGTTTCATCCTCAAATAGAACACCATCCACCTCAATACCCCTAATATGATTAGCTCTTCTGTGAGAGTTTGCTAATCTATGAAACAAGCATGTATTGTTATCTCCCTCCTTCACAAACAAAGCATGAGGCTTTTGTCTCCAGTTCCCTCCAAAGAAGCTAAAAGTTCAATATCACCTTTAATCTGTGTACAATGAATTTGTTCCTCGGATGAGAGATCCAGCAAATCTTCTCTAGCATCCAAATCCAATAATTCAGACAACAAGCTCTTCTTCCTAAAAGCCAAATCCCCAAATTCCTCCTTGTTCCACTTCTTTAGATCATCCTTAAGAGCTTTAAATTTCTGAGCCAAATTAAAACTAGGAGAGCGCATAAAACAGTACCCGTTCCACCACTGTTGAACTCTCCACAAAATTTTTTATGTGTGATAAACTTTGATTGACATGGGTGATAAACTTTTTACCAGTAGCCAAGGTAGGCATAATACGCGTGAGCTCTTTAAAGTGTTTAGTGCCTCACCTCACTGGTGCTCTTCACCAGATCTTTTTTGAAGCAAATGTAAAGAGAACTTGAAAAGGATGAGGAAGTAAAAGCACTCAAGGAGGTGGGGTAGGGGGGACCAGGTCTCTAGATCTAATGGGTTCCAATGGGTTCACAATCGCATTTTTCCAATATTGCTAGAGGGTGATGGAAAATGATACAATGGAATTTTCAAGGAATTCTATGACACAAGTATGAAAAACACTTTTTTTTTATCACAGGTAAAAATATATTTAAGTGCAAAGAGACTATTTTGTGTACATGAACATGAGACAAAAAGAAGTCTAAAGAATTACAGCTAAACAATACTATGCACACGAAGAGTAAGTCCAGGTAATCAATTGCAGCATTCTCTAGTGACTGTTTAGCTTCAGTTTTTCTTTTAGCTTTTTAGCTTATTTGCTTATGTTCAACTTTTAAAGCCTCATTTTTTCCAAGTACAACTATACTTTAACCAACTTTCAGCAAATAAGAAATCAGCAAAAAGATGCATCCAAACACACACTATATTTGTTTCATACTCTGGTTCAGCTTTTTGCTATATTTCCTATAATATCTCATAAGTCTCACCACATATAAATATTTTTGTAACACCATATCAAAGTAGCAGATATATTTCACCATTGAGGACTCTCAAAATAACGTATCTATGTGACCAATATGGTTGGATCTTTTGTATGATAAGTTGGAGAATTTACTCACATGCGGTTGTGGTTTATGATGATTTGTGGATTTGGGATTTATAACTTTTAGAAAAAAGTGATAGGATTCAAGAATAATTATGGTTTTAGTAGGGACAAGAAAAGATTTGATTTAGGGTTACAAAGGAATTGAAAAGATTTTGAAAACGAATATGCCCATAATCTATAACAGTGCACGTGAACAATATCTGTGAACAATACCCCGAACAATGACCTGGAAAGTGAGAGAACATTAAACAAAAGAGAAATAGAGAGGTAATAAGGAGAGAAACAAGGTAGTCAAAGGCGAAAGGCGACCTTAAGGCGCCAAGGCCTTGCATCGCCCAAGGCGTGAGGCTACAAAAAGGCACTAGCCCGAGTATAGCAAGGCACCAAATTCTTAATATATTTATTATACATATAGAACATAAATCATATGTACCTAGTGTATTATAATATTATAATGAAGTGTTTTTCAATGTGTAGCATGAAGAAATTAGGTCTATCAAATTATTTCAAAATAGGATTAAAATGGTTTAGGCTCTGCTATAGATTAAACCAATCATTACCTTCTTTTATTGATTTCCTTGATTCTTGTAATTTTTGTACTTAATTTGTTGACCCTTTGTACACTCCTTGTGTACTAGGATGTTCCTTTTTTGATATCAATAAAACTTATTACTTATCAAAAAAAAAAAGTTAGTTCTAACAATACATTTTACATCAAGCTTCTATATAGCAATAAGTCTTACAAAACAAATTTGTAAATTAATTTAACTAACAATAGGTTTTATAACATGCCTTTTGAAATTAATAATCTAAAAATAGGTTTCACAACAAACTTCTATAAAAATAAATAAATAAATAAATAAATAAAAACTTGAGGCGATTGCCTTAGCACCTTTTTCATGGCTTAAGGCGGCCTTGCTTGCCTAGGCTCTAAAGGCAAGCGCCTCACTAAAGGCGCCTCACCTTAGAGCCTTTTAAGGCGCCTTAATGGCACCTCGCCTCACCCGGGCACCTAGGCAAGTGCCTGGCTCACCTTTGACTACACTGGAGAGAGAGAGAGAGAGAGAACAAAAACACCAACATGGCTTAATATGCATTCAATATTTTTATTAACCAACTCTCTCTTATTTTAGTATAATACCACACTTATATATATATATATATACACACACACTCATAAATCTTAACTTTGCCTAATAGAACTAAAACTCCTGCTTTGACTGTTCACCAAATCCTAATTGAATTGAACAAAAACCTAGACATAAAGACCCATAAACTAAGGTTTACCTATCAATAAAACAAAACTTAAGGCCTACAACTATGACCACAAAGACAATTACAGAATTGCAAAAATACCCTTCACTCCAGAAAAACCAAATAAACATAAAATAAAATACTAAAAACCTAATGAAATTTAACTACCATGGACAATTATTCTTGGGTTTTGCCTTAATTTTAAGCATCAAAAGAAGAAATTTTTTTCCTAATCACGCTATGGTTGCATCATCTCCCAAAAAGCCTATTTGACAGATCATGATAAATTTTCAATTTGAGCAGTATCACACAGATATTTGAAATCTGCATGAAGCATCTCAAAATTCAAAGGCAAAACCATACCCCTTCTCTTACATCCTTTGAAACCCTTAAAACCCCCAAAGTTCTACCCAATGATTAGCCATCAAATGGACACTAGAGCCAGCCCCAAAGAACCCATTTCAGAAGCAAACAGAAATTTCAAATTTGATCAGTTCCAATTTCTTGCATCCATTGATATTCAAGCTTTTCAAACCCTATTCAACATAAAATAATAATAATAATAATAAATAAATAAATAAAACACTAAAAAAAATTGCATTCATCAAATATTGACTATTATAAAAACTTCGATGGTGTGGGGAGAGCTCTCTTGCTGTTTGCTATCCCAAGTTTTTTAGGATTTGTCATAATTAGGAGGCTAGAACTAATGGGGTTCTTCACAAGGATCTACATTTTGTACGGGCCATTCAAGACTGGGAATTGGAATCTTTGATGACCTTTATGGATATCATTTATGGTATGGTAATTAGGGGGATTGGGGAGGATAAGATGTGCTGGAAACCAGATCAGAAAAAGGGCTTCAAGGTTGGTACTTTTTACCATCTTCTGGGTGCCCCTCCAAGCACCAATGATTAGTCTTTCCTTTGGGAAATCATTTGGAGATCAAAGGCTCCATTGAGAGCAGCATTTTTTGTATGGATTGCTACTTTGGGTAAGATTTTGACGATTGACAACTTAAGGTTGAGGAAGATAAGGATTACAAATTGGTGTTATATGTGTAGATGTAATGGTGAATCTGTTGATCACATTTTGCTACATTGCTCTATTGCTTCAGACTTATGGTCCATGATTTTGGGTTTGTTTGGAGTTCATTAGGTGATGCCAAAATCTGTTGTTGAGTTTTTCGCTTGTTGGCAAGGTCGCTTTGGTTGTCACCGGAATAGTCATATTTGGATGATTATCCCCCATTGCTTGATGTGGTGCATTTGGAAGGAAAGAAGTAGCAGGAGTTTTGACGACACCGAAAATTCTATGCTTGGTCTCAAATTATTTTTTTTAGAACCTTATTGAATTGGTTGTCAGACATAAGGAACCTTTCTTTATTTTCTATTGTTGATTTATTAGATCTATGTAACTTTTGTACCTAATTTTTTACCCCAGTATATTTCCTATATACTTGGGCAACTTGTTTTTTCTTGATTTATACAATTTTATTACTTATTTAAAAAAAAATTAATTACAAAGAAACTTCACTTACCTTGCAAAAGTATTGCTCCATATTCACATTAAATATCCATTTGTTAAAGTTGATTGCATTATTTGAATGAGATTAAACATAAAATTATAACTAGGTAGATACCAATTCATGAACATAATGAAATTAAATAGATGGCTTAAGATATTAAAAATAGCTCTAATGGTTCTAATACTTCCTTCTTTGCGTTGCAAAAACCACTTAAGATAGCAATTTTGGACAATACCTTTCATAGAGTATTTTCCTTTTAAGGGTTTAAATAGATGAGTGCTTGTAGTTTGTCATTTCTTATTCTCCTTCATTTGGAAGTCGTTAGGAGGCTTCTTTTGTAATTGTGGATTCTCATAAATTTTTATTCTTGTTAGTAGGCTTTTATTTCTTCTTCTTCTTCTTTCTTGTTAGGTGCTAAAATTCTATATCAAACTAAAGACTTGAATTTAATTGGTCTTTAACTTCTCCAGATTTTCAAACAGTATATGCAAATGGAGTCCTACATTTGGGGGCCCTCTTAGATTAACCTGCAACTATTGCAGGCTGATTAGGAGATTTTTCAGGAATCAATTTGTTTAATTGGTGTTCATGCATACATGTCTGCATGCTTACTGTACACTGTTGGCCCACTTCGTATTGACATATTCAGATTTCAGAGGGGAAAAAAAAAAACACAAAATTTTCCGAAGTATTGACTCAAAAGAATAGGTGAATAGTACAGCAATGATAAGAAGAAATAAATCAGACCAAACAGATTGCATCAATTTGAAGCAATACTATATACAAGTATTTGAAAATAGATACCTATCATCATGCCAAAAGGAGTTTGCGTCCAACTCAGGTAGCACTAGTGTAGCATTCATGATTCGTGCAGCAAGGACCGCATTACAAATCTAACAACATCCAAAAGAGTACACATTAATTTACATGATTAAATAAACACCCTCATATTAATGCTAACTTCATTTAGCATACATAAAATGGAATCTTAAAATTCTAGCTTGGCAATAAAAATTGAGTAGCCTCACTAATCATCAAAAAAGGCATTTAGTTCACTTTTTTGGTTTGACACCCAAAAAAAAAAAAATATATATATAGAGCTATTATATGTCCCAATACAAGAAAATTATAAGGATCCAACAGCAGGGAAAAGGATACCAACCGCACTACGTTGCTGGTTCAGACCACCATTACAGCGAACACGTAGATAGCCATTACTCTCACTTGGAGCTGGAGGAGCTGCCACAATGTACAAAAATTCAAAATCTGAAGCCTAAAAAAGTTTAGCACCAAAAAAAAAAAAAAAAACATAAAATTGAGGCGGAATATTGTTTGAGAAAATGAAAAGTAAGTACGAGGCCAATCAGATCGTGGAGCAGAAGATGGCCTCCAACCACCAAAATCAGCGCTTCTCCAAAGTTCTTCTATATTAATCTGATTGAAACAGGAATACAAAAAGAGCAAATCCTTAACAAGTCATAATCAACTATTAGAGTAGGAAGAAAAATTAAAAAAATAAAAAAACCGATCTAAACCTGGGAGCGATAGGCAGCGGATCGAGAATCGGCTTTGGTGGAGGTGGAGGTGGAGGACAATGAAAGTAGCAAGGAAACGGTGCAGATCAAGAGAACCACCACCGCGATGGATAACCTCCCCATCATGTTCTTCAATCCTCCTCCTTGCTTCGGGTGCTGCAGCCGATGATGCCCTAGCCTGCCAATCATCATTATGATCATAATAATCTCACTATTATATTATTGGAGAGATTGATTGTGAGTCTCGTTGTAGTACCTTCTCATTATTGTTGGATTTTGAAATTGAAATTTGTGTTTTTCAAAGCTTCCTCTCTTCTTAACTGCTACCGCTTATCAGTGACTGGCAGCGCCAGGAGCGAGAGAGTAGACTAGAAAATTTCAGACAGTAACTTGGGTCCTCCTTCCTAGCGCTAGTATTCCATAAGTATTATCCATTTTTTACCGTATTTCTTCTAATATAGTAATTTTTAAATTGACTAGTTGTTGGAACCTTATGGAGTGATTGACCCCTCTTATTTTGCTGAAAACTAAAAATATTATAATAAAATAATTTTTAAATATATAAATAATATCATAAGACCTATTTTTAATAAAAATTTTGTTGAAAAAAGAATTTTATTGGACCTGTAAACAGTGCACAGACCCACTGAAAAAGCACCACAGCCACAAAATGCACTTCTAAAAAAAAACACTATCACAAATGCGTGATAACCAGTATCCAAACGGATACTTAAAAATAATTTGAATTAGAATTAGAAATTGTACAACCTAAGTCGAACTAAATGGTTCTACACTATCGTAGACACCCTATTTTGCAACTCTTATTTAACCTTACTTGTGTATTGTGCTATGCATCTCATTACGCTGCACGTCATAGTGAAAAAGTATAATTTTTTATCACATGTTTGTAATTTCATTGCATAATATAAATTTAGAAGTCATAACGATCAAAACGACAATTCATGAGCCTTAATCAAACAAACTGGATTGAAATATTTTTAAGAAACAGGTTTTAATAGTAAAGTGCACTAGCATAAATTAGGTTCTGACCATATGTGATTATGATCTCTTAATTCTTATTGGTCTATTTCTAATCCAATTTGACTTAAATGATATGTCATGATACTATTGGTTAAGGATATAGTTTATGGTAAGATTGCATGTACCTGATTTAATCTGGAGACAAAGCATTTATTGATTCCTTGCAAAATTGGTAAAAAAAATTGATTAATTAATTAATTGAACATATTTGGAAATAATTTGTTGAGCTTGTGGACCAAGAACGTCTGAAAAAATGGTTGAAATCCGGAAGGAATCCTATCAAAATTGAAATGAAAACAGAAAAACAGAAAAAGGAAAAGATTTGGGAAAAAGTGTCAATTAGCACTTGGACCTGAAACCCAGATTCACTTCCTTCTTTGCTCTAGCTTGCTCCCCACTTAGTTTGACTTTGCCCCTATGTTTTTCACTCAAAAAACCTAATTTTTCTAAATACCACATTGCCTAGAGACTCATCCCTAACCCCTCAACATCCAATTTAAATACCCCTTTCCATTAACAGTTCAAAGAACCCCATATTTCAAATAAAAATATGAAATATCTCTGTCCCTTTGTCTTTATTCTAAAGAGTTGGTAGTAAGAAGATGCACTTGGTGCCTTGGACCTCTTGGTCTCAGTTTACTAGAAGGGATAGCTTAGAACTCTTGGTCTTGAGCTACCAACTTTCTATTCACAAATCCCCCTCTAGACGATCTTTATTGCTTGGGGTGTGATGATCATGAAATATATACAATAAAGTACTCTCATATTTGCATATTTAGCCTCACATTTGAGTTCATTTCTAACTAATTTTGAATTATCTATGTTTTATAGGTAATTGAGAATTTACACGCTAATGGGCTTTATTTAAGGCATAAGGACGGACTCTAACTTAAGTGGGTTGAACCCAGCTCAAACTCAAAGACCTACACTATGTGAGAACCCTAATCAATTAAGGAAAGAAGCCAATTGGAGAAAAAGAGTCCAAAAAATGTCAAAATTTGGAATCATTATTTTTATGCGTACATCTCAAAATTTTGGGCATAACTCACAACGATTCGAGTTGGGCCGGAGAGCTAAAGCAAAAGGCTACAACATTGTAGTTTATGGCAAGCCCAGATTCTCACTTATACTAGGCCAATATCAACTTGCAACATGGGCTTGAAAATTTGACGAATTGTCAATCTGAATTTCACTACCCTTTGGCTTTCCTCCATGGCAGTTATTTTTATTCATTTGTTTAGTTTAATGTTTAGTATTTTATTTTTATGTTTTCTTTCAATTAACATAAGTAGTTAAATTTATAATTAAGGTTGAGAATTAAACCATGTTGAGGATTATCAATTTTTGAGAAATAATTTTTCCCATAGTAGCTATTCTTTAATAATTTAAATTATTCTTCCTTTATCTCAATTGACTTGGATATAATTCTTAATATGAGTTCAATCATATTTTTCTCATGACTTTGGATTGATCTTAATAATTTGAATGTTTGGTTTATTATTTCTTGATTTTAAAATTGGATATCTCCTGTGATTTGTTTTTCAACTTATACAATTGATGATTTGATTTTTAAATTAGATATGTCTTGTAATTTGTTTTTTAATGGATACTGAAAGCTCAAATTTGTAGTAAAATACAAGAACTTGTTCAAATCTCCAATTAAATATTATGGCTAGATTATTGCTTTTACTCTAACTTAAACAAAGTGCGAAACAAGAGTAAATAAGCGCAATGAACTGATAACACTACCCTAAGCCATATTTATCCATCATCAACAATAAAATGAAAGCTTAAATAGTAGGGAAGAGAGATGCAAATACAAGATAACACCAAAACGTGTTATCGAAGAGGAAATCAAAGAATTTGGCGAAAAACATCTTCACAACCCTCCAAGTTGAAATCGATCCACTAGAAAATAAAGTTGAAGTACACGAATACCAAAATACCCTCCAAGCCTAGTCTACCCCATGTACTTGAGCCCTCCAAGCTCCTGCTACCAACGAACTTCTCGGAGTCTTGTCTTCTCTAACTTTTCGAATCCCGCAATTCAGCCTGATTGCATCTGCCAATGAATGGCTCCTTCCAATTCTTCACAGCAGCACCAAAATCTCACTTATCACTTAGAATGAGTGTGGTAAGTGTTTGGGCTAACAACCTCTCAAGGATCTAGAGATGGAGAGGTATGAGTTTGAGGAAAACTACAAGGAAATGTGTAGATGATTGTGGGTATAACAATTTCTAACTCTCAAGTGTATTTGCTAGGATTTTTTCTCTGAAAAGCACTCTTTACAATTTGTGGGTAATGAGGGTATATATAGTGTGAGTAAAGAATTTGGTAAAGCAAATAAACTTTTTGCCAAACAGAGGGTTTCGCGGTTACTTCTCGGGATGGCCATTCTTGTGAAACACTCACGAAATTCACAACCTAGCATGACTCTTCAGCTTCCAGTCATGTGCTTCACACGTGGCCTTTTCGTGGGTTACTTCTTGCGAGCTAGTCACGAATTCCACTGATTCATCTTTTGAAGCTTGATTCTTCACCAATCTCTCACACTCATCTCTTACAAATAAACCCACATATATACAGGGAAAATGATTGAAAAAATTACAGTTAAGTTTGGCACGAAATTAAAGCCAACACAAGATAGTTGGAAATCACAACTTTACAGATACAGTTGATGATTTCATTTTATACCTTGGAAGTGAATAAGAACATGTTTTAGATTTTAAAATAAAAGTTTTAATGATAATATATCTCATGATAACAAGATTGATTTCTTTTTTTTCTTTTTTTGCTTTTTTGCTTTGTTTTTGTTTACATGGAAATGTAGAAAAATGGGTTGCACTTGGAGGCTCTCTCATGCAAAGTACTGTATGACAGCATCAGAATTGGTGGGCATATTGAAGTCGTGCCCATCCATGTCGGCTAGGATCAGGGCATCTTTGGAGAGGGCCTTCTTTACCACATACGAGCCCTCATAGGTTAGGGAAAACTTTCCTCTGTGATTAGGCATGGCCTGGTTGTACTTTTTCAAGACTAGGTTGCCCTCTTCAAAGACTCTAGGTCTAACTTTCTTGTTGAATGCTCACTCAACTTGGCATTAGTATAACTATCCATGGCACATTACGGCCATGCGCTTCTCATCTATCATGTTTAATTGCTCATATTGAGAATGGGCCCATTCAAATTCTGACAGCTCTGTCTGTGAAAAGATTCTGAGAGATGGGATCTCTACCTCTGCGGGAAGGATGACCTCCATGCTATAAACCAAGGAATATGAGGTTGCACCCATGAAAGTATGAACAGAAGTGCGATAGGCGCATAAGGAAAATGGCAAGAACTCGTGCCAATCCTTATAGGAGTCTATCATCTTCACCAAGATCTTCTTTATGTTCTTTTTGGCTGCTTCCACCACGCCATTTATCTGATGACAGTAGGAAACCGAATTCTAGTGTTCAATCTTAAATTGTTGGCAAAGTTGCTCGATCATTTTCCCATTCAGATTCTTTCCGTTATTTGTAATGAGCTCTCCTGGTACGCCGTAGTGGCAAATGATATTCTATTTCAAGAATCAAGCCACCATAGCTTGGGTGACGCTTTTATAGGAAACGGCTTCCACCGACTTGGTGAAGTAATCAATGGCCACCAAGATATACTCATGCCCATTTGAGGCTTTAGGAATCACGGGTTCGATGACATCCATTCCTCAAGTTGAAAAAGGTCATGGCGCTACTAGAGATGCAATCGCTTTCCAAAAAGGTCATGGCCTAAAAAAGATTCTTTCTATTCTAATAGACTTAGCAATGGTGACATATCCTTACATGCTTGATGCAATCGCTTTCCATGGTAAGCCAATAGTAGACGACTCTCATAATTTTTTGGGCCAACAAGGGTCTACTGGCATGGGCTCCAAGCAAGCCCTCATGCATCTCTTCCATCAAATGGTTAGCCTCAAGGGCATCTATGCATCCAAGCAAAGTTATGTCATGGTTCCTTTTGTATAAGACTTCCCCACTTAAGAAAAATTGGCATGTCATGCACCTGATGAATTTCTTTTCACTATCTGTGGCCCTAGGTGGGGTATCCACCATCTTTGATATAAGCCTTGATATCATGGTACCATGGCTTTCCATCGATTTCAGCTTCGACATTCATGCATTCTTTGATATTCATGCAGTAGGCCGGCATGCCAAAGACCTCTATGCACATTTGTTGCATCTCATCTCCTTCTGCTAAAGCATCTGTCAACTAGCTATGTGCTTAGGGAAAATAAGCAAAGGTAATGTTTTGAAACTTTGGGATTAAGTGGCTGATGCACCTCTGAGAAATCTAGATTGTTCAACGGCTGGTCCACTAGGTAATCAACTATGGCTTGGCCCTTGATGGCCTTTTGCACCACAAACACAATATCGAACTCGGATAGCAACATTTGCCAACGGGAGATCTTCCCTGTAAGGGCAGACTTTTCAAAGATGTACTTGATGGGGTCCATGCGAGAAATCAACTGTATGGTGAAGTAGAGCATGTACTGCCGCAATTTACGTGAGGCCCATGCTAGGGCGCAACATGTCTTTTCGATGGCGATGTAATTGATCTAATAACTAGGGACCTTCTTACTCAGGTAGTAAATTGCCTTTTCTTTTTGATTGGGGTTCATTAACTAGCCTAACATGCAACCCATAGATGTCTCTTGCACCGCTAGGTAGAGAATCAACAGATATCCCGGTGTCAAGGGAACCAAAATAGGAGGTTCAACAAGTACTGCTTAATTTTGTCAAAGGCCGCTTGGCATTCATCTCCATTCTATCTTTATATCCTTCTTCAAGAGCTTGAACAAGGGATCGCACATGGCTCTTAACTGTGCTATGAAGCGAGCTATATAATTGATCCTTCCTAAGAAGTTTTGAACTTGTTTCTCAGTTTTCAGCGTAGGCATGTCCCTAACGGCCTGGACTTTTGCTGGGTCCACTTTTACTCCTCTTTGGCTGATTATGAAACTGAGTGTCGATGCCTGCCCTCAATCGGCTAGTGAAAAGACTGCTGTCGTTGTGCCTTTATTCGACCACCTACCGTGGTGACAGCTCCTACGTACGTGGGGCCCCATTGGAGGGCCCTTCTCGAATGATTGGTGTGTATGTGTGTTCATGTAGAGCTTCGGGTGCTCTCTCTCTCTCTCGATGGAGGAAGGTAGGTCTACCTTTGGTTTTATGGCAGGAATCTGGGCCAAATTTTAAGGGATTACCAAAGGTAAGTGGAGTTGCCACCAATCAATGGGCTTTTCTAAGGTGTGATTGGTCACCTGTTTCTAGTTGATTTTATTACCGATCCTAGGTTAAGAAAAATGACATTTTTCCTAATCTAATGTGAATGGCAAAAAATCTTGATTCTTAGGTTCGGAAGTTTGGTTACGTGTGGAGAAGGTGTTAGACACCCCACAACGCTTGTCCAAGACAGGCCTTTGTTTTGATAAAACCTTAATTTTAAAAAATTGGCAGTAAAAACATGAATTTGACATTGGCTTTCTGGGCTTTGCATACATGGGGGCTTTGAGGTTTGGCTTTTGAAAAGGTGTGGTCCCAATCTATACTTTCCTATGGCATTCGAGCTGAGTACCAGATTTCCTTGGTGAAAATTCAGCGACATATCACCTTACTTTCGTAGCAGAAATTGAGCATCGCTTTGCCTTAGGTGACATGGACTGTGACGATCACACTAGAAGGGGGGAAGCAAGTATATATACATACATCGTGCACATTGCAAGCACACAGAGCGGGAAAGTAAATGCCTACATCCCTAGAGCATGGCCCAAAATATAAGTGCAAGAAAATAAACAGGGGTCGCCATACTCTAAAGATGAGAACGAATGGTACAAGGCATGATATACCTAATACAAACCATCTAAGAGAGGAAGGGAGAAGGAAGGAAGGGGTTTAAAAGAGTACATAACCAAAAAGGAGAAACTAAACCTGTAAACCTACTGAACATAGCCGCTTGGCTCATATTGACATGCTTGCGTCTACACCCTTTTTGCTTGCGCTTGGGAGATTATGCCCTGGCTCCAAGTGTCCTCACTCCATGTATGTACATGCAAAGACAAAGGCAAGAAACCAGCAGATAAGCAATGGAAAGAAATGATGCAAAGGGTATGTGAAAGAGGCATAAAGCAGATAAGCATGATAGACATGGCAAGCATAGTAGGAAAGCAAGCAAACAAGCAAAAAAGGTAAACAAGTAAGGAAACAAACAAAAGATGGTGTCTGCAAGGGACGAATGTAGGTTTGGATCGAATGTCCATAACTTCATTGTGTTGAAGCATGGACGACACACTAGCAAGCAAGACTCATGCATGGACATGTAAGCTAGCATGTAAAGATGCATATAAAGCCAACGGGTGGCACAAACAAGCATGGTAAGCATATGACATATCATCGCACAGAGCGAAAAAGGGGAAAGGTATGCACTAAGCAACCGGCATCACAGCGATGCGTCCCAAGTGATTACATCCAAACAAGGCCTCTTGGGTTTCAGACGTAACCGCATAACCACATACCCACGAAGGGCGTCAAGCGTGGCAAAGCCTAGAACAAGAAAGGCTAACACAAGCATAAAGCATAGAAGCAAGCAAGCATAGACATGCAAAATGGGGGATCTAAACCCTTTGATATGGGCCAAGGTGTATGGAAGAAGACCATAGGGTCTAGATCGGGTTTGAACCAATAGGCCAAAACACAAGAAAGAAAGATAAAGCGACAAAAGGGCTACAATAGGAAGATTGGGTATAAGAACAATACCTTGTGTTGTTGGTGAAGAGAAAAGAATCAAGAGGCTTTGATGTGTTTTTTGGGTGTTTTGTGTGTGTTTTTTGGGTGTTTGGAAGAGAGAAAAATGTGCAGAGAAACCAGGTAGAGATTAGGAATTTAGAAAAATGTGTTCCTCTCTAGTCTGTGGGGTGCTTGGGGCTATTTATAGCCCCGACAGGCTTTTCAAGGCGGTGGCCCTTGGAGGGCCGCCAGCCTTAACTTCCTCTGATCGGGTTAATCCTAACACTTTTGGAAAGGTCTTGACTTCCTGTTTCTGAAAAGGTATGAATCTTGAAAATCCAACGGTCGGATCAAAAGCTATGACTCTTGGAAGTTCGTGGTGCATCAATCGGTGCATCATCTCGGTTTTTGTGATATCTCGACCATTTTAACTCTGATTTCGACCCATGAACAATCGTTGGAATGAGAATTTGATAATCTTTGAAATGGCATTGGTCTCAACTCGTTTTGACAGTTGAATCAAAATTAGAGTTTTTAGGCCCACCCGAGATCGACTTTAGGTCAAATTTAGTCAAACTTGGTCAAAGTTGTTAAAAATCTTCGAAAAGCTCAGGTTTGATGTAAAACTGTGAAAAATGTTGTTTTACGAGAGTTTGGACCTCGTTTGGCCTTTGGTCAAACCTAGGGCTGACCAGGAGCATTTTGGTCATTTTAGCTGAAAAAAGCAGTTCAAGTGCTCCGATGCCCGAATGGGTTGCACCAGGTTGTTTTGGATGCTCTCGTGAACCACGGAGAATGATATTTTTGGATTTTTCGGGGTTCGGCACTCAAATCGAGGGCAAAAAAATACGGTATCAACAGCTACTTCTTCTTTATTTGATATCTCGAGTGCAATGAGAAGTGTCAGATAAAGAATGTGATTTTGAATTTTGTTGCCCCCAAATTCGCGTGCGGAGACTATTCATGGATCGAGATTAGACTTTACCTGCTTGGCCCAATCTATTGCAACTACTATCGGAATATTTTCCGGACATGTCTCTACACTCTGGGAGGGGAGAAAGGAGAGGTTTTTATTTTTATTTTTTTTTAGGGTTTGAACGGGTCAACATTAACTGGGTCAATGTTGACTTGGTCAACACTGCCCAGCGACCATTATAGGGTCGTTGGGCTTACCCGACAGCCCCTAGAAGGGCTGCTAGGCAACCTAGGCCTATAAAAGGGCCCTTTTGCTTCTTCTTCTTCTTCTTCTTCTTCTTCTTCTTCTTCACTTCCCCCTTACTCCTCACTCTCTACAAAAATTCCTAGAGTTCCCGGAGCTTAGCAGGTACTTCCTTTCAGCTTCAGTCCACCATTTTAGTCTACCGCTTCAGTCTTTTCTGCACTTGAGGTCAGTGTCTATTTTTTATTCTTCTCTTATTTTTTCTGCAAAATGTTAGTAGCAATACTACTAGAGATGCATGCTAGTGCTTATTTTATTTTTTTTGGAATTTTCATAAGCATATATATATACTACTAGAGACAGTTCGCATAGATCAAAGGATGTGCTAGGTGGTTAGCAATCTGAGGAGGGGAAGATCTTGGCTGAAACTCTCAATGGCTTGGATCCAGTCCATAGAAAGGAAGCAAACTTCTTTGCAGGGAGCCTTCTCCTTCTTCAAGTATAGTTCCTAATTCTTGCCTGGATTCTCATCCTAGTGGGATTTCTCTAATTTTTGCATGGATTGCCTTTCGGTTTTCAACCCATCGAGGCTTCTTATATCGTCTTTAATTTTTTTTTTCTTTACTCATGATTTTTTTTTCTCTTCTTCACTCTTTTCTTTTTTAGATATGGCTATATAAGAGGCTTCAATTGCTTCATCCTCCCACCGTTCCTCTTAATCAATACCTCCCCAAGCATTATCGTGACCGCAGGCCGAAGCTCACCGAGATGAACCTTGATGAGTTCACTGAATTCATGAAGTGTATTGAAGTCTCAGATATTCAATGGGTAGTGGACTGGTGGCGTATTTCAGGCATGGTCAACCATAGCTTTAAGGATAACTATGTTCCTTTGGTTGAGCTCCGTCGTTGCTATTACTATTCTACATGTTGTATTGTAAGGCAATTTGGTGACCGTCAAGGATCTCCCAGTGATGATGGTTCCTTCCATACCTTGGCATTTACTGAAAGGATCTTAGGCAGAATCCGTGAGATTTGGTCGCGGAGGATGGTAACCAAAGGCACCCACTTTCCTTAATTCCTTCATCTAACTTCAGGGTACAAGAAATGGCTAGAGGCTGACATAAAGTGGGTTTATATAGATGAGAAAGCCTACAAGAAGTCCAACAAAAGAAAGAAGGCTAACTGACCAACTTGATATACCCCAAATTTTACTTTTCTATATTTTATAATTCCCATGTTTTTTCTTTTTGAATTTAATAAAAGATTAGAATGTTCCAAATCCCCTATGGAAACAGTTTATTATCTTTTAATTTGAGCAATAAGAGAATAAATATTTTCTTATCTTTGCTTATTGTCATTATTTTTTCTTTTCTTTTTTTCTTTTTTTTTTTCCATGCCATGTATTATTTGCCCATGACGTCCTTATAGGAATTTTCGCCATGCCCATGGTCTTTTCCCTTATCTTTTGCCTAGACCGCCTTTTCGAGTTTTCAATCTAGTGGGATTCTTTTGCCTTAATTTTTGCCTAGGTTGCCCTTTCGGGTTTTCAATCTAGCAGGCTTTTTTCTTCTTCTTTTTTTCTTTCAAATGTTATATCTTTGGAGTCTATCCACGTTGATTGGACGAAGAATCTCTTCTCCATCCAAATCTATATTTCTTGTAGGACCTTTTGACATGATCTTCTTGATAATAAAAGGCCTAGACCATCTTGGCTCCATCTTCCCTCTTGGATCAAAAGTTTCATCTCTAAGCACTTTTAGAACCAAGTCCCCTTCTTTAAGGTTTCTAGGTTTCACTTTTTTGTTATATACTCTAGCAATCCTTTTTTGGTACCCTTGTGCATGGTATTGTGCCCTAACTCTCTTCTCATCTATCAAAGTCAATTGCTCATATCTTTCTTTCATCCAATCTTCCTCTAGGACCTTGGTTTCTACTAGCAATCTCAAAGGTTGTATCTCCACCTTAACGAGAAGTACTGCTTTGCTACCGTATACCAAAAAGTAAAGGGTTGCCTCAGTCAATGCATGGATAGAAATTCTATAACCCCATAAGTAAACGGAAGCTTCTCGGCCCAATCCTTGAATGTTACTACCATTTTGGCTAGTATATTCTTGATATTCTTATTAGTGGCTTCTACAGCTCCAATAGTCTACAGTTGATATGGTGAAGACTTGTGATGCTCAATGTTGTATAACTCCATGATCTTTCGAACCTTCCCCTCAAAATGGGAGCCATTATCGGAGACGATCTCTTGCGGTACTCCAAATCGGCAAATGATGTTATTCTCTATGAATTGTGCTACGTGCTTGGCTTTTAGTATGAAGTAGGAGGTCGCCTTTACCCACTTAGTGAGTAATCGAATTGCCACTAAAATGTACTCGTGTCCATTTGAGGCCTTAGGGGCTATTCTTCCTATCACATCTATGCCCTAGACTGAGAAAAACCATAGAGAGGTCATGCTGTATAGTTTACTAGGTGGCATGTGATTCATATTCACATGTATTTGGCAGTCATGGCAACTTTTCACGAAGTCCATACAATCAGTCTCCATCGTATTCCAATAGTATCCTATCCTTAGGATCTTATTGGCTAACATTCTCCCATTCATGTAAGGACCACAAATCAATTGATGAACTTCTCCCATGACCTTTTCGGCTTCTTCCTTCTTCAAGCAACGGAGGTGTATACCATCATAAGATCTCCTATAAAGTTGTCCTCCACATAGGATATATTGCATAGCCATTATCCTAATTGAACGATGTTCTCTCTTATCGGCACTGTCAAGATACACTCCCAATTCCAAGAATTTCATGATGTCATAATACCAAGGAACCCCTTCTTCTTCTATAGTCAAGATTGAAAACTCACCCTTCCCCTTATGTACCAACTCATAACTTTATTCAATCTCTAAGGGCCGTGTCCATACTCCCTCAGGTATTTCAACCATGGAGGCCAAAGTAGCCAAGGCATCTGCAAACTGATTTTGAACTCTAGGGATGATCGTGTATTTAATCTTATCAAAGTTTTTGTTCAAATCCTCTAAATATTGTTGATAAGGCTTTAAGTGTTCTTCCTTCACCTTCCATAATCTTTGGGCTTGAGCTATAACCAAGGTCGAATCTTCAAGCATCTCTGCCTTTTTTACCCCCAATTCTCGGAGAGCTTCCATTCCAGTGATACAAGCTTCATATTTAGCCATGTTATTAGTTGCCTTGAAGTTTAACTTGACTACCAAAGGTATGTGAGATCCATCGAGCGTGATCAAGAGTACTCTTATTCCATTCTCATATTGGTTCACGGTTTCATCGAATTACATTTTCCATGCCTCTAATTCAATGTCCAAAATATCCTCATCAGGAAAATCCTTTCTACCATCTTCTCCCTCCACAGGGTTTTCGGCACAAAAATTTGACATGACACTTCCTTTGATAGTCTTCCTTGCCACATACTTCAAATCAAATTCTACTAATAGGATTAACCATCTTGATAGTCTTCCACTCCAAGCGGGTTTTTCGAATAAATACTTCAAAGGGTCCAATCTAACTACAATCTATATCTAGAAAGGTAAGATGATGTGTCTCAATTTTTGCACGGCCCATACGTGAGCAAAGCATGATTTTTCTATGGGCATGTATCTAGTCTCATAATTATGGAATCTTTTGCTTTAGTACACGACTCTTTCATTCTTATCATCGTCTTCTTGTACAAGAATACTCTTGACCGCATCTCTTATGATAGAGAGGTATAGGAGTAGTGGCTTTCCATGCTTCAGAGGTATCAAAATAGGTGGATGGAGAAGATATTTCTTAATGAGCTCAAAATTATTCTGACATTCATCGTTCCATACACGGGATTCATTCTTCCTTAGGAGATTGAAGATGGGCTTACAAGTGGAAGTGAGTTTGACAATGAATCGACTGATGTATTATAATTGTCCCAAGAACCCTCTTATTCCTTTCTCACTCTTGGGTGGAGGAATATCCAATATAGTTTTAATCTTTGATGGGTCAATTTCTACCCCTCTATCACTTACCAAAAAGCCTAGCAAATTTCCCGCAGTTACCCCAAAGGTACATTTTTAGGAGTTCAACCTCAATCTATACTCCTTGATTCTTTCAAAGAACTTCCTTAAGTTAATAATGTGACCTTCTCTATCCTTGGACTTCACGATCATGTCATCAACATATACCTTAACCTTATTGTACATCACGTCATGTAACAAAGTTATGGCCATTCTTTGATAGGTTGCACCAGCATTTTTGAGCCCAAATGGCATCACGGTGTAGGAATAGATTCCCCATTCTATGGTAAAGGTGGTCTTCATCATCTCTTTAGAAGCCATCTTGATTTGGTTATATCCCGAGAAACCATCCATGAAAGACATCAAGGCACTACTTGCCGTGTTATCCACTAGGATGTCTATGTGAGGGAGAGGGAAATCATCTTTAGGACAAGCTTTGTTCAAATCCCTACTTTCAATTGCTTGGTGACCCCTTCTTTGATCTTTAGAAGCCATTTGGGTCTCATACGTCTTGACTTTTGCTTAACGAGTACCATATGAGCATGGGTATCAATATGGTGTTAAGCTATCTCAGGATCAATACCAGACATATCTTCATAGGACCCTGCAAACACTTCTTGAAATTTTGTGGGAAGCTCTTTGAGATCCTTTCTTTCTTTTTCATTTAGGGTTGAGCCAATTTTAATTAAGCATGAATTCTCATTATTGCCCAAATTAAAAGTTTCAAAAGTTGGTTCCATATGTTCAATTTTCTTTTCCAATCATTTATTAATTTCATTTTCAAATTCTTTAGAATCATTTAAGTGCAGAATTTCAATATTAAGGGACACATCAAAATAAGTCAAATCAGAATCCATCTCATTGAAAATGTTAAAAAGTACATTAGAGCTTGCATTACAAAATTTCTTTCCCATATTGTTAGAAAACCCAAACCAAGTCCAATTATTGAGGTGCCTCATGATGAATTATGTCCTTCATCTCCTTTAGGATGCATTGCTTTCCTTCTCATCCTCCTCTTTGAACAAAGTCTTTAACTTAGAGGACCAATCCTCATCTTTTAGAGGCCCTACACGCATGTAGTTTTGGTTATGTCACATAGAGGTTCACCTTCGTTGGGGAAATCTATACCTGCCTCGTCAAAAAACCAGTCGCCATCATCTTCACTCCAATAGCTAATCACTTCATTGTCCTCCTCTTTTTCTCTTTCTTCATCTTGGGCCAAAACAAGGTATTGATTATCGTCGGAATGAGGGTCCGTGTCATGTTCAAGTATGAAGCGGGTTGAGGTAACTTGAGTTGCCCCTGTTGTTGAGCCCATTCTGGCCAGTCACGATCTTCCCATGATCCTGCATTTCCTAATTCAGAGAAATCATTGACGTGGACCCTCCTAAAGGTCCATGGTTCGGGAGCGCTCCTCAATTGCAGCAGGAATTCAAGTAGAAAAAGGCGGACTTTTCCTTCAGTCATCATTCGATTGATATCTTCTTGAGTCAAGTTTTCAAACATCGTGACACGTGGAAAACTGGGAAGTTTTAATGAATTTGGTGAGTACATTTCCCAATTAAAAGGTTCTCTTTATTAGATGTTCTTAGAAAAGTCTTTAAGTCCATTTTAATGAAGGCGCAATTACAAAATCACTCCATTTTCTCCCATGAACTTAGCCCCTTGTTTCAATGGGCTTTAGTCCATTTACAATAAAGCTCTCATCTTCCTCTCGTGGGCTTTCATTAGAATGTACTTAAAGATTTTCAACCCTTCGTCTCAAATATGGGCTTACAATGTATTCATCACTTTTGGGCTCTTCTCCTTTTTTTATTCCATTATCATTATTTTTTTTTTAAGTAGCCTTTTAACTAGAATACATTGTAGCCTTCTCCTCAAAGTCCATGAAATTCTCATCATTTTAGACCTAGACATACAACAAAGAGGCCTAAGATTAGGGAATTTCATGTTGATTTATAGGATGTTAGATGCTAAGTCCATAGCATACTTGTTACCTTAAACCTAAGGTTCTCTTTTTCAAAAAGCCTTTTGATTTGGGCTTATAATAGCAATTAGGCTATAGTCTTATAATCGTTCAAGTTAAGATATACCTTTGGACTTTGGGATAAGCCTCTTATATGTGAGAACTTTTCTTTTATCCCGAAAAAGGGTATGCTATAACTTTTGGGTTATCCATCATTTATTTTTTATTTGTCCTTTAGAATTAGGTGAACACAAGATAGATTGGTGGCAAACCGTTAACAAACAAGAGATATAAAGGGTAACCTTTTTTTTATAGGATCTATGATCTCTCTAAATGTGGGTAGGCCCCCTAAAGCTAAAGGGACAAATCAGTAGGTCACTCACAACTAGGTGGGCCATGATTCTAACCAATGGCCTAAGTGGACTTTTATAGATTGGTGGCAAACCGTTAACATACTCAAAGCCCATTATAGGCAATGACACAAATTGTGAGTTGGTGGGATGAACTTCAAAAGACTTCAACTTGAATGGAGCGTACTCATCTTCCCACTCATCACCAACTGGGGTCAAAGGAACAAAAGAACTAAGTGAAGTGTGTGCAAACAAATATTGAACAAGCCTTTATTAAGATTAAGAAATAGGACACATTGGAATTAAACTTTTTATCCCTAATGGAGTCACCACTATGGGTGCTAGCGGGCCTTTCTCCTTAAAGGAAAGAGGGGGAGCACACCTTGGTTGAATGGATTAGGGAGGAGAAAAGATTGGAGTCGCCACCTAGATTAGATCTAGGAACCATTTAATAGCGCCTTTACGTGGAATGACTAAGTCTTACTACCAGAGTACAGGTTTGGAGTTTTGGTACAATTTTGGGAAGATGTTAGGCACCGAAAACTGCTCGACCCATAGGTCGGCTTCCAGTTATTGTATCTTACATCTTAATTCTATTAAAGACACATTTAACATTGCATTCTATACTCACACACACACTAGCATACATCTAAGCATAAAACATGACATCAATCATCCCAAAATCCTAACATATATCTATCATGGCATTATATCATCATAAACCCTAGCATGTTCCTATCTCATTACATCCAAGGCAGCAAACAAATCGTGGCAACAAGTATACATGGCAGAAACACAAATATGGCAAGATCCAAATAAACATGTGATTGCATCTAAACATCAAGAACAAATCATCCAAGCAAACATGTTCATACTCATCATCAAACATATACCTAATGCATGTTCATGTAAATGCATGACTTACCTTACTGCATCTCAACACCTATAGACACTGCATTTTGTATGACTTACCTTACTGCATTTTAGCACCTGTAGACATGACTTACCTTACTGCATCTTAGCACCTGTAAGTTTAGAGTCTAATCAGATATTAAACTGACTTGATGAGTGTTAAAATGGAAAATATAACCTTTTAAATGAGCAAAATCTATTTTTGGAAAATTAAATGACCAAAGTGGCCCACGGTCTGCGTACGTGAGTCACGGCCTACGTACACGAGCTAAAGCATGCGTATGCAGGCACACTCCTGCGTACGCAGCTAATGTTTCAGAAGTATAAGAAAGGCAAGTTTTCTGCAATAATAGCTGAGGTTTGAAATGAATCCCACATCGCCTGGGAGCCGTTTCAAACCTCATTTATCAACTATAAAAGGCCTTACACGGTACATTTTCAAAACACACAAAAATCCCACAAGAAAATTTTAATATTCATTAGAAAATAATGAATCAGTCTTTTCTATTTGATTGGGACCTTTTATGGCCTCAATCATTTGAGTTTAAGATTGCTAATCACTATTTTATTGAATTGTAATAGATTTGACTGAGGGAAACAATAAAAAATAAGCCTATGAGCTTTTGCTTTAAGGTATTCTTTCTAGCTTTTTCTTTTTCTTTTTTGTTTTTCTTCTCTTGTTTTAATCTCGTTTTTGGTTTGGTTTATGTTCATAATTGTTTGCTTAGTTTAGCCCTTTAGTTCCTTTTTTTTTTTTTTTTTTTGTACGTAAGTTGTTAGTTTGTTGTTTTAAAGTTCTGCTTTATTTCTGGGTTTTTAGGTTTTTTAGGTAAGGATCTGTGTATGCATGATCTAGTTTGCATACGTAAGCTGAATTCATGCATACGCAGACCTGTTCTAGCGTGCGTGATGCCGTTACCCAAAAACTCTAAATTCTTGTCTGTTTTGTTTTTGCTTTCACATGTTTGTTCTGTGTAGCATTTTTTTCATATGTTTTAAGCCCCATAATTGCTTGTTTGCCTCTTAACGTGTTTGTTTGTTATCACATGTTTAGATTAGGGTTTTCTTAGTTTTAATGTCATTCATTCACATGCTCATGCATTGATGCCATAGGTGCTATGCTGCTGAGAGGTAAGTAAAGGGTAAGTCATACATTAGCAATGTTCATGCATTTGTGTTAGGGTTTTACTTTAATACAACATGCTTAGATGTATGATTAGGGTTTGTAATACGTTAATGCCTTGTTGCCATGTTTAAGTTGCTGCTTGGTTAGATGAATGCTAGGGTTTCTTTTGTGTTTGGCTTTCTTTTGTTTAAGGGTAGATAAGTATGTGTTTTGGGATGAATGATGCCATGATTGTATGCTTAGATGTATGCTAGTGTGTATGTGAGTATAGATACAAGTGTTAAACATGTTTTTAATTAGGTTAGGATGTAAGACACAATGATGGGAGGCCAACCTTAAGGTTAGGAGATTTTGGGTGCCTAACACCTTTCCAAGAGCGTACCTAAACTCTGAACTCATACTTTGGTAGTAAGATCAAATGTCCTTCCTCGAAATGACGCTATATTCATGGTTCCTAGACCATATAACTAGGTGGCGACTCTGACACTTTTTTCCCTTGCGCCCACAACACCTATGCATCAATGGATGGCCATGTGAATGCATGTTCATAGCATTAAAGAAAGAAATAAAAAGCAACCCTAATCTAGCATGCCAAAGGTAAACAAGTAATTAAATAGAGGAACAGAGACTTAAAAGGCATAAAAAGGAATTAAACAGTGACATATTATATAAAAGAAATGAAGAAAAAGAAACAGAATACCTATATTAGGGTTTCTGGGCATGAGTATGTGTGTGTATACATAGGCCTGTGTACGCAGGCCAGCTATATGCATACGTATACTTCGAGCTGCGTACGCAGACACGCCTTAAAGAACCCTAACCCAGAAAACAAGAATACACAACAGAGCATAACTTAAAATAACAAATCTAACAACCTAACACGCAGCTACATAAAACTAAACTAAGCAAGCATATTAAAACATAAGCAAAGCAAGAAAACAACTAGAAAACAGAATTAAAAATAAAGAAGTGAAAAGAAAAGCTTAGAACTCGATACCTCAAAACAAAAGCTCCTAGGTTTGATTTTAACTGTTCCTTTCAGTCAAATCTATTCACAATCAAACAATGAAGTGATTAGTAATCTTAAAACTCAATGATCAAGGTCAGGAAATGCCCCAATCAGAAAATATTGACTTGAGCATATATTGTGAAAAAAATCTTGTGTTTTTCCTTAGGATTTTTTTGTTGTGTTTTGAAATATTCCATGTAAGACTTTATATAGTTGAAAAATTGGAGTTTGGAATGGCTCCCAAATGATGTGGAATTCATTCTAAACCTCATCTTTAATGCAAAAAACTTGTCTTTCATAGCTCTCTGGAACCTTAGTTGCGTATGCAAGTCTATGCCTACGTACGCATGCATCAGAACTGCGTATGCATAAGCGTGTATGCGTACACAGGCTAAGGGTTTCCTTAGCCTTTATTTGCCAAAAATAGATTTATTTGCTCATAAAAAGTTATATTTTCTATTTTAACATCTCTCAAGTCAATTTAGAATCTGATTGGGCCTTAAACCAACCTTGGACCTTAGAATTTTAGCATTATAGGGGAACGGAGACCTGAGTCCTAAGGGGTACAAAATGCAGTGTCTACACGCATGCCCTAAGAATGTGCATGCATCTAAGGTTTCAGAATACCTATAAGGAAAGTTTTTAAACATAAATTCGTGTAGAATGAATCCCACATCGTCTGGGAGCTGCCCTACCCTTCTATGATCATTATAAAAAGCCCTAAAAGGCTCTTTTACAGAAAGACATAGAAATACACCAAATTCGCTAGGAAAATGGTGAATCAAAGAGGGAGTTCTTATACTAAAACATCCTCAAGTTAAAGTTTACTTGGTTGGGATCTATTTTGGCCTTGGCCTTCAAATTCTTAAGTATACTTCTTGGTTTTGTTCTTGATTAGATTGAATGAGAAGAACGGTCAAATCAAATCTCTAAAGAGTTCTAGTATTTGAGGTAAAGGTTTGTTGAGGTCCAAAACTAATTGGTCACAGACTAAGGCCCAAAGAAGGAAAACGTTGAGCTCATTTCACACAAAAATAAATAAATAATAAAACTAAGAAAGAAAAGGGAAAGCTGGGCTCACACAATAAAGAAAAAAAAGGAAAAGAAAAAAAAAAGGGCAAGAGGCCCAGAAGATTGGAATCCTGAGACCCACGAAAAGAACAAAAAAAAGGGCCCAAACCAGGCAGAACCAGCAAGCCAAAGAAAGCCCAGAAAGAAGAACTGGGTTAGGATCTCGGAAGTCACCAGAGTCAGGGGATCCCTGGACACGCGAAGTAAGATTGAAGCAAATTCAAAGAGAGATAAAAAAAACAAAGGGCATGCGGATCTCATGATCCAGACATGCAGTGGAGCCAGGAGGTACGAAGCAAAATGCAGGAGCCTGGTTCCGACCATTTGGAGAAAGTGACAAGGAAGAGTACACCGAAAAAGCTGGAGCACTGAGAAGAAAAAGCCAAATAAGCTTCAGACCAGCCAACAGAGAAGTCTGGGAATAGAAAACTAGTTAAGGGACTTTCATTTGGTAGGACCAAAAGCAAGAAACTATGAAAGAAAAGGGAAACGACATGACCCTGAGCAACCTGGCATGGCATGAACTCACAGGGGCAAAAGGGAGAAATCGTTAGTACCCTGGAGCCCGAAGCTGTGCTATAAAAGGAGGAAGGGGCCCATGCTACAGAGGCATTCGGATGGGGAGGAAGAGATAGAGATTCATTTTCGATTAGATTATTTGAGGCATTCATAGTTGTTTTCTTTTTCTGAAGTCTCATGAAATTATAAAAAGACTCTGTAAACTTAAGAGAAAACAGGGGAAACGTTCCCGGTATCCCAGAGACAGCCACTATAGTATATGCTAGGATTCAACAAATTCAAACTTTGCAAGTCTTTGAAGCTTGAATAGCTATCAAAGTCTGTAACTTTTGAACTTAGTTGAACCTTGCACCACGTCTTAGTGAGTACTGTAATCACAACTAAGGGAAATTAATAAAATGCACCTCACTAATTTGAGGATCCCTAACCTTTTTCTTACATTGTATTTTATTTATTGTGAATTCCTTTGCTGTTAAAATTTCATTCAATACAGATATTCTTGCTTGTTAGTTATTTGCATTGTAGGAAGACTGTTTTGTGTACCACTCGATTCTTAAACAGCCCTTTTAGCTGCGGTGAATCGAGCCCAATCCACCAAGAACATTTTATTCGGCCCAGGATCCTTGGGCCATAGTGCTGAAGAAAAAAGGCACTCTCACAAGGTTTAACTTTGTCTCCTTTTTTGTTTGCTCATTTGTTTATTTTTGTGTTTTGATGGCTTTATTACTTCTGTTGTTATTTTAGGTTTATTTCTTATGCATATAAAAAGCATGATTGGTTGCTAGATTTCTTGTTTTATTTTGTCTGTTTTGCGTCTGGGTTTGTGTTTCTAGGTGTATATGCGTGCGCATGGTTCATTCATGCATACGCATACACATGGGATATGCGCACATTCCCTATATGTATGTGTACACACATTCATACCCAGAAACCCAGATCTAGGTTTCTTCAAGTTCTTTTGCTTTCATTCATATGTTTAGGTCTTGTTTGGTTCAGTTTCACATGCTTTTAAGTCCTAGTCAATAAAATAATAAGGTTGTTTCCTTTATTAGATGAACAATTAGGGTCTCTTGCTTTATTGAATAACATGAACATGAACATGCATTGATGCATAGGTGCTGTGATGCAATAGGGTTTAGGGACGATATGCCATGTTCTTTGCTTTAGATGCATGTTAGAATGTGTGTGAATCTAGAATAACATATTAGAAGGCCCTTTGATGGGACTAGGATTTGGAACATAATGAGTAGAGGCTGACCTACGGGTTGGGTAGGGTTAAGTGCCTAACACCTTCTCATCCCCATACCTAAACTCTAGATACGTGGTCTGGTAAAGATCAGTCATTCCACAAGGGCACCATATACATGGTTCCTAGACCTAATCTAGGTGGCAACTCCATTTACACCCTCCGCCCCGTCCACAGTAGGCCAAGGCGTACTTCCCATGAGGAAACCACTCGCCGCGGGCGCTTGTGCCCACAATAAGGTGTTCTTTATCGGATCCAATTTAGTTTATGTACTTGTTTCATCACACCCACTTGTCTGCTTAAAGTCACTACCTCAATGATAGTAAATCATCTTATCATATAGTAGCACAACAAGTGTAGGTTCTAGTAGTGATATTTAATTAATATCCACAGCCTAGAACAATTTAATAATCTATGGAAAAATTATTTCCTATCTTTGGTTCCTTAACCATGAACATGATTTTTCTACAGAAGTGACATTACATACCACATTTAAGCAATAAAAGATACCCACAATAAATATATACTATAAAACCGAAACTTTTGACTATTTGTTGACCTTTTGAGAGTGTGCCACCTTAGCTTTATAGCCTTCATAATTTTACACATTATTTTAATTTTTAAAATTATTTAATTTGTTGAATAAAAATAGCAAAGTTCACCTATGAAAACCTGACTACATGTTTTGATATTTTATTTCATAAAAGCCCCACATTGAAAACCCGAGACCCGCATGGCCACATGCATAAAAATTGAATACTTGGCCGCCCTTACAAATTGGACCTTACTCACAAGCCATAGCTCCCACCATTCGATCTTCCATGTTTATCAATGGTCTTGGTTTTGTTTTTTGAGGTACTCTTACTTTTCCTCTATCTTTTCTCTAAATTTAAGTTTTTGTTTTTGTCTTTCTTCAACCTTTTCAGTTTGTCTGCTGATTTTCACGAGGTTTCAATCTTTCTATAGTTCTTTTTTTTTTTTTTTTCAAAATAAATATTTTTGCAAATTGGGATTGGACTCTCTTCAAAAGCGCGCTCTTTTTATTGCTATTACATTGTCATTTGGGATTCCAACAAACATATGCACCAAGTTTTTAATAAAATGTGGGTAAGTACCATTTCTTGTTGTTAGTCTATGTGGGAAACATTTTTTCTCTTTTTTATTTTATGTTTTTATGTTGTAGTTGAATTGCAATGGTAAATATGAATTTTGATAGTTTATTTATATAAATAATAAAAATAAATTCCACCTTTTGAAAGGAATGAAAAGAGTTGGGGCAGTTTTTTATTTTTATTTTTATTATTTTATTTTATGGGTTTTCCATCTCTTTCATATTAGAGTTTATTGCATTGATTTTAACAATGTTCAAGAATTTTATTGGGGGGAGGTTTGTCTCTAAGTTTATAACATGACTAATAAAATTCCTCAATGAAGAAGTGGTACTGGTACACATATATAAATTAAAAATGATTTTTTTCCCTTTCTTTTTGGTGGCTAACAAAATGAGAGAATAGAAGGAAAGAAAATCTTTTGAATTTCTTTTGTTAGATTATTTGTATTTGAAGATTTCAAATCCTGTTGATAGTCACTTTTGCTATGAAATACCAAACATACTTCACCACTAATTTGTTATGAACATATTTGTGGTTTAATGGTTATACTTTATATATTTGGAGCCCGTTTGGATAGGCCGTTTATAAAACCTTAATGCACGTTTTAGACAAAACGTGATTTGCCAAATCGTTTGGCTCCACAAAATTAGCACGTTTGCGTTTTCAAAATCCAGATTTTTCACGTTTACAAAACACTGCAAAGCTTTGCTTTTTCAGAAACGCAGATGGGCTAACCGCTATTTCTTTCTTCAAAAAATCAAAATAGTGCCAATACGATAAAAAATAGCGCCAATACAATAAGAAATACCAGCTTTATCCCTTCCCCCATGTTCCTCCCACAGAAATCTTCACTGAAAATGGCCGGTGGCTAGGCTCGTTCATCTTCACCAAAAGCTCAAACCTTAGATAGATGTTAGATCTACCATTGATAGATCAGTTTGCTTAGGATGAAAGATTATAGAGGAAGAGATGTGTGCTCTAATCTACTTGTTGTATGAGAGACTTAGAGGTGAGATTCTCAAAAAAAGAGAAAAGAATCAGAGACAGAGAGGATGGGAGAAAGACAAGTTGAGAAGAGATCAACGTGTTTGTGTTTCTTATTGTGTGGGGATGAAATAGAAATGAGATCTTTTATATTTTTTAAACAAAAAAAATTCCACAGGCACACACCTGTTTTCATGTTACTTTGACATGTATTTTAGTTTTGAAAAATGTGTTTTAGACTAGTTGAATACTTGTTACTTTCTCAAAAAAAAGTTGAATACCTGCTACAATTTCAAACTTTAATATATGTAGTTTTTTTTTTTTAATGAAATAAACTTTACTTTTTGAAGGCCTTTGAATGTATATAAATACAATACGTGTAATGTTTTTTTGATAGAACAATACGTGTAATGTTATTAATAGTTTCAACTCTGTGCTACGGATGAATATATTATCTTATATATTAGTAGTTTGGTTAATAGATTAATAGTTTGGCTAATTATATTAGTAAATTACAAATTTAACAGAATATCTTAAATAATTAGAGGATATTTATTAATCTTTGTAGTAAATTATAAGAAATATCTTCTAATCTTTAATCAAGATATATTTTTAACATCTTTAAATACTGTTTTTGTTAAGATTGTTAAGATTTACATAATTATTTTATTTATTTTCATATTAATTAATTATTAAATTAATTATTACATCATCACGGTTTGACCACTATGAGGAACAATTTTTTTTTAATTAAATTTTGTAATTTATGCTTGTTGAAGAACACCCTGAAAAAAATTCCTAGAACCACCACTGCTTCCATGTATATTTTATTAGATTGTGTAATTAAAAAAACACCGATTAAAGGAAAAATGACGAAATAACCTTAACAAAAGAGTTAAGTCATTTTTTGGAATTTACACTCCAAACAGTCATTTTTAAATCAGTTTATCCAAATGCTTAATGTAGCTTTAAAAATAAAAAAACGCATATTTTCACATTTTTACCAAACGCTTGTCTGTGGTTTTTAAAATAATGTTTTTAAAATGCATATTTTAAAAATGCTCGTTTTTAAAACGCACTCTTGTGAACAGCCTATCCAAACAGGCCCTTGGTTAGTTTTCAAAACCGAGATATTAGAGCTATTAATGTTCCATTTATGGCTTGTGCTGCTGTGCAGAGTATTGCCTTCAGATTTCATGGAGCATAGTTATGTGCCATTTCATATGCAGATTCACTTTGGTTTCCTTTATGTCTCTAAAACCAAACACAATAAAAACCCTAGAACCATCCCAAAACCAAATTCAACATTTTTTAAAAAACTTTTTGTTTCCAATTTGTTTATCGTGTTTTCTTTATTTCTTTACTTATTTCTTTTTTGGTTTTCAGGAAACATAGCTCTTTTCTCATGAAAGTAAGAGAGTCCTTGCACAGATTTTGATATATACGTACCGTTCTTTTCTTTTTAAAATTTTCATTTTGGATTTTGTTTCCTTAAGTAATCCAATTTATTACAGGTTATCATTCTCAACTTTATTCCCATCGTTTACAGTGGTTTCTGGTTTTAACTATCTCATGTATTGTATGAGTTAAAGACCAGTAATTATTAATAATTATTATAAATGTGAAAATGTAACTTAATATTGTTTATGAGGGCCTAGTAGATAAATAAAGAGGTGGAAGTGGAACAAAAAATTAAAATAATTATATAATTAAGTTTTGGGTTTCACGAAAGCCAACGGCAGCAACCCCATTCCCGGGTTTTTTAGAAAATTAATTATAAAACCCAAACAATATTATTAGTTAGGCAACGTTTCAAACATATTGCATTTCTAACAATTCGACTTCAGAGGAGTCGATTTTACTGTTCATATCGCCTATTTTTGGGCCACGTAGATAAAAAAATTGAGTCCATTATAGTCATCTTTTATGCATAGAAATCGACTTCAGTGGAGTCGTTTTCAACACAAAGAAAACGACTCCAGTGGAGTCGTTTTATTTGTGCCGAAAACGCCTCCACCGAGGTCGATTTCCTCAAAACCCCAAATACACATCAGTTGCAACTCACAGACGAAGAAGCAAACGAACCCAGGTACAGAAGAAGCGAACCCAGCTGACCAGCAGCACCGACGAGCAACACCGACGAGCCGACGAACCCAGGCACCGACGAGCAAGCAGGCGCCGACGAACCTAGGCGCGAAGAACCCAGGCGCCGACGAACGAGACCCCGACGAACACCGACGGCGAAGAACGAAGAATCCAAGCGCGCTCAGGTCCGTTTTGGATTTGAAGGTTGTGTGCGCCGACGAACCAGACCCCCCGACGGCGAAGCACGAAGGCAGTCCGTTTTGGATTTGAAGGTGAATGGTTCTTTGGATCTGTATAGAGTGAAACGACTTCAGCGGAGTCGCTTTCAACACAAAGAAAACGACTCCACTGGAGTCGTTTTCTTTGTGTTAAAAGCGACTTCCCTGAAGTCGATTTCTATGTATAAAAAATGAGTATAATGGACTCGATTTCTTTATCTATGTGGCCCAAAAAATAGGCTATATGAACAGTAAAATCGACTCTTCTGAAGTCGAATTGTTAGAAATGCAATATGTTTGAAACGTTGCCTAACTAATAATATTGTTTGGGTTTTGTAATTAATTTTCTAAACACCCCCCCCCCCCCCTATTAAAACCGGTTTTCCTCTCTCTCTGTTTCTCTCTCTCTCTCTCTCTCTCTCTTCCCTTCTTTTTGCAGCGAAACCTCCATAACCACACGCTCCAAGTTCCATTTCGGCCTTGGAGGGAGACCCGAGTCTCCGATTTCCCAACAAAGATCCGATTCGGGTCCCTTGAGGTGAAGGTTTTATTAGCTTACAGAATCAACGGTCCGACCTTAGCTCAGTTGGTAGAGCGGAGGGCTGTAGTCGGGTCAGCCCACAGCCAATCCATAGGTTGTTCCTATTTCCATTTCCTCTTCAAGATCACAGCTCAAAACCCATAGCCAAGCCAGAAATAGCTTCTAAACGGTATTAGAAGCATTTTACAAAATGGTAAAAGCCCAAATATTTTTGTTGTTAAAAATTTAACATTCCTTTCAGAAAATTTCAATATTATTCCTCTGTTATCTGAGCTTGAATTGAGCTAATTGTTGATAATGTAGGCGAACACGCTGCGGTTGTACTTGACGTGCATAAGGAATACTCTCGAGGCTGCCATGTGTCTCCAGGTTACAGCTAATAATCTTCTAGCTTTATACAAAAATTTATCGTTTCAAATTCTGAACTTTGGTCTGTCTTGTGTTATCTACGTATTACATAAATTGTGCGGATTTAATTTGATTGATTATTTTTTAGCGTGTCTGAGTCCCACATTGTGTGTTTACTAGGCGGATCTTGGGTTTATAAGTGATTACGAGGAATCTCAATTGCAACTTAACTAGTCCTTTTGGAGAATAAGCGTAGTAGATGTGGTTAGCGTGTTCCTCGGGTTGTTATAGTTGCTTTATTTTATAAGCTTATCACTAGAAAACATACATTTGTGTTCATTTCCTTCACTTATGTTGAATGCATGATAGAAAAACATTTCTGCTCTCTTTTATTTTTTAAATTATCCTAGTTTGTTCCTTCCATTTGTGCAGACAAGGTTCTTCAAAAAGTTAGGCTTTCTATAAGTTCCACCAACATTAGAAGAAACCCTTGGTGTGATAGTTATTCCACAAGTATAATTGTCTGTGGGGTGTGAGGGGCAAAGTCTGGGGTTCAAGTCTTAAATTAGGCTAGTGATATTATTGTTTTGGAGGTGAAGAAGACTTGTCGACTTACATCTTATGCAACCTGCAATACTTATCATGGAGTGAAACAAGATTTCCCTTGTGACTCGTTTGTAAGTTTTGTGTGTCTATGACACCTCCTTTTCCCCACCCACCAACTCCACCCCATCCACATTCCCGCCCTCACCTGCCACCACCTCTTTTTCCCTTCTTACCATCGTCAAATCCTTCTGCTCCTCTTCCTTTTTGTTTTCCACCACAGTTTGGTTTTTTTCCCATATCCTCACTTTTATCCCCCTCCTTCAATTTTGCCTACCCCATCCCCACCACCTCCACCACCTCAGGTGTCTAGCCTTTCTTTGCCTAAACTGCCTAACCATGTACCTGTCCCACACACGACACCAAATATACCCATCGTAGAAACCTCACAAAAGATCTCTCCTACATCTTGATCTTTAGGTCAAGGGGGCAGTAATAGGTCTTTTCGCATTCATGCAAAATTATTTTCTTTTTCTTTTGATGGGGGGCGGTTTGATTCATATGCCTTGCATGAGACACACCAGAATGTTAAAAGCTCTATTTCAGTTGGTCATAGAGGCATGGAATGGATTCTTAATTGTTTTGCCGATATACGTGATTGGGTGCCCAGGACTTGATGTCCATTGTAAGAGACTTAGGGAGGATGGGAAGTTGATAGAGTTTTGTGAGGCTGGCCTCTTCGTTGCTATATCGGTTTTTTATGGTGGGGCGCGGAGAGGTTGTGTTATGATACCAGCAAGTCTCAATCGCGTTGGCTGGTCTTTGATCCATAAAGAACTAAGGAATTTTTTTATCTGGTGCAAAAGTTGCAACTATGTCTGGGGCACTTTCCAAGAATTTTGGTGGTGATGGTCAGGTAGCTGGTGGTTGCCGGAGTGGGAAAAATTTACCTGTTTATGGTAACTAGCAGAAGTCAAGGATTTTTGAAATATGGGAGCCATGTTTGGAAGTAACGTGATTCATGGAGATACTACAGTAAATGTTTCAGTTATAAATGATAGACCCACATGGGTATTTAATTTTAAGTTGACTCCTGCAAATTTGGCTTTAAGAATCTGAAGCCTGAGGGTGGGAGACGTGTGGTGTCTTGTTTGGATAATAAGGCTCTTAGTTGACCCAATGTTTTAAGTGGTGGGCTTGAATTCTTTAAACCAACAGTTGGGCATGCAAAAGGCAAGGGCCAATTAGACCAGCCCAACCCAATACTTCTAAGTGTTGAGAATACACTTTCTGCATATACGAAGGTGTCCCTGACGGAGCGGCGAAAGTGTTGGAGGTTAGCTATTATGGGTTCACTGGTGAGGCAGTGGGTTGTATGGGTATGGGGGTCAATATATTGGATCCGATGATTATGGGCTTGGGTCCAACGGCAGCAAAGGAGATGTCGATTGAGTCTAAGGTTGTCGATTCTCTTCGTCTGAGTCAGTGGGTTGATTAGAATCAGTTTTTTCCTCTTTTGGATTTGGGTAATGAGATGATCTTTTGTTCTGGAGAAAGGGATGCTTTCATGGAAGTATCAAGTGAAGGCGGAGATCAACGGTCCAATCCCCAAGCTGAGTTTGTGTTGCTGAGGTCCATGGATGAGGCTGAGTTGCTACAAGATGGTTCGAAGCCTCTACTACTTCAGTGGAAACACAATGGCATCAATTCTACGGGTCTTTTTCACGGGGAGGAAGAGAGCTTTTCCCTGGATTGTCCACCTTCACGGGGAGGTGGGATCCTAACAAGTCGAGGGAGTTGGTGGCGACCCAAGAAGTCGAAGAGGGTGAGCTTTTGGGGTCAGAGGTGATAAATTCCAAATGGGTGGTGAGCCTAATGAAAAGTTTTTGTAAAATCGTGAGTTTTCCTATTGTAAAACATGAAGCTCAATGTTTGGCTTTGTTTCGTCTTCTAGAACAAGACTATGTTGATGTGGTTAATTCTGGGTTTTCCAAGGGACCAATAAACTCAAGGCAAAAAGGGCTTAGAGAACTTAGAGGTCTGATTTCTACAGTTAACTATGATGGGATCTCTTCTAAAGGGAGGAACCGAGGTTCTTCAGCTGGTTTAGGGGCGATCACTAGTTTTAAATGAGTTTACGACTTTTATCTTGGAATGTTAGGGGATTAAATAATCCTCAAAAGTGAGAGGTATGTAAGAATCTTCTAAAGGAGTGGAAGCGTGATGTTGTTTGCTTCTAAGAAACCAAACTATCTTCTTTAAACTCTTTTGTAGTTTGGAGTCTTTGGGGTAGTCAGTTCCTTGACTGGGCTGTTTTGGATGCAGTCAACATTGCTGTTGGGGGGGCACGGAGTTCTACTAGTATGGGACGAGGGTTTGAAAAAATTGATGTTTCTAGAGGTCAGTTTTTTGTTAATGTTTTACTAAAGGGGGTTGTGGATGATTTTGTATGGGCATGTACAGGAGTTTATGATCCAAATGATGATAACCAACTGGCATGGTGTTTAATTGGGGATTTTAATATTATTCGATACCTGAGTGAGAGATTTGGTTGCGAGTCTTTTAGCCCGGCTATGTTTGCATTCTCGGATTTCATCGGACTAACTAACTAACTAGTTACAAGAGGATTTGGACGCAACAACTTGAAATGCCCTGCATCACGAAGTTTTGAAGACTGTGAAAGAACTATCCTAGAACTGAAGATGTCTTTTGTTACTTCCTTGTTTGGTGGCTGCCTTCGTTGGGTTTCTTTTCTTTTTCGTCTCTTTTAGATTTTATTGATCATTGTACTCTTATAAACATGATTGGTGGTCTCTGGTATACTCCACTCTTTTTCAATAAATTACTGTATTAAAAAAAAAAAAAAAAAAAAAAAAAAAACAGATGGTGATAGTATTCCTTGATTCATGGGAACTTGCTTTCTTGAATTTAATGCTTTGGGCCTTTGTAAACCTTTTTCTTTAACCCAATTCTCTTTAACATGAATTTAATGTCTGATTGATCTTAACTTTTTCAAAATGGTGGTTGCAGAACTTCCCTTGTCAAGAAGTTGAAAGGCATAACAAGCCAGAGGTTGAACTAAAGTATGTTCTCTTGTTTCCATTTAATCTTAAATACTCTTTCTTGTTCTGCTCCTTTTAGAATAGGTTATGTTTGTAATAAGGAAATGTTTAGCTATTGGCAAGTTGGTGACAGATGAAAAATACATAGAAAGTAAACACCATGTAAACATTGCCTAGATGGTTGCAGATCTTTTTAGCATTCTATTTGCCTTTACAGAACCATGGAAGCATTGCTTACCTTAAGCTAATTATTTGAGTTAACTGGAAAACTTTGAGTTTCTGAAGCAAATTATTCAGGACTTAGGACATATCTCTAGTTCAAATTTGACTCCTTTAAATTGGTCCTGCCTTGTGAGTTGAAGCCATATTGCTGGTATAATAGAAAATAATTTTTTCCATAGGTTACCGACACACCTGGTGGATCTTGAACTCATGTCCTCACCCTCCACCTTGCACTTACAAGGAGCAGAGGTGCCATTTCAATTAGAGCTCTTTAGGATATAAAATAAAATACATCACTTCAAAATCTCAAAAGCAAAGCCCCAGGCCCATCCACATTCAAGAGGACTTTCTAGTCTAAGAAAGTGTTCATAGTAACCATTTGGATCCTTTAGTAACTTGATTTTAAGTCTTATTATATTTAGTAGGAATTGTGGTCCACAAATTTCAAAATTTTGAAACTAGTAATGTGCTTACCATAGGACCAACCAGTCACTTTCAAAGAAATTTGGGTGGTGGAAAAATAGATAAGAGGGGTCTAAATTGTTACACTTTAAAAATTGGAGTGTATAAAAAATGCAAATTTACTATATATGTGTGTGAGGGCATGCTGTGTGCCTATATATGTATTTGCCCTGCATTGATTGATTTAGTTTGGTTTGCTCTTCCTGTTTATTATGGTATGTTACATCTAAGGTTTTTAATCTTTTCTATGTTTGCAGGACCAGTCCAGAACTTCTCCTAAATCCTGTAAGAACAATGTTGTTGACATTAAATTTTCTGCGTCTTTTTCCCTTTTTCCTTCTTAATTGTTGTTTTATGTTGAATTGACGGAATGTTTTAAGTGATTAGCACTGCTGTCAGCAGTCCAAAGATTTTGTTGAAACTGTTACATTGATCTCTATGTAACCCTTCACGTTTGAGGAACTTAAATAAGTTTTAACTTTAACCTCCTTTGCTAGTAAACTTTAAGATGCGTTTTTTTGTTGTTGGTTCTTGCATTGAAAAGAATTAATGTTGAGGAGAATTATTTTTTTGTGATATTTTCATCTTTTATTCTTTGGCAGTAGGGAAGACAACAGAAGGTGATGATTCTCTAATCATAGATGTCTCTTATCTGAAGTCATTATTTTCTGCTTCGTCTCACAGTTGGCTGTTCTTGGTTCACCATATAACTTTCCTACCTAATGTCATGTCACATTCATAAAAGTGTAATCTGTTTGGGCTACCTTATTGAAAGGAATTCTCACCATTGATCAATGATCTTAAATAGGTTCACATATGAAAGAAAGCTAGGCACCTAGTCTTGCATAAACTCTATCTTTTGTAAGTTTCTGTTATTGTGGCCTAGCCTTTGTATGTGCTGGGGTCTCAAGTTTAGAAGCCTTTAGAGAATCAGCTGGGCAAGAGTGAGTCTTGGGGTCTGACGCCGTTAGTGAGATAGGTAGGTGAGAGTTCAAGTGGCGATGGGAAGTTGCTGATGAGAGCTTTTGGTGCTCTAGAGACCAGAAAAGACTTGGCGTCAAGGTGTAGCTTTGCCGCGGTTAATCTCGATTCCGTCAAGGCTGATTTTTTTGTGGTCACGGGCTCTGATGCTGAGGTAACCCATGGAATAGTTAACTGAAACTCTGGGTTCACCGGAGAGGTGGTGGTTAGCTCGGCAACGGCGGCGATTGAATCTCTGATTCTGAAAGATGTGTTGCCGATCCTTTGTCGGCATCCATGGGTGGTTCAAAATTGATTTTCTCCTCTTTCAGACTTGGGTAATGGGGTGGAAGCTGAGTTTGGGGAAAGGGAGGATCATGAAGAAGCTTTCGGTGCGAGTAGTGAACAGAGGTGTAGCCACCATGATGATACGACGTAGTAGAGGTTAGTGGATTCTGTTGGGGAATTTCAGACAAATTCTGGGCTTCTCCTTCTACCGTGGGAGACTAGTGGGGTTGATGACCGTCGTTGTGGTAGTGGAGAGAAAGATAATTGTGTGTTGGAGTGTGACCCTCTGTCTCGGTGGGAACCCAATTATCTTGGAGAGTTGTTGCTGGTTAAGATATTGTAGAGGGAACTCAGGTGACAGATATTGGGCCACATTCAAATTGGGTGTCCCAATTGATGAAGAATTTTTGTAATATGGTGGGTTTTCCGATTGTAAAACATGAAACTCAATGTTTGGCTCTATTTTGTCTTCTTGAACTGGAATGTCTCAAGGTGACCAATGATGAGGTGGCAAAGCGAACTGTTAACCCAGGGACATGAGGTCTCAAAGAGCTTAAGGGGTTGATTTCTTTTGTTAATTATGATGGTATATCCTCTAGGAGCAGGAACAAAGTTTCTTCTAATGTTGTGGGGTGTGTTGGTAATTTTAAATGAATTTGCGTCTATCGTCTTGGAATGTAAGGGTGCTCAACAATCCCCGGAGGAGAGAGGTTTGTAAGAATCTTCTTAAAGAGTAGAAGTGTGATATTGTTTGTTTCTAGGAAACAAAAGTATCTTCTATTGATGCTTCTTTTGTTTAGAGTTTATGGGGTAGTCCTTTCATTGATTGGGTGGTGTTGGATGTGGTCCAGTCTTCAGGAGGGGTCTTGCTGACTTGGGATAAGAGGGTTTTTGATCAAATGGATGTTATGGTTGGACAGTTTTATGTCAATGTCTTTTTGAGAGGGGTGGTGAATGGTTTTGTTTGGGCTTGTATAGGTGTGTGTGGCCCTAATGATGATGGTTAGAGGGCTGCTTTGTGGGAGGAGTTGTCAAGGGTGCGTGATAGGTGGACCATTGCATGGTGCTTGGTAGGTGACTTCAACATTATTAGATACCTGAGTGAGAGACTTGGTTGTGAGTCTTTTAGCCTAGCTATGTTTGCTTTTTCGGACTTTATAGAGAGCAATTACTTAGTTGATCTATCATTAGAGGGTGCTTCTTTCACTTGGTTCAGAGATTCTGGAATATACTCTATGTCAAGAATAGACAGGGCTTTGGTATCTCTAGATTAGGAGGATCACTTTGGGAATGTCTCTCAAAGGGTGCTTCCTCAGAGGTTATTTTGGATCATTGTCTGCTTTTGTTGGAAGCTGGTGGGTTTCGTCGAGGTCGTTGTGCCTTTAAATTTGAGAATATGTGGCTAAAAGCTGAGGGTTTAGTTGAAAGAGTTCAGCAATGGTGGAATAGGTATTGTTTTGTAGGCTCTCCAAGTTTTGTTTTGGCCCAAAAATTAAATGCTCTGAAAGTTGATCTGAAAAAATGGAATAGGGAGGGGTTTGGTATTTGGCCTTTGGAAAGAAGAGCTTACTGTCTGAATTATTGGGTTTAGATGCCAGAGAAGAGTTGTTGGGTCTTTCGAATGAGGATCAGAATCGTCGTATTTAGATCAAATGTGACAGAACATTTGGCTTCTATGGAGGAGACTTTCTAGAGACAAAAGTCTCATGTCTTGTATGTGAAGGAGGGTGACAACAATACTCATTTCTTTCATAGGTTAGCAAACTCCCATAGAAGAGCTAACCAAATTAAGAGGATTGAGGTGGATGGTATTCTATATGAGGACGAGTCTGATGTGCGATCTCAGGTAGTTCATTTCTACCAGAAGTTTTATGAGGAAACCGAAGTGGGGCGCCCTACTATGGATGGGTTAGATTTTGCTTGTATTGAGGAGGAAGAGAGGTTGTCCTTAGAGAGAGAATTCACGAAGGAGGAAGTCATCCAGGTCCAGAGGGAGATGGAGGGGGATAAAGCCCCTGGTCCAGAGGGGTTCACCATGGCTTTTTTTCACAAATGCTGGAGTGTTGTGGAAAATGATGTTATGGATTTTTTTGAACACTTTCATCGACACTCTGTGTTTGAGCGGTGTATGGATGCTTCTTTTCTCCCTTTAATCCCTAAGAAGAGTAATGCCGTTAATATTAAAGATTTTCGTCCTATCAGTTTGGTGGGCAGTGTGTATAAGTTGCTGTCAAAGGTGTTGGCTAACATGTTGAGGGCAGTGTTGGGCAATCTCTTTTCTGAGTCTCAAAATTCATTTGTTGGTGGAAGGAAAATTCTAGATTCAGTGCTCATTGCTAATGAGTGCCTGGATAATAGGTTGAAGAGTCGTTTACCGGGTGTGGTTTGCAAGAATGATATTGAAAAAGCATATGATCATGTGAATTGGGATGCTTTGTTTTATCTATTGGGTCGGATGGGATTCGGGTGAAATGGAGGGGGTGGATTAAGACTTGTGTTACTTCTGTTCGCTTTTCTGTCTTAGTAAATGGCTCCCTTGAATGTTTTTTTGGAAGCTCTTGAGGTTTGCGACAGGGTGACCCTCTATCCCCCCTTCTGTTTCTTTTGATAATGGAAGCCTTGAGCAGAATTTTGAGGAAGACAAAGGAGAGTGATCTTATTTAGGGTTTTCAAGTGGTAGCAGTGAATTCTGTCAGTATGCGTATTTCCCATTTGTTGTTTGCGGATGGCACTATTTTTATTTTGTGATGCTTCTAGGGTATAGCTACTCTCCATAAGGCCTATATCTTGCTTTCAAGCTTTTACGAGGTTGAAGGTTAATGTTGGGAAAAGTGAGATCGTATCTGTTAGAGAGGTGAATAATCTAGATGTCTTTGCTAATGTTCTTTAGTGTAGAGTGGGTAGTTTGTTTATTATGAAATATTTGGGGATGCCTTTGGGTACTTTGTTTAAGAAAGCTTCTATTTGGAACCCTATTTTGGAGATGGAGAAGAAACTATCAACATGGAAGCGGTATTTATCTAAGGGTGAGGCTGCAAGATTGGAAAGTATCCAGAGGAATTTTCTTTGGGGGTCTTCAGAGGGGTGTTTCAAATACCCTTTGGTTGCTTGGGAAAAGGTGTGTTCACCCATTGAGGTGGGCAGTTTCGGGATAAGAAATGTGGTGTCTTTTAACCAAGCCCTATTAGGGAAATGGTTGTGGAGATATGGTTATGAAGTTACTCATCTTTGGCGGAGAGTTATCTCCACCAAATATGGAGAGGGTCAAGGGGGGTGGAGTACTAAAGTTTGCAGGAGGGCTTATGGATGTGGCCTTTGGCGTATTATTCATGAAGGGTGGGAGAGCTTTTCTAACCATTTGTTGTTTGTAGTGGGTGATGGTGCTCATATCCGTTTTTGGCATGATAAGTGGATTGGTGATAACACCCTTAAATCCCTATATCCTGAACTCTACGTGTGTTCAGCTGACAAGGAAGCTTGTATTTCTCAAGTTTTGTGGCTTCCGGAGGGGGGAAATGTTAGAGTTTTGAATTTGAGATTTTATAGGGAATTTTAAGATTAGGAGCTCACTGCATCTTATTTTCTTGTGTTTATTCGACCTCACATCCCCCGGGGTACTAGAAGTGATGCTCTTTGTTGGCGTCTCAAAGGTAATGGCAGGTTTGATATCCGGTTTTTCTACCATGAGATTCGAGATGCTCAAAGTTCTTTGTTGCGTTGGAAGGGTATTTGGAAATCTAAGGTCCCTAAGCGAGTGGCTTTCTTTTTGTAGATGGTTGCTCATGGTTGGATTCTTACTTTGGATAATCTCATGCTTAGAGGATGTTCTTTGGCGAATCAGTGTTGTTTGTGTCGTTGTGATGGAGAGTCAGTAGACCACTTACTTCTTCATTGTCCTATTACACATACATTATGCATTTATATGCTTCAGGTTTTCGGCATTTATTGGGTCATGTCGGACTCAGTGGCGGGTTTACTTTTGTGTTGGCATCAATGGCTTGGGAATCATACTTCGAATGTTTGGAATTTAATCCCAGGTTGTTTGATGTGGATTGTTTGGTTGGAATGGAACTGCTGCTCTTTTGAGGACACTAAGAAGACGTTGGAAGAGTTAATTGTTCTCTACTAGTGTAATCTTTTTGATTGGTCTCATTGCTAAGGTTTTACTATTTGTTCCTCTCTACCTGAGTTTATGCTTTCTCTTAGAATAACTTCTTGATTTCTCTCTTCTTCTTGTTGGTTTTTTTTCATGAACAACTTGTGTTTTTTTCCTCCTACTTATTTCATTAATAATTATTCTTCTGATTTCCTATTAAAAAAAAAAAAAAAAAATAGCGAAAGCTAGGGGCAGAACTAGAATTTTTTTTTGGGTGGGGGGGGGGGAATAATAGCAAATATAAAATTGAACCAATTTAATAGTGTTATACAAGAAATATGAAGAGTTTGGGGTGAAAGCTCAAATAGTGTGAGTACACTATTTGCTTGTTTAGACCCCAATTTAAAAAAAAAAAGGCTTAATTGCTTTTAATCAACTAAGTGCGCAATTAATCGGGACTATTTCCTAGTGCATAAGCATACATAATCAACAATTGAATGTAAAGCACAAGGAGTAAGGGAAGAGAGATGCAAATACAAGATAACATCGAGACGTGTTATTGAAGAGGAAACTAAAGAACTTAGTGAAAAACCTCTCCGTGACCCTTTAAGTCGAAATGATCCACTAGTGAATAAGTTGGAGTACAAGGATACCAAAAAGACCCTCCAAACCTAATCTACCCAAAGTACTTGAGCCCTCCAAGCTCCAACTACCAATGGACTTCTCGGAGTCTTGTCTTCACTAGCTTTTCGAATCTTGCAATACCGCTTGATTGCATCTGCCAAGCCTCATCGGCTTATTTTGGCAAATCCCCAATACTTCCCAAGCTTCAAATCGCTCTTTACACTCTAAATAGGTGTGAGTTTTGTTTGGGTACAAGTCTCCTCTCAAGGTTTAATAATGGAAGAGGGAAAAGAGAAGAGACTACAAGGATTTCTCTATTGAGGATGTGTAGCTCTCTCTAACAAGGTGGTTGTATTGTAGAAACCTTTTTAGGGTTTTCTTCTATATAGCCTCCCTACAATTTTGTGGGAATAAGGGTATATATAGTATGGGTGAAGGGAGAGTCACACTTAAAATCCCAGCTGTCAGTGCATTTTGCGAGTTGGCCAAGTTCCGAGATGAGTCACGAAACACACCAAATCTTCAGCTTTTGGTATGTGCTCCTCATGTGATCTTTGCGGGTTGCACCACTCACAAGATCAACTTCTTGAGCAAATCTTCACAACTTAAGTCTAAACCCATTACAATTAAATCCCACAAAATACAAGGAAAAAAATTAATGAAATTACAATACTTTTTGTCATGGAACAAAGCCAACATAAATGTTATTTGAAAAACCATACTTAATAGGGGGCTAACTATATTTCTTTTGAATGTTTTAGGTAAATTTAAAGGGTAAAAATCTAATATTTGAAAAGTTTGGAGGGGCCAACCATATATTTTTTGAAAAATTTAGGAAAATTTAGGGGTAATTTTATAAAATTGGAAAACTTTGGACCATAGACCCCCCCCCCCCCCCAACCCACCCACCCTTCTTAGTGGGTCCACCCCTGGTGGAAGTGATTACCTGCCAGTTTTGTAGCTAGTTGTCAAAAATAATTGATGCTGGACCATACCAAATTTGGAATAAAGAGGAAATTGAACAAAAGGAAAATGATAAACCCTAAGAATTAGCACTTAGGGGTTTGGTTGGAATCAACAGCCAATTCCAAAGTTCATTTCATCAAAGTTCAATCTTGAAAATCAACATTATGAGATTGGGATGGATAATTCTATTGCTCACATTGTGATGCATATATTTTCATAAGATCGGCTTTATTTTTTCTCAAGTATTACATGACTATATCATTTGAAGTAAAAGACCCGACAATCATTAAAATGCTCTAAAGCTTTACTGATAACACGCTTTCTAGAAATACTAACTTTCTCAAGTTCATTTGATAAACCCAAAAGTTCAAAGTGTCGGTCCATCTCAAATACCCCAATTGGTGAAATTCCATGGGTCTAGCTTTTTGACAACAATAAAAAAATAGTTGGCTTGAGTTTTTCTATGGCTAACTGGAATTATAAGTCTCAACAAATAATTGGAACAAATACTTGGATTGCTGACTGGTCCTTAAATTTAGATTGATCATATTGTAGGCCTTGCTGGATATATAGCGAGTGTACAACTTCTAGTTAACGCAATTTTCCTATGTGCTACGGGTTGATAAGTGGACTTTTTTTTTAGGTTTTGGTTGAAGGCTCGGGTTTCAAACTAAATCGGGTTGGAAGAGTTGTTTGGATTGGGTCAGCCTAGGTCTATCTGGGTCGGGTAATAAGGTTTTGGGTCGAGGCGGGTAAAGGCTATTTGCCCAAAAATTGGTTGGGTTGGATATTTGTAGAGCTTGGGTTGATGGGTTTAGTGAGGCTGACGGCTTTCAAGATTGAGGCTCTTTGATGAGTGGTGATGTGTCATGGGACAAGAGAGTGCCAATGTGGTGTTGATGAGGAGGAGATGGTGATTGAGCTTGGGCAAGGTGGATGCTATTATGGCCTTAGTGGATGATGCAATATAATTGAAGTGGGATGGTTGAGATTCAGTCGACTATTGGTGGCTTATTGAGGGCAGCGGCTATTCGATGGGGTGGAGTACTCAGCAGCGATGAGGTTGTTATCTGGGGTCTTGGGATGTTTGGTGATGGTGGCAGGATGGCTTGTGGGTGGTTCACAGCCGCAAAATGGATCAGTTGTGGTGGATTTCCAGCAGGTGATGGTTTTGGCTTAGAAAACTGGGTTTCTAGTGGCTGGTAAGAATACAATGGTTGCTGGGATTTTTAATGGGTTGATTCATAGTGACTTGGCAATGACGGTTCAATGGATTACCAAAAAAAAAAACTGTTTTGTTTATTTAGTATATTCCCAAGTGTATAAGGAAGATGTTAAAAATTTCCAGAAGAAATGATTAAACCCATGTCCCCCCCCCCCCCAACCCACCTCTCTCACACCCACCACAACCTTATTTACCACTGCCACTTTTACAACCTGTATCCTCCTTTTCACATACCTCCATACCTTCATCTTTCCCAGCCCAGTAACCTCTTTTTCCTTCTTATGCCCCTTTTTTATTCCCCCAATCTTTCTTCTTTCCTAATCAGCTTGGCCAGTTCTTCCAGCAACCACAAATTTTCCCCACCAGCCAAAAACACCTCTACACAACCTACCTACCAATTTTTTATCCCCCTCCCTCTACAAAGCCTTCCAAAATTTCTCCACCCCCCTCTTCTTTACCACAACCTATACTGCAAACCAAGCTTGTTCTTAAACTGAAGGTGGTGGAGGGGAAATCAGGTTCTTTTTTTTTTTCTTCCAAATAGATTCAAAAGCCTTTTCTTTGGTTTTTGATGGTGGCAGGATGGAGTCTTTTTCCATTACTGAATGCTGGGGGTAAGTTTCATGGCTCTATTCGAGTGTGTCGATTGGGTTTGGACTGGATCATTGCTTGCTTATCTGAATTAAGCCGTTGGGATTTTAGGAAACAACATTTTTACAAACGTTTTCGGGAGAGCTTTAAATGTTTAGAGATTCCCAGCAGATCAAATAATGGGGCGTTTGTGGAAATTTCCGAATACCATAATGGGGCAGGAAGGGGTTGCTTGTGTGTTCCGGAGGGAGTTAAAAAGTTGGCTGGGCTCTCCTTGAACTGAAACTATGTGATTATTTTTTGGGGAAAATTTGCATCTAGGCTAGGGAAAGAGGCGGTGGTAGGTGGCAGTGCAAGTATTAACTCCACTGGTGCTTAGGGGCCTAAAATTTGGCAAAATAATAATATGCATAACAAGAAATCAGGAAGGGATTTACGTTTTGAGGAGAAATTTCCAAAACTTACTGGCAACTTTAAACAGGAGGATAGATTTGGACTTGAATAAAATCCAATTGACTTCCTAAATTAAAAAAAATTTTCTTTGCACTTACCACATCAGTCACAAATGACCTTTATAGTTTTTCTATGCCTTTACTAACCCATAGTGTTGTACTTTTGTTATTTGTTATTGCTTCTCTTTTTTGATTTCTGCCCAAGGATTATATTTTATGTGTGATTGCTATTGCAGGTTTTGATATGTCGAAATGAGGCTGAGAAATGCTTGATAGAAACATCTATCAATTCACTGCGGATAAGCCTCAAGGTGAATCCAAGTTATACTTTTGATGTTTTCTTGTGCTTAAAGAATGAAATGGTGGCTTGACATCATCTGTTGCTTTCTTATGCTTAAATAGAACAAATACACAACATTATGAAAGTATATCTTTCCTCCCATAGTGGTGATCTAAATTTTCTATGATAAACTTAACTTTTGATAGTGGTCTTTTATGTGTAGATTTCTATTTAAATTATTTTTCCTTCTGTTGGCTGTAGGTATTTGTTGTTTCTATGAGGTGTTTGAATATTCAACTTTCACTTGGTTCAATCAATACCCTAGGGTGCTTAATCGGATGTCTTTAGATAATCATTCTGGAGATAAAATTTAAGGATCAAGGAATAATATAAAATCAAAAAGACCATTTCCAACATACCATTATCTCTTAAAATTTATAGTTTTACAAAAGCATTGCACTTAAATAGACTCCGTTGTATATATAGGTATACACAAGATAGATTGTAATATATATTAAGTTAAAAGTGGTGAGAATTTCAAGTGCTGTTGAAGAGGCTGTTAAAAATATAATTTTAAAGTATTTCGATTGATCGAGTAATGGCTCGATTTCTGGTGATCGATCAAAGCAGATTGATTAATTGAGTTTTAAAGTTTGATCTGTTGGAGTGTAAATTTTGATCGATTGATTTCTTGGGAAAAACAGTCTTTTGCAAAAATTTTAGATAATGGTGTTGAGTGTCTAGTATGCTTTGTGAACATTAAAATCAATCCAAGTGACTTTCCAATGGTGCCTTTTGAAGGGAGATAACCCCCTGGCTGTAAATAGTGATCCATATTCATTTTATGGGTGCCTTTTCTCCATTTTCATTGAAATTCACTAGAATTCTCTAAGATTGCTACATGTAGAATTCTTGATTTAGTTATCTTAGGGACAAGTTTGCAATAAATCCTTAGCAATATTAGTGTGGGGGCAAATATTGTCCAAAGAAAGCGATTAATCGTGCCTCTAAGCCCTTGTTCTTTGATTAATTCTTGCTCTTTTCATAGTTCATTGAAGAAAATTTTCCAACATACTCGCAATTATAGTCTGATACTCCCCTCAAGAAAACATCTTTGAGATGTTGAGAAAAGGCCTAATACCCATGATTTGTTTGAGAAGTAAAATTTTATTAATAACAGAAAAATCGAGTCACCCAATTATACAAGAAGAATACGACCGGGGACCATACAATCCATTATGCAAATTACTAAAATCTATCAAATCAGTAATCAAACAAAGAGGTTGACTACGTAAAATAGACATTTAATCCAACAAATTTCTAAAGAAAAGAAAGTTGTAGATCAGGAATAGTTCTTTCTATATCTTCAAAGCATCGGTTATTCCTCTCTCTCTAGAGACAACCATAAAGCAATGGGGTGTGGCCATCCACATAGACCCAGTCCTATGATGCCCAAAACAACCTTGCCAAGTAGCTAATAATTCAACCAGACTTTGGCATCACCCAACAAACTCCAAATAAACCGAATACCATCGACCATAACTCTTAAGCAATGGGGCAATGGAGTAATAAATGATCTACTGATTCCCTGTTACATTTGCATTTGCACATATAGCACCAATCCAAAGTTCACGCGTCTTCTTCTTAAATTGTCATTACTCAAGATTTTCCCTAGGGCTGCAGTCCACACAAAGAAAGTAATTCTAGAAGGGACCTTTGGTTTCCATATGCTTTTCCAAGGAGGAGATTAGACATTAGAATGAAGCAAAACCTGATCGAAACCACCAACTTGGAATCCTTTTCCCTAATCTGGTGCCCAACACCATATATAGTATCATGAGCTTTTCCAAGGAAAAGATTGGAAATTAGAATGAACCAAAACTCGATTGAAACCACCAACTTGGAATCCTTTTCCCTTATCTGGTGCCCAACACCATACGTAGTATCATGAAGTTTGCAAAAGGCTCCAATTCTCAATCTTGCATAGCCCTTACAAAACTAACATCCTATTAGAGAACTCCATTAATAAACCTTAATAAATCAGCCACATTTGCAATAAATCAGCTACACTCGCCTCCTTTGCTTGGCTAATTGTAAATGAATCTGGAAAACATATGGCAACAGCATTCTCTCCACACCATCGATCATGCCAAAACCTTACCTTAGATCCATCCCCGGCCCCAAAATGAATGCAACAAGAGAAAGTGGGCCAATCCCATCTAATATTCTTCCATAAACTTACTCCATAAGGACTAGGAACTGGATTGGAGCACCAGTATACTTCACCTCTATTACTCTCTAAAGTGCATCCCTCTCAATACCAAACCTCCACAATCATTTTCCTAACAAAACTTAATTAGAACATCTCAAATGTCTGATAGCCAATCCACCAGCTGAAAGAGGAGCACAAACCTGATTCCAATTAACCAATGAAATTTTGACTCATCCCCTAACTTACTCCATAAGAAATCTTGTTGAAGCTGTTCAATAAGGTTTGCCACCTCAATAGGAATGGGAAATAAAGAGAGGAAATATGTCAATAAGTTAGATAGAGTACTTTTAATTAAAGTAACCTGATGCACATGTCTGTACTTATGGTTGTGTTTAGAAAAGACATGATTACTGATGATTTGTACATCCAACCCTAAGTTATTTGGATGGAGGTGCCAAGAACCTTGTAGCGTAACTGGCACTTCCTAATGTTTCAAACGGAGATGTCTAAGGTTGAAATCCCCCCTCCCCAACTATTGAATTGTAAGCAAAAAGTTATTAGGCTACAAGGTTTTGTTGAGTACTATTGTAGTAACTGAAAAGAACTTGTTATTAAGGTTACATACATGGTTTTTAAAACTGGACCAGACCGCCTGGTCAGACTAGGTTAACGGGGAACTGGCCACCAGTCCCGTTTTTAAAAATCAAAATTCCGGAAATCTCTTTTTTGGCTATGAACATTCAAACCGTGGTCAAACTGTCCAGTTTGCTAAACCAGACACAGGTATGAAAATTTTCTACCCATAAAATTTCGTAAAAAATGGCCAGTGTTGATCTTTTTTGTCACCATCTGAAGCTCCACCATCACTAGATCTCATCGTTTAGTTTCTGTTAGAAGGGTCTGATATGTTTTTTTTTTTGGGGAAGAGAGATTGAGAGGGGAGTGGGATAGAGATGAGAGTAGTGTAGTGAAGAGAGACTGGGGGATTTGTTATGATGTGTTTGGTGAAAGAAAAACTAAGAGGCAGGGAGTGAGAAAGAAGAGGCAGAGTGAACGAGAGGGGAAGTAAAAAAAAAGGGGGGGGGGATCAAGATCTGTTATTGGGAACTGTGAATGGATTTTTTTAATTAAAAAAAACTTTAAAAGTCATGCTCATGATGACGTGACCTTTTATTTTACTTTATTTTATTATCCCCTGTTTTCTTATAAACTTGAATTGCCAGCTGTTTAAGTTTTGATGTATTATTTTTGTATAATTACATTAGTATAATTTATGAGATGTTATCATGTTGTACAAATTTACTAAAATATTTTAAATAATAAGGAAATATTTTTCATAAATTATGAAAAATATCATCTTAGTTTTAATCAAGATATATTTTGACCTCTATACAAACTATTTTAGCTAAAATTGCTAAAATTTTCACTTTTAATTTTTTAATTATATATTAATTATTATTAAAATAATTAATATGTCATCACTGTTTGACCTCCGGTTGAACCCCGGTCCAACCTTAAAACCTTGTACTGGTTTAGTTTCTAATACCATGCTTACATATATAGATAGTTCTAGTGGAACTTTTAGATTCTGCTCTAGTGCTATTTGAGTCAACTTTGATTTTTGTATGCACGCAATGCTATATTGGTTTATGATATTCAGTTGATATAAATAATTTTGATGTTAAATGATAACATAAAGATCTTGGAAAGGTATAAACCTAAAATATGCGGAATTCCTACTTTCATAAACAGCCAAAGCAGACATAATCTGAAAAGGGCCTGAAGTGCATCTCTTTTTTTGATAGGTGATAAGAGTAATATTATTAAAAAGAAAAATACAGGGTGTTAAAGATGGTGAAAAAAAAAAAAAAAAAAAAAAAAAAACAAAGAAATCACGATTCTACTCTAAGAGAAAAAGTAAACTCCATGATAGAAGAACAATCCAAGAGGCCCCAACACTTAGACCAATAGAAAAAAGTCTGTTGGCACAAATCTTGCAATTGAATCAATGATTTCTCAGTATTCTCGAAAGAACGACAATTCCATTACATCCAAATGATCCACATCAAACATCCTGAGACCAAATTCTAGATATATGAATAATGCTTCCCAACCCATTGCCACCAACAAAATAATAAACCAGCTACAGAACTTGGCATGACCCAATGAATCCCAAAAATTTGAAGCATATGCACCCGCAAAGAATGAGCTATAGGACAAAGAAGAAGGAGATGGTCCACAGTTTCCTCATTGCAACAACACATACAACACCAATTTGCTAAAGAGAGACCCCTAAGCATAAGATTGTCCAAAGTAAGAATCCGAGCATGAGTTGTTGTCCACATAAAGAAAGCCACCCATTTAGGTACCTTGACTTTCCAAATGCCCTTCCAAGGAAATAAGGACGTAGGACCATCCCGAATCTCCTAATAAAAAGATGAGTATCAAACTTCCCACTTCCATTAAGGTACAAACGTACCAACGTAGACTGTCACTCCTAACATCCCTAGGAATATGCAATTGAATAAAATCAAGAAAAGAGAAAGCATCGTCTAACTCTCAATCATGAAAATCCCTATAAAATCTCAAGTTCCAAGCACTTTCAGTCCCATTTACTTGATGACACAAAACCTCAGAAGATAAAAGCTAATTGTCAGAATACTCAAATAACTCAGGATAGAGGATATTAAGTGGATTATCTCCAACCCACCTATCATGCCAAAACAGAATGCAAGTACCATCACCCACCATGAAAGCCATTTGCTTAGAAAAACTCTCCCACCCTTCACTAATACTTTGCCATAGACCACAACTATGATCTCTTGAATACTTTAGTACTCCACCCTCCTTTGCCCTCTCCATATTTAGTGGCAATAAACCTCCACCACAGATGAGTACCTTCATTACCAAACCTCCATAACTATTTCCCTAATAATGCTTGATTAAAAGACACCAACTTCCTAATCCTCAACCTGCCCAACTCATAAGGTAAGAAGGCCTTTTCCCAAGCCACCAAAGAGTACTTGAAACTCTCCTATGATGACCCCTATAAAATATTTCTTTGAATCCTTTTTATTCTAGCTACCACAGCTTTTGTAATGGTAAACAACGAAAGATAGTATGTTGGAAGACTTGAAAGGGTACTCTTCAACAAAGTAAGTCTTCCGCCCTTTGATAAATAGAGTCGTTTCCAACCTGATGCTTTCTTCTCCATCCTTTCCAGAATAGGATTCCAAATAGAGGTTGTCTTATACGGAGTACCCAAAGGCATTCCCAAATATTTTATAAGCAAACTGCCCACCTTACAATAAAGGATATTGGTCAAAGCATCTAGATTACTTACCTCCCCAAAAGGAACAATCTCACTTTTCCCCGCATTAACTTTCAAGCTTGTAAAAGCTTGAAAACAAGACAAAGCCAATCTAATAGACGACAATTGCTCCCTAGAAGCATCACAAAATAAAATGGTGTCATCAACAAGCAAAAGATGAGAAATACGAACACTTTAAAACAAGACAAAGCCAATCTAATAGACGACAATTGCTCCCTAGAAGCATCACAAAATAAAATGGTGTCATCAACAAGCAAAAGATGAGAAATACGAACACCAAAAAAGTTGGCTGGTCCTACATTAAAGCCACGAATAAGACCGCTGTACTCAGTTTTTTTTTAAATTTTTTTTAAATTTTTAAATTTTTTATTTTTCAGAATCCTGTTTAAGACCTCTTTAATCAAAAGGAAAAGAAGAGGGGACAGTGGATCACCTTGTCTCAAACCTCAAGAGCTTCCAAAAAAACCAACAGGAAATCCATTAACTAAAATAGAGAAGCGAACCGCAGTAATACACGCCTTAATCCACCGCCTCCATCTCACCCCAAAACCCATCCTATCCAAAAGATAGAACAATGCATCCCAATTCACATGATTGTAGGATTTTTCTATGTCTAGATTACAAACCACACTTGGTGTATGACTCTTGAATCTACTATCAAGGCATTCATTAGCAATAAGCATTGAATCCAAAATTTGTCTACCACCAACAAAAGAATTTTGAGACTCAGAAATGAGTTTGTCTAACACCACCCCTCAATCTAGTAGCCAACGCCTTAGACAACAATGAAACATGGTATATGAGGAGTTCATTCGACAAAACATAAAGAAACATGTAATTGTGTCCAAAGTAAATCTTTGTTCTGGTTGATGTATTTGTGCTTGCCTCAGTAACAGAAGCATCAGGTCATCAGGTGTATACCTCATGATCTTTACACTTCGATGCAATTTTTGTGAGATTTAAACTTGCAAAGAACATTGGATGTATTTTCCACTTGTCTGTATAGAAGACTCTTGAACTTCATATAACATTTGCATGTGTTGCAGTAGTTAACGTAACTCAGAAGTAAGTTTGTATACAGTTTCTTCCAAACCAAGAGCAACTTATATTTGTTTGAATTTGCTCAGAGTTTCCTCATGTCATATAATTCAACTTACGCTTGGCTCATGAAAAGCATCATTGACTGCTCCAGGAATAGCGTAATTGTTGTCTTGTTCCTTTCATTTCTGGGATAGGTTACCAGTTTTTTTCTGAATTTGGACATGTGTATAGGATCATAAATGTATATTTTGCAATCTTTGGTCTTTCTCTTATTTTCTGAATTTTCTTCTTTTCCTGTTTATAGGTAAAGCAGGCAGATGAACTCGAAAACATACTAACTAAAAAATTTCTTAGATTTTTATCAATGAGGGCAGAAGCATTTCAAGTATTGAGGAGAAAGCCAGTACAGGTATGTATGCACCCCTCTCATTGACTCAATGTTACACTTTACTTTGCATATACTGTTTCTTGACAAGATAAAGGAATTTTCTTGATGGGTCTTTGTATTGGGTTATGCTGTCATAATGACAGCACGCTTGTTGACTGGGGTAATGTAGGTCAGATGCTTTAGAGGGCTCTGATATCAATTTGATTGATCATATAAAAACCTGTATAGGCTACTGCTAATCTTTTTCCTAGAAAGACTAGGGCTCATAAATGACAGAATAATATTAAAGGACTTCTAAACCAAGGAGGAAACTACTAATGCAAAATAGAAAAGTACTCAAAACATAAAATGCTATTCATGGTATTAATGCAGGACAATCAAGAGAAAAATAAAAGAACAAGGAAATTAAAAGATAAACCCTAAGAATTAGCACCTAGGTGTTGCCTGGAAACAACACCAAACGAGAAACTTAGGCATCCGCACCTAAGGTGTTAGGAATCAACACCCAACGTATAAGAAAATCTATAATTTGAAATTTGATTAATCATTCATCGCTTCTCCAAAATATAACCATCTAGAACCCTTACCTAGAGCTTTTAAGAATAAAAGATAATCATTTCTAAAACTGAAAATAATACTGAAACTAATCCCTATCTAAACTCAAATCTAATCCCTATCCATATTCAAAAATAAAAAGTCTGCAATTATCCAATTTCCTATGAGATAAAGACAAAAATCTGAAAATATAAATTCTAAAATAATTTTGGTTTTGCTCCTGCATCAATGGGCCTCTGTTGCAGACCATTTTAGCCCAATCTAGAAAATCTGGACTCTACCCAGCTACGCCTACACTGGACTAGCAACTATTTAACTTTAAAAAACTTAATTCTAAGACTCAACAAATATTAAAGTAGCCTAGGAAGGTGCTAATAATTCCCCACATCAAAACTAGAACACGATTGTTGTATATTTTGGTGTTTGATGTTGCTTTTCCTCAAACTCTTTGTTTGCTGTATCCTATGGGCATAGGAATGTGTTTGCTCAGATCTAAATTATTTCTTTGTGTATGTTAAGCTGGTTCAAATCTGTGTTCCAGAATAGCCTACTTTTCCTTATTGAATAATTTTTGCTATTTTTTTTTTCTATTGGTTCATTATGCTGGGTCCAATGAAACCTTTTTCTAACCTTGGAAATGGAGAATTTCAGCATTACTGGGCTTTGAAATAACTTAAAATTCTTGTTTCCATACTTTGCTGAAGATTCACGGTCCTCTTTATATTCAGGCAGTGAAAGTTGGACATAATTATTTTATCATGTTGATTGTCTTGCTTATTTAGTCCCTGTGCTAGTCCATAGTCTATATTTGCTTATTTTCAGCATATGAACAATGTCCATATACTTCATGAAGAAACACCAGTTACTCTTGGTCATTGTTTATCCTATTTTAATGCTTATGTATATAAAGGTGTAGACACTGGTTGTAGCCAATGATCTCTAGCTCAACTGGTATCTCCTCCCCATATGAGGTCTAGGTGGGGGGTGAGACTGTGAATTCCAGACCTATTGGATGTGTCACTTACCAATTTAAAAAGCATAGACACTGGCTGTAGTTTTTTTTGTAGAATGAAGTATTCAAACTCAAATTAGATGTAATTTGTAACCCCCTGAAAAAATCTGCATGTATTGAATTTTAATTAATGCTCCTTTTATCAATTCTACTGTTTGTATAGAACTCTGAGATCTAGTTAGAATTCAGAACCCTACGTCTCAGTTTGCATGTGCAACAGAATTTTTATATTGAAACTGCATTAATTTACTGTCAATCATATCTTTTAGAAATTAAGTGGAGGTCTCGTTGGAAGAAGGCAAGTTTTATAACCTTTTTCATGAAGAAAATGTGATGCTTGGTGGAGACTTTGAGCATGTTCTATATTGCACCTAAAGGAGATCAACTTAAATCCTTTAAAATTGATTTACAGCTGAAAAATATGAAACCAACTATAGAAATGTTAATTTATAATCTTCTGCAAAAGTAATAAACTACTTGTTGCTGGCCCCTTCAGTCAACCAGCATAATCACTGCTTCATAGATTTGAGATTGTGGGAGCAAGTTAGGTTTGAAGCTGTTCCATGAGAGGATGGTGTAATACCCTATAGGTAATGTTTGTGTTTTTTTAGTGTGTGCGTACACAGTTGAGCTTCACTTCACCTTGAATAGATGCAGTATATTTGCAATAGATACATTTGTTTATGGCCCAATAAATTGCAATCTCCTTGAGGCTCTTGGGAATGTGAAATTCTCAACAAACTGAGGTTGCTCTGTGGAAAATTTGATGTTGTAGATGTGTTTCTGCAAATGATGTATCAGTTTACATCACTTATTGCTGAATCGAAGAGCATTTGAACAAAAATTGGCTTTGGTTTGCTATGTGTGCACTCGCCTAAAGGTCTTTATAACTATACTTCAAATGACTAAATGCAAAATTATCAGTCTCAAATATTTTTTTCTCTGTTGTTTTTACTAATTAATAGTATTCCAAAGAACTATTTTTGCAAGATGTTTTTCAGATGACATTCAAATTATTTATTTTTCTTAATTATACCTGTTGATGCTTCGATTTACAGGGTTATGACATTAGTTTTCTGATAACAAACTACCATTGTGAGGAGATGCAGAAACACAAACTCATAGACTTTATCGTGCAATTCATGGAGGCAAGAATTTGTTTTACCCTATAACTTGCCTTTTCAATTTTCACTTGATTTCCTTCTAGGAGATGGCTGTTGAATGCATTCCTCTGAATTATTTCTTGTTAATTGACTATGCGCATAGCACTTGAACTCTCCAAGTTTATCATAATGATTTAATGAAGTTCTTTGTTTAGGATATGCAGCCATATAACTTGTGTTTAATTCAAATTCAATAGTTTGTTTTTCTATATTCTTCATATATACTTGTATGAAAATAGAAAACTATTCCAGACATGTTCTGATTGGTTAATAAATTCTTTTTCCATTTTGACTGCTGTTTAAATGGATGGAGTCACCTGCCAAGAAACCTCTACTGAATGGAATTCAATGGATTGGCCAGATGATTCTACAGTCTGCCAATAAATATGCTGAACTCCATCTAACAAAGACTTGATTTTGTAACTACTTTCTGCTGTGCATATGAAGCCATTCAGCTCTTTTGACTGACATATATTGATTAATAGCTTTAATATGAATTAACTCTACTGTTCTTATTGTTTAAACAAGGGTTTTAATATGGTACATTGTTGTTAGCCTTGGGTTGCTGGCCTCAACAAGAAAACAACGAAAAACCTAAAGTTCAAAGCCAAGCAATTTTTTTCCCATACTCGAGTTACTCTCTGAGCTTTGGTTCTTTAATGTAATTCCAGCCTTTCCTTTGTATGTAGTATACATATTGTACAAACTACTAACTATTAAATTACACCATATTTGAGCCTTTGATACTACCTCCTATTAAGAGCAAGCTACAGGTGTTCTTTATTGTTTCTTGAAAACATATCTGTATTGCGGCAGTAGTGTTTGTTGTTATTGTCAGAGCACTTCCTACCGTAGTTTTAAAACCCGCACCAGACCGCCCAGTCAGACAGAGTTAAAAAGGAAACAGCTCAAGGGCTGGTTTTTTAATCATAGAGAACTGGATATCATACATCTATTGCTTAGACCAATTTGAACCTGAGAAGAGCTCATTAATATGTCCAGCTAGACAACCCCTGGACTATGCACTTTATGATGAACTAGAATGGAAACTAATAAATTTTTTTTTTGATAAGTAGAATGGAAACTAATAAATTTAAAGTGAATAAGAATGAATTACATACATTAAAAACTCAAATAACATGTAACAATAAAATAAATAAAATTTTCATATTATTTTTTATTTTAATTAATATATTTATTATATTCTATCATGTTATTTCATTGTAATTAGGCCTCTTTAGAAAGAAAATGTATAATTAAACTCATAAATGTTGATTTTGATTTAATGTACTTAAAATTATTGTGTGACACCAAAATTATTTGTTTGTTCACGTAACTATACTTTTATAATTAGTGGATTAATTGTAAATATAATTTTTTTTTATGCTTTAAGATTTTCTATTCTCTAATATAATAGTTGTGAAAATATACTTGAAAATTATTTATATTCTCTAGATTTTTTAATCAAGATTTTTCATTTTTTAATTTGTCCTATTTTTATTATTATTTAATTACTAAATTATTTATGACGTTATCACAGTGTGAGCTTCTGTTGAACCCTAGTTGTTCATCCTCAAAACCTTGAACCTTTTTATTTTCCGGTTCTTTTAATGGTTTGGTTTTTAAAACCATGCTTCTTACCTACAGAAATGTGCAACTATATGAGGAGGTTTGCAAGGCCCAATCTTGGACTTACATTAGCTAAGTTATTAGATAGCCTGAGATTTCTGTTTTGGTTTGTTGGTGGTGCCAGTGGGTGCTTTTGGTTGGGGGGGTTGCCGGGGTTGTTACAAAAGACAATCGCTTGCCTCTGTTGCAATTTACTCATTATGTTATTGTGTTGGAGGATGGTTTGCAATCTATCCTCAGTAATTGTACCTGAAGCTTTGTGCTTAAGACATTAGACCTCAGCATCATACTTAAAGTCCAATCATGTCTGATACATGGTGCAAAACTTTTCAAAATTAGCTGATTTGGGCTACCTGCTATGGACCAATTATAATATCTGATAATCACTTATCTTGTCGCCATTGGGAGTGTCGAGCGTATACTGGTATCTAAATACATCTTTCAAGATGTGATACTTAAAAGTACTGTTACCAGGGTGTTGGTTGTTTTGCTTATACAACAATGTATTGGACCCGAATATTCCAGGCCCTTAGGAGTTCTTCAAGCTCTAGCAGATGGGACAAACTTACTTTTCAAAGAAAATCTTCTTCTAGCTAAAGGAGATCTAAAGGAGATACTCGGTTATTCAGTATCGGACCATCCATAGCAGTTGTAGCAATTCTAAAGTTATTAAGTAATTCCTTTGGACTATCACCCTGTTTTAGCCGATCTCAATATCGGGGTTTTATTGTGAATTGTGGTTTCAAGTATTGCTCCCATTGGACTGCTTATCTCAGGATATGGGTCAAACAATAAATATTCCTTTTCGTTCTATTTTTGTTATTTTCTTTGATGCTGTTTTACTCTTGTTATACAACTCACATGCATACGTGTATGTTATATCAAATATGTTTTCTTGTTATATTTAGGTTGATAGCTTTCCAAATTCTTTTTTCTCCACAGGATATTGATAAGGAGATAAGTGAACTTAAAATGTCAGTGAACACAAGGGGGAGGCTGGTGGCTACAGAGTTTCTGAAGCAATTCCTATGATACTTTCAGGAGTGCACCCATATTTCTTAGAGTCCTCATGATATAATAACAACTATGAAACAATTCATCTGATATTTTCAGTAATGCGCCCACCTTTCTTAGAGTCCTCATGACATAATAACAAGCTATGCATGTGTTGAGAGAAATGCGATCCTATACTTAATGTTTGCTATCGTACCTACAAGATGTATAATTTCTTAAATTTTTATTATTATTATTTTTTTTTTGGGACTTTGATTGGAAGAGTATATTGACTGGGGATGAAAGTTTGTCGTGAGGTTTCTTATGGAAGTCCATATATATGCCGAACCCACTTGAAAGGGGGGGGGGGCGGGGGGTGTGGGGAAAGATTAATTGTGCTTTACCCTCTTTAAATATTGTCTCAATTTCATCCCTCATTTCCCTAAATTATAAAAGAAAAATGCTAACGAGTGCTTTTAGGGCACTGGCTAATAATCCATTTAAAAAAAGTTTTTATGGGAAATGAAAAAAAAAAATTAATATTTTGACAGCTTTTTTCATTTTCCATAAAAATAATATAAAAACTTTTTTAAAATAGATTATTAATGAGTGCCCTAAGAGCACTCGTTAGCATGACCCATTATAAAATCTACCAATGTACTTGGGAATATACAAATTATCTCTTGCCATTAATAAATGGACAAAATTTAGCTACAAATTGATTGTAGCCGAAAGTTACAACTATACAATTTTTTTTTTTTTTAATTTGAGGTGCATTTGGATTATATTTTTTATACTTGCAAAATTTAAAAAAAAAATTAAAGATCAATGGCTATACCATCAATAGATTGTTTAAATTGTAAATTTTTGTAGGTTAAAATTATGCATAATATATAAGTTTATAGATTATATACTAAATAATATTCAATTGATACAAAATTTGACATGTGTATTAAGAGCGTAAAGAACATGCAATTTAACGGTTAAATTTTCAAAATATACAGTAATATTTATTTTATTAAGTTATGTTATAACCTTAACAATAATTTTTGTAGCTAAATTTTATCTTTAATAAATTTCATTAAATTAAAATGTTTTAGTGGAAAATTTAAAATTTGTATCCTATTTACACTAAGAACATGTAATTCAACGGTTAAATTTTTAAAATATGCAATAATATTTATTTTATTGAGTATATTATAGGTTTAGGCTACAATTAGTTTTGTAGCTAAATTTTGTCCTTAATAAATTTCATTAAATTAAAATTTTTTAATGGAAAATGTAAAATTTTAAATTTGTGTCCTACCCACGCTGAAATTTCTATTATGCCCTTAACAACACAATTTTTTTTTTTTTAATATTAATTTTTTGAAGAAAAAGAGAACAAAAGAAAACACTGCAGAAAAAATTATTAAGATAATGGTGGATGAATGTTTTAACCTAAGGACTTGTCTAGTTTCTATCGAGGTTAATTGTGTCAAGTCAAGCAATATGTTTCATAAAGAGTGGGAGAAGATGCATAGAAAAACAATGGGATATATCAGGCAATGCATCGACTCTAGCGTGTTTTGTTATCTATCTTAGGAGATGGGTATTTTTGCTGTTAAGCTAATTTTGCAAATATATTAGTTGTGTCCAAAAATAAAATATATTAGTTACCTGGTGTAGGGGCCTTTTCGTTGTGCGTTGGGTTGGGCTGCCTCCCGCAGTAGTAGGCCCAGGTATTCTGAGTAAGGGAGTTGAGACCGGTCCAATTGCAACTCAATTTGGTTCGATTTGGGCGCAAACGTTGAGTCCAAGTTCAAAAGAAGACGCAGCAAAGAGGGCTTATCCTCTATTTTTGCCGCAGAAGACTTTTCTCTAGTTTCTACCGCAGGATTGACTTTTCTGTTTCTGCCGCTGCTAGTTTCTGCCGCAGGTTTGACTTTTCTGCTATGCAGCAAAACTTTCTGCCGTGTAGTAAGACTGTCTGCCGCGTAGTAAAACTGTCTGCTGTGTAGTAAGACTGTCTGCTGTGTAGTTAAGCTTGTCTGCTGTGCAATGAAGCTTTTTGCTGTGCAGTAAAGCTTCCTATCGTAACGCCTTCTGTTGTGCAATAGAGCTATCTGCTGTGCATTAAAGCGCCGTAAAGCCTTCTGCTGTGCAATAGAGCTGTCTGCTGTGCTTTAAAGCCTTCTGCTATGTGAATGACTACTCTTCATTTTTACTGCAGAAATACTTTTCCACTTCCTGCACATAAAGAAATCTAAAACCCAAAGAAAATACCCATTAAACAAATGTTAGTTTAAATAGGTTAGCATATTCTCAAATATGTACACTATTTGTAAATAAAGATATATGTATATATATAATTATGGCAGGATAATGATTAGTTTATGTCAACAGTAAAACACGTAATAACAAATAAAGAAGAAAGTTTCGGCAGGAAATGTTTAGCTTGTATAATAATTAACACGGTAAATATAATAAAAAGGTACTATGACAGAATAACTAGTACAATAAGTAAAGACACCACATCAGGACAAATGATGCGGCATATGTGATAAAAACGTGCTACAGCAGGATGACTAAATACGGCAGATATAAGTTATAATGAGAGAAATCAAATATATTTGCAATCAAAATCAAGTATTGAATCTGCTCATAGAATAAGTAAACCAAGAAGGAACCCAAACTCCAACTTGAACCACCTTATCATAGGCTTCTGCCATAAAAGCTGTGCATTTTAGAGAATAGGCCTAAATGGCTACTAACTGTTACTTTTAGAGACTTCAAAGAGTGGGTTTGCTAAGAGGGAGGGAAAAGATGGTCTATTGATGCATGCCCCTATTCTTGCCACGTTTTCTCTCTTCTTTTTCTTTTTTTCTTTCTTTCTCTCCATTCTTTTTTTTACTCTTAGTTTCTAACTACTATATTGCCGTAAGTTGTTTTTCTCACTTGGGTCTTTCTTTTTCTTGGGTCTCTCTCTCTGGGTGCTTCCCTATTTTGATCTCCCATCCGGGTTCCCCCCTGGGTGTTTTTTCCTCTACCTCGGTCCCCTTTTTTTCTGCCATGGTTACCTTCCTTTTATAGCAAACTGATTCAATGAGATTTCCCCCTTTTACCCCTAGGGCTTCACCAACTGTTTTTGGTTTATTGTGGGCATCCTTTCAAGATTACATACTCACCCATTGGTTGCATTGACCACTGCCATTGTTTAGTACATGTTTGCTGCACTACAAAATTCTTTTTTGCTTGTTCCTGCCGTATACCTCTACCTTTCGGTTCAAAGATAAGGATTGGGCTACCTCACTACCTAGCTCTATGGCATGCATTAGATGGTCCAAACCATTGGTAAGATACCATCCTAGCAGGATATATTCCCAAAAGAAGTTATGGCAGGAAACCAAATATAGACCCCCTTTTCCCCCCACCACCAAACCACGCCCTCTGAATCCCTTTGACCATGAGCCCACCTCCCTTGTTTTGGCTGAGTACAGGTTGGTGGTGCTCTGACCTTTTAGTTTTTTGTCTTCTTTCGTTCCCACAATGTTCTTGCCGTAGCAGATTTGTTTTGTTCTGCTGCGTGGCTCTGTCTTATTTCTTCACACGTTTCCTGTTGTGTTTGTCATTTCCTTTAGTTTGGATTTTCTTTCCTTCACACGTTTCCTGCTGCTGACACTTCCTGCTGCTCCTTGTTTCCTTTCATCGTTCTTTTTCATATCAATTTTCACGCCTATCTTTTTTATATAAAAGGATTTGGGTATTTGTGGGCCAAATAATGTTGGCTGGATCAAAAGGGTCTTGGGCCCAATTTATCTTCATTTGCCGAAGCCATCTTGCCAGAGAACTGTATTCTGCGGCAGATCTGTATTCTGCTGAAGAACCGTATTCTGCAGTAGATCTATATTCTGTGACAGTAAAGCCTTCTGCCGAAGAATAGGGACGTGTGTCTTCATCTGTCGAAGTCATTCTGCCAGAGAACTTGTATTCTGCGGCAGATTTGTATTTTGCTGCAGATTTGCGTTTGCAGCAGATGACTTTCACTTGCACTTCTTTCTTTGCTCTTCGGTCTTCTTGGTGGGTCTTTGGGCCTTGCTTCTCATTGGGTTTTCTCCCTCATGGGCATTTGGGTACAGATTTGCAAAAATGGGCATCAACACCTGGCAACTTTTGGAACTCCGGTTTCATAGAGAAAATCGTGAGATGATATATGTATTTTTAATTTTCTAGTGGAACTTGGGTTCTTTACATTGGACTCAAGTTTTGAAAGTGGTTACATATTTAATATGTTAGCAAAAAATTAGCTTAAGGAACAAACCCTTAGGAGACTAATGCAAAGGTGTAAACATTCTTTTAAACTAAAAAATATACAAACATTGCACATTAAATGTTTGATAATTTTCAATGTTTGATATTGTTTTCACTACGTAAGTCCTCACTCTGAAACCAAACCCAAGATATCAAAGACAAACCTCAATAGCAAGGTATTCGAGCACAATTTGACTTACCCATTATCAAATCCCCACAGCTAGGTATATCTATCCTTCAATTTCAAAGTCTCACCCATCTTGTCCATGATCTAGTTCTCTCTTTCAATGATTCTAGAAACCTTTGGATTTTGATTTTGAGCTTAGAGCTCGAAGAAAGAAAGAAGGGTTTTGAGAAACAGGATAACCGCCACTAGTGGTGATAGCTAGCTATGGCTTTGGATGTTAGATGGGTGTTAAGTCATTTTCAAGACAATTTTTTACAAGCCCGATTCAACTGAGTCTGACCTCATTTGTGGGCCAATTCATGTATTATATTATATTTTATTTTATTATTTTAAGCATGGCTCAAGCCCATGTTACATATTATAGTGGACAAGTTTATTAGATAAATGAATGTGACTATTGATAGGCTTTATACAAATGTATAAATTTTAATTTAGAGGGGACCATAAGCCTGACTACTAGAAACCTCCCTGAATACATGTAGTATATACCAATGGACTTTTTCAACCCTCGTTTTTTAAAGGGTTTTGATTGGAAGTGTTTCTTGGTCAAGTTAGGTGGGTCGAGTTTTAAAAGAGGAAACTCGCCACTCAACCTGCTAGATTCAGTTTCTGAGGGCTAAGACCTAGCGCCGACTATTAGAGGCGTTGGATCGGGCCGCAACAAGTCAATTCCAGTTAGTTTGGTTGGTTGGGTCGAATGGCTAGGTTGCTTGGACAACTCTACTTGGAACCACCAAAATAGCTAAAAATACACCCTAATTTCCAAAATATTCACGAAGCCTCTTGAGGTAAAATACTCTCAAATCTTCTAAAATAACCAAAACACCACAAAAACTAAATAACCAAAATATTTTGGCAATTCCAAGGTATTTTATTCATTTTAGTGGTTCTAAAGGTCATTATGGTGGTTTTAGGGATATTTTGGATGTTCTAGAGTATTTTGGTATATTGGTGGTTCTAAAGGAATATTCATCATTTTGGTGATTCTATAGTATTTCTTTCATATTAGATGTTTTTGGGTAATTTGATCATTTTAGTGATTGGTCATTTTGATGGTTTCTGGGGTATTTTTGTCATTTTTGTGTAGATTAGGGGGTATTTGGATTACTTTGGGGGGCCCAAACATATTTTGGTCATTTGTCAAGTTATAAGGACATTTTGATCATTTATTTATTACCCATTTTACATTTATTTTAATTGGATGATAAATTCATGAATACCCATTAAACCCATCTATTAGACATGCAACTTATAACCTACTTATAGTGGGCAAGTTGGGACATTTTGATAATTTTATTCATTACCCATTTAATATTTATTTTAAATGGATGATAAATCCATGAATACCCATTAAACCATCTATTAAACAAGCAAATTATAACCTACTTATAGTGGGCAAGTTTATTAGATAAATGGATGTGACTATTGATTGACTTTATACAAATGTATAAATTTTAATTTAGAGGGGACCATAAGCCTGACTACTAGAAACCTCCTTGAATACATGCAGTATACACCAATGGACTTTTCAACCCTTGTTTTTTAAAGGGTTTTGATTCCCACACATCCACTATTTCACATTTCTTTTTTCACCACCACTTTTTGATGTTGAAATGGTGACATTCCTGCATCCATTATGGATACTAACGTGTAGCATCATGCATATGTATGAGAACAATTAAAAATAATTACAATTACACATTTCTTTTAGAAGAGGTTCAAATTATACATGGTATTAGTTTATACTTTTTTAAGCCATACATTTCTAAAATATGTAATGATTTCTTATATTATATTATATTATATTATGTTATATTATATTTTATATATATATATATATATATATAAAATTTAGAATTTAATTGTTTTTAAACTCTTCGATTTTTACACTTAATAATTCAATTGCCACAAAAATTAAAAACTTAGATGGACACATGGCAGAAAATTGGATTTCAATTGAAATCTAATTTTGAATCTAATTAAATTTTCTCTAAACTTTGACTATATATATATGCGTGTGTGTGTGTGAAAGAATATTTCTTGTTATTGAGAATCGAATAGCATACCTACACATATAGACATGCACAAACACAAACGCACATATAGTCAACTAAATGGAAAAGACAATTGCATTCTAAGTTTCCAATAATCTACCTGTATAATTTTATAAAAGCTCACCCCAGAACAATTATAATCTTTGGTGAACATTTTTCACATACTAAAAGTCTAATCAGAGAAAGTAAAGAAAAATGATTTTTTTTTTTCTCTTAAGTGTAACTATGGTAGAATCCCTAAAATTTTTAAGAAAACATGCAAATCTTCACAAGAATTATATTTTCCTTTTCCTTCCACGCACCTCCTCCCACCCCCCCCCCCCCCCCCCTTTTTTTCCCTCCCCTCATTTCCCCCCAAAAACCAACGTTGCCATGTCACAAGCTTTACAATTAAGAAGTATCTTCTACTAAAAGCTTGTCCCCTGATTTTCCCTTCTCTGCATCACATCAAGCTTCTTTCAATTTCAAATACCTTTTTTCCGAGGGGATACAGCTGAAAGATGTCCATGGGCTGCTTGAATTTGAAAACAAAAAATGTTTTTATCCAGAATTTGAACTGCGGTGGCTTGGGCTTGAAAAAACAGGGGGTTCCATAGGTGTAATATTACCCATATCCTTGGTTTTATGAAGGAGAAAAGTCCCTGATAATATTGTGACAAAGCCACACAACTCAGTTGCAATTTGTGATGCATTTTGTGAGTCCCAATCCTGTAATTGTAACAAAACAGAGGAGAAATCAGAGTAATAACAATCTTTTATTTATTTATTTTATTTTTTTATAAATTATTGGTAAGTTACACATGCACCCTAGTGCATCTTGAACCAAAGATCTCACCCTCCACCTGGCACTTACAAGGGGAGGAGGTGCAAGTTGAGCAAGAGTTCATTGGCCAAAGTAAGAATAGTAAAATATTATTTATATATGTGTGTGTGTGCGAGTGCACAAGCTTGCATGCCCAACTATTGATCAACTTCACATTGAGTGAAAGAAAAATCCATTACCATCAATACTCTAAATATTGCAAAATCATTGACAAAAACTTCCAAACTTTTTCAAATGTTTCTATATTTTTTTTTTATTAGTCCGTGTCACACAAACCCAATAGATTTTTAACTTATAATCTCAGTTTCCACTCATTCTTATAGAAGAAGGAACCTCCATTTGAGCATGAATTACAGTATAGCCTTCTTTTCCCCTAACACACATCTGCATTAAAGTTTCTCCAATGTAAAATTTTTATTATCAATAAATAAGAAAGAGATACAGAAAAAGAAAACAGTTACCCAGGTACACAGGGAGCAGAAAAAGTATTAGAAATGAAGTTTTAATCATGCATGCTTAAATAAAGACAGATTGAATCTCTTATTTTTTTGCTAACAAGGTTATCTGGAACTTTTTGAGCACCTAACTATTCCCCCAAGTGTGAGTCCCCACCCCCCCTTTTTCCCCAGGTCCCACAAACACTATGTAATTACATGGAGGAATCCTTGAGGTGGCTCCAAGATTCTGGCTAGAGGTTTTGAACCTAGGACCTTGTGGATTTCATGAGGCCTTATAAACCATTAGATCAACCCCTTGGGGTTCAAAGATTGAATAACTTGCGTGACAGTAATTGGCCACAACAATTTGGCAGAATACAAGAATGTCGCATTTTAAGGGTTCCCCGTGCTTGGATGTAATCATGTAAAGTGAATACAGGAATGCCGCTCTTCTTCTTTTTTTTTACATGTAATCATTGACCAAATCTAAAGCCAGAGAAATTTTATATGATTAGTACTAATTATGGTTATAAATCGTGAGGACCACTATCTGGATGATAAATTTTGACTGTCATACATTGAACAAAACCATAGTGGCACCAGTTTTTTTCTACAAAATTACCAGACGCATTCTGAGATTTTATATCATCTAAGGACAACAGTATTCTTTTGAGGTAAAGAAGCATAAAGTTCAAAACATAAATGAATGGAATGTACTGAATCGCCATAAACACGATCGATTCTTTTTTTTTTTTTTTTTTTAAATCACCTTAAACATAATCATGCTGGCAAGAATGGTGAGAGATGTAAACATGACATAGTAAACTGGAGATACGACAGCAGTGTTGAAGGTATCCAAGGCCTGCAAAGATGGCATCTGATTAAGATTAAACATTCTCCTGATTCAGAATTAGAGAAGCTTTAAATAGACTAAAGATTGAACATCAGACACAAAAATAATAAATTTTCCAATTTTTGCGTACTTAGTAATGTAAAATTTCTGCGTACTTAGTAATGTAAAATTTCATTTAGAAGAGTGACAACATGAGAATAATCCCAGCCAACATATAATTGGGATAAAAACAAATTAACCAAGTTAGAACCACATCAAATTAAACCCTAGAAGGATATCTTTGAACATGAACCATAAGCAAGTTACACGGCTTACCCAGTACACCAAATGCATGATAGACTCACAATGCCTTTGTTCAGAAAATATTAAAATTCCTGATCCTTTAAGCAAGTTACACAACTTGCCCAGTCCTTGGTCCTGCTTTTGCCAGATACAAAAACCCCACCCAACCATACAACACAAAATGGAATGATAAAAAATGTGTAGTTCAGTGTTAAATATTTCTATTTAAAATGGTTTACAACATATGTACTTCTTAACATGTAAATAAGATATCTTCAAAATCCTGATCTCAGCAACTATCATGAAATTTGGGTCAGCTTAGCTATACCAAATCACAAAACATGAAGGAATGCATTTATGCCATACAACTTATATGAGTTGATTACTAAGAATCTAGGACAAAATAATGGAATTGAACATAACACTGATCTCCATCTCATTTGGAAAAAGATAAACATCATCACATGTAATCAAGTTGCTGCTTTATTTTGGGAAGAACCATTGCTATAAACTTGATCATAGAGTGAAGATGGTTTTTTTTTTTTTTTTTTAATACAAGTACCGAAAATATTTATTTAAAAACAAAGCAATCCCAAGTAAACTGGGAATGTACTATGGGCCCAAAACAATCAAGATCCCAAATTACAATGATCAAACAAATTAGAAGGGAAAAACATGAATATGTTTGTAAAGTTAAACTCCACTTGAGGAAATTATAAAAGAAAAAAGACTTAATCTCGAGAATAGACCGTTCACATCCATCAAAGCTTCTAGCATTATGCTCTTGCCAAATACACCAGATTATGCAATGTGACACAAACCTCCACATAGCTATGTTGCCCTCAAATTGTGCCTATCATACTATCAAGCTATTAATTCACTACTACTGTACACTAGGAAAATGGAATACAAGGTCAGAATTAAAGAGGGGGGAATCTAAAACAAAAGATTATCTTTCTTATTTGCCAAAGAGCCCTAGCTTAAATTGAACCTCCTCCCATAGTGTGAGTAAGGTGGAGGGTGTAAAGTCATGGGTTCAAAACCTAGTGGGTGGGTGTGTGTAATTACCTATAAAAATAAATCTTTGTGATTCTCCTATGCAGGGTGCAGGTCATACACCACAAAATGTTTTAGCATTTTGGTCTATAGAGAGAGAGAGAGAGAGAGAGAGAGGGAGAGAAGGAATCCTAAGGTGTGATGTCCTTAATTGACAATTGTTTAGATGTTTTATCTGAAAGTAGATTCTAAAGTATCTATTTGGGAACAACAGGGACACATAAATCCACCCACCACATTTTTCAGAAAAAAGATACCTGAAAATGGCATTAAGAAAACCCAATACGTAAATTCTTAAACCAAGAGCATTGAACACCATTCAAAGTTTCAAACAAAAATTGATTTTTTTTTTTCAATATGTGGGATGCAACTTTGAGGAAAGGGTGGATAGAGTGAGCTTATTTAATGTGATAAAAAATCTCAACGATGGCTAACAAATCGCTAAGATATGCAGCTACATCCATGGGAGCATATTCATTGCAGATTCCATATCCCATAGAGACATATGGATGATTTCCAGATATCCTAAGCATAGATGCAGATAGTGCACAATAACAACAAAACCTTAGTCCCAAATTTTTGGAATCGGCTACGGATCCTCAACAGATTAGTTATAGTTGGCTTACATATATTCGTTTCCTTCTTTCTACTTTACCTGAAGTTAAACTCTCTTTTACTTCCCTAATTGATATGTCATTTTTTTTTTATTACTTCTACTAATGTTATTTTTAGTATTTCTATGCATTTTTTCATTCCCTCAACTTGGATAACTCACTCTTTCTTACAGGTGCATTAATCACTCTCCTCTAATAATAACCAAATCAACTCAAGTGACTCTCCCTCATCTTTTCATCGATAGGGGCTACCTCTATCTTTAAGGATATTTCCTCATGAACCCGGCTATATTTTTTATGATTTAGATAGTGCACAACTCAGCAGTTTTCCTTACGAGGGGAGGAGGTGCCATTTGAGGTAGAGTTCATTGGCTACAAATCTGCAAGTTGAATGTCTTTTAGGCTACTCAGGAAAAAAAAAAAGAAGTCTTTTAGGCTATGTTGACCTAGGAAAAAAAAAAAAGTGAAAGGGAAAAATGGTGTTTGACTAACCATTTCTTGCAGAGAAATCTTGGTGTTTCATAACTTATACACCAAACACACAAAAAGACTTTTACCTGACTTGCATGTTTCATATATTAGTATAATTCAACAATATCAGAAGTATCAAAAGAAAGCAAATGGGAGGAGCAGACAGATGACAGCTAATATCAGGTTTTGGCAATCAGGCATTATTTCTTAAGAAAACAAAGAGAGTATTATATAATATATAGCCAAGACAACATCAAGATCAGTTGTATATGCTTTGAAATTAAAAAGGTTGAAAGTTTACCTTGTTTAAGTAGTTGATCTGCAGAAGACAACACACTGCTACAACCACCGTGAAAAACCATGTCTGGAAGTAAATAAATTGATTCATTCCAGAAAAGGTAAGCTTCAAACCAATCCCTAGTGCTTTCACACTCATAACCTATGGATGAAAAGTAAGAACATTAGAACTACAGGAAGTAGAATCAATGTTATAGCATGTAAAAACTTCAAAAGAGAATAAACAGACCGTAAGAGAGCCCATGAGAGAACAAATTCCAATGTAGACCACCATATGGGTTTGCCCATAGCGCGGCACATACCGAAACATGAGGACAGCAGCCAGAATCACAACTATGCAAGCATAGACAATGAATCCTGTTGATAACAAAAAATTATTGTTTGTTTAGTCAATCCACAGCTGTCATACATCAGATGATACACATTCTCCGAATTATTATGTAATAACATTTTATTTGAGCTAGACTCATCAACTGAATAACATTTTACATCTAGCAATACCATATACATACTAGTAACACAGAATTTTATTCCAATGTAGTTTATTATAAATCAACATCTCCAACATTAAGCAATAAAAAAAATATTGATTTTCAAGGCTTGTATACATAGGTCCTACCACTTTTATATAATACAAGTCAGACTGATTTCCTGGTCCATTAAATCAAGAATAGCAAAAAGAAGCTTAAGATCTTCCTTTTGATTAAAAAGCCACCACTGGAAACCAAGCAGAAATATGAATGTTTATATACTCCCTAAAAGTCATTTAGGGTTTTTTTTTTTTTTTTTGGGTGGGTTGGGGGGGGGGGGGGGGTGGTGAGGGAGGAGGGGAATCAGACAATATAGAAACCGGGCAACTAAATTATAACTTCTCAAATACCTGGCTCTGTAGCTAGTTGCCACACTTCCTTAACAGAATGTATATTTCTCTCTTGAGGAGCATGCAAAACAATAGTTGTCGAGCCAACCACACAGAGAACACATCCAAGCACACCAAAGATGTGCAATTTCTCCTCCAAAATAAAATGAGCTAGCACTGCACTGATTAGAGACATTTTCTTAGTTATATGCATGCACAGACCCACAAAGAATGAGCGGTTGCACAGAAAACAGACACATAATATAATAAAATATAAAAAGAATCAAAAGGCTGTTGAATTCACTGAATACAATGCTATCATAAACATACCTGAAGATAATACTTAAAGCTCCCAAGGGAGTTACAAGAATTGCAGGAGCATATGCATAAGCAGCGAAATTTGCTATCTCCCCAACAATCACTGTAAAAGAATAACAAATCATCATTAAAATGCATCAAATCTAAAGAAATAATTTCCTCAAGGACCCAAAAACTAAAATGTAACAGGAAAAACATTACTTGAACCCAAATTATATGATTTTGTAGTGCCATTCAAAAGAAGATCCTAATGTTGTGGACTGTAGTACAGACATACAAACCCTGGGTGATGGCTTTTTCATAGCCAGCATCATTTTAGATAGCATACCAGAACCTTATAATTAAAAGCTATTATATCACCTAAGCCAGTGCACTTTTACAGTCTATTACAATCCTATAGTAAACATTTTCTTTTAATTGAATAAATCTTATTAAAGAAATAAGAAAGAATCAGGTATACCATAGTGTATTACTACATTATAATTTGCAATCTAAAGTTCATAAGGTAAGAAAATACAACAAAAAGGAAGAAGATTGAGACTTCCTAAAGCAGTATCCAATCATACAAGACCAAACCTACACTTAAACCTTTTATGCAACGCTAGTCCAGCTGGTTCAATAATACTCGTCAGCTCACAGTAAGAGCATGTAATGTCTCTATCTTTAATTTTTCCTCGTTCCCTTACCCCTTGCACTTCAGGGTAACATACTGCACCTGTACTCTTAGGGTATTTTTGGTACATTAGAATGGTAATTACTAGAATATAAGAATTTTCCATGGAGTAACTATTCCTATCATCTTTTTGGTGGTGGTAACATTCAAATAGAACACTGAACATGTATAAGGAATGATTGAGTTATTCAATTTTCAGTTATGGGGAGGCAGAGAAGAAGCTAAAAGGCATGTGTCAAATGTAAAGTAGAGAGAGAGAGAGAGAGAGAGAGAGAGAGAGAGAGAGAGAGAGAGAGAGGTTCTGAATAGAACTACCATGAAAGGAGACTTAAATAAAATAAACTATTATAGCTATTATGTTGGTTGAGGAAGAGGTGATTTTGGTAAATTGGAAAAGATATTATGAAATAACTAAGTAGCTATTCAAAAGGAATAATAGCTCTTCCATTATGGAAAAAAAAAATCCTTTCCATTCACTTTGAAATAGATAGCAGCCATTGCATGATGAAGATTTACATTTTAGAAATCTAAAGTTTTACATGGTTCTATGTCATTTAAAATCTTTATGAAATACGGAATGGTAACTGATTCTAAATCAAATGGCACCATATTCTCTAGATTCCTGAAATTAATACCAATCTTCACAATGGTCCATTTCAAAGCAAAAAAAAAGATCCAGATCTAGGTTGTATTCCTGAGTTCCGAACCCCCCCCCCCCCTTCCTTTTAATACTAGATCTTTTAGCCATCCAAGAACTCCCAGTAATTAACGTACCAAAAGTCAATTTCAAATATTAGAGCTCATCAAGACTAACACCACCCCCCCCCCCCCCCCCCCCCCCCCCCCGCCCCCCAAATTCATCGTAAAAGAAGGGGCAAAAGTAAAATAACCGTAAGTATACACAGTATCATAATGTCTATAGCAGATCATAAATTCCCTCACAAGTATCCTTCTAATGCCAATCCAAACATTGGACATTGCAATTCTTCTCATTCAAAAGATAGAACAGGGTTTTATCAAAACCCTGTTTGCTATTTCTCTCATATTCCACAAAATGAGGAATGGCAACTAGAAACAAATCCCTAACTGCCTTGCTGCAAAGTACACCATCAAAAGATCAAGGACAAAATGATTTAAAGCATATAATTGACTACAATATTTCTTCTTACCTTGAAACCTATTTTTACTTATTCTTTTGATATTAAAGAAGGGTAAGAGATCATATGTGCCACCTTGACCTCTTATTCTTTTTTTTTTTTTTATAAGACCTTGACCTCTTATTCAATGCTTATGAAAATAAGATCAGCAAGCTTCTATTCCTAAACCAAACTTCATAATCTACACACCCCTCAGAGAGTTTCTTTCTGTGTGGCTTGGGGAAAAATTCTCACTTATGAATAGGGGAGTCCATGGGTCGGTTAGGGAAGCAGGCGGTTTGGATTTGAAGAAATGTGGCGGGTAGAGGTCAGGTTTCTAGGTGGCTTGGACACCCCTACCTATGAGAATCTCATCAAGAAAGGATTTTCTATGGTGAGCTGGTGTTGTATGTACTGTTGTAGAGGGGAGACTATGGATCACCTCTTGATTCCCTGTAGCATGGATTTCGAGCTATGAAGCTTTCTTTTTAGGATGTTTGAGGTTCAATTGGTTTTACTGGAGAAGGTTCTTGATTTATTATATAGGTGGCAATGTTGTGGACCAAATTTGGATATCTGGAATCTAATTCCTTTGTCTTTGATATGGACTATATGTAGGGATTGAAATTAGCATATTTTTGAAGATGTGGAGTGCATGTCATCTCAATTGCAAGCATCTTTCATTAGTTCTCTTTATGAGTGTCTTTTGTATGTAGATATTTTTCCCATTGAAATTCGTTAGGCCATTTCGTATTTATTTTCACAACATAGTCCCGTTTCAATAATATTGTTTTTACCTTCAAAGAAAAAATAATAATCTCTTCACATTGATCCTCAACAAAAAGGTTTCGAGCAAGTTTCACTGTGGATTATAATTTCTTGACTTCTGAATATGTCAATGTTGTATGCTCGGTGAAACAGACATCTAGTGTCAGGCAAAAAGAGTAACTAAAATGAATGAGCATATGTTGCAAACTTCAGTAAAATGTCACTACCCAAGTGGGGAGAAATGTAGGAAAGTCTTATAAGGTTCAACCAAAATACCTTATAAAACTTCAACGAGAATGTTTCAACTCTATTAATTGATATAATGAAGTTGCTCAAAAAGTACTAAATTACTTTTTGCATGAAAGCAAGCTCATTTCTTCCCAAAGCCTTTGCACAATTTTAAGACAAAAACTAACCTTGAATCAAAAGATTAAGCTTGAGTGTAGACTACAGCTTGAGTATCACATTATACTATAGGCAATTCTAGTTCTTGGATTCAAAAGCTTGAGATGCTAACTAGGACTCAAAAGAGAATAAAATACTTACATCTTTGAAACTATTGCTATAAAAAGGACAAAATAGCAATAAGAAACCTACATCTCAACCACTTGAGATCAGATACACTTAACTCTGTCTCTGTTCACCATTCAGATCTTTCTAGCGTTATGCCCTAATGTTACATCATTAAGAATGCCTTCTAATATAAAATTGCAAATTTGTTTGGTATTCATAGTCATACTAGTATAAAAGGTTTTAACGATTACTAGCTTCCTTCATACTCTTAAAGTGCAAAAGGTTTTAATGATTACTAGCTTCCTTAAAACATTAAAATTAAAATTACAAAATAATAATAAAAAAATCCTTACTCCGAGAGAGGGAAGAATTGATCAAATTTCAAACACTTTCATGAAATAAATTGGCTTGTAAGCTTCAACACAGAAGAGAAAAGATTATAGTGAATACTACAAAGAAGTGAAGAACCATGTGAATGGCTTATCCAAAGTATGAAATTTAATTAATCCCCCCATCCTATTTTATTTTGCTATCCTAGATAATCTCTTCTCAAAGAAAATGCATATGTATCATCTTTGAAATAAAAGGTTGCCATTTCCAAAATTATCCTTCTCAATTTAAATACAAATAAAACAAAAGGTAAATGAGTAGTAACTTTCAAATAAAATAGATGGTAGGTTAGCCAGTTCCCAAAAAAAAAGAAAAAAAAAAGAGTAGGTCGATATATTTTATTTAATTGGTAAATTAGTAAATTATTCATGCACCTGGCTCGTTTTAAACCCACAACCTCACTCTCCACCTTGATCTAATTAGGGGATGAGGTGCAATTTGATCTAAAGCTCATTGGCTATGAATATTGTGTGCATTAACTTTTCAAAATGGACAATATTTTAGGACATCCTGAAATGGAAGAGTAAATAGATAAAATGGGACTGAAGAGCATAACTCAATAGTCAAAAATAACAAAGAATACCCAAGAAATAAATTTAAAAAAATAAAAAATAAAAACATAAGCTTCATTTCTGTTCCAAAAGTGAAAATTACACAAGGTTCATTGAAATACAAGTACAAGAATTACTTACTAGTTAACATTCCAGCCCACCACCAAGGTTCAGACAAGTACGAATACCCTCCCGATCCTGATTATTTTAGAGCCAAGCATTCAGTAATAAAAAGTAATACTTATCAACTAATAATCTAATTACTCTAAAACAACAACAGTATTGATTCAATAGTCAGTACAAATAATAGTTATAAGTGAAAAAAATAGCAAAATTTACACATACATAAATGCACATACGTTTGTATGTGCTTATATATATATATATATATAAAATTTAATTTTTGGGGTAATCAAAATAAAAATAAAAGGAATTAGACGAGGAGGAAGAAGGAGAACCTGCTCTAGTTCCTGTAGTTCCTGCCTTTTTAAGACCTTTCTTCTTGATTATAAAACTCGACCCAATGAAAACGCTTGATGAAACGGCCAAAACAAGTCCGTGAACATTGTCAGATGATATCCCCATTGATCATAAAAGAGCAGCTAAATTTTATATGTATTTAAACTTTGGAGGGCCAAGAAATCAAATCCAAGTTCCTACAATCATCAAATCCGATAAATAGCCAATCACAAACTCAATTCTAAATACAAAAAAAGAAAAGAAAAGAAGATAACCACATACATGTACATGTATAAATGTCATAGATTAATATGAAAAAAGTAATCAGATCAGACTTTTTTTAATATATTTAGCCAAAAATAAAAATTAAAGAACCCAGATAGAAGAACCATACATACCTTCTTGGCCCACTGCTAAATGGGGATGGGGCTAAAATCTCACGAGACCATCATTTTAAGAAAATATTAACTTAGTTGCAGAGAGAGAATTGTTTGTTTGATTTCTGGGACAAGGTGCAGATGATGATGATGATGATGATGTTAGGCAATATAATGTTGGTTTTAGGATGCGTTGATGTACAGAGAGAAAGAGGTGTGTGTTCACTGTTTGGGGATTGGAGGCGCAGAGATGCAACGGTAAGTCCGTTACATTTACGTCTCAGAAACGAATGGAAAACAGCACCCACAATTTAAGATGGCCTCCGCATCCCGCGTTCTCTCTTCATTCTTCAACCCTCAAAACAAATTAAATATCATTACTATTACTATTATGAGTAATGCTACGTAATTTACAATATTTTTACGACGAAAATGCACTTTTGGTCCTACATTTTGGGCCAATTTACATTTTGGTCTCTAAATTGATTTTGTTCTTATTATCATCCCTATTTTTCTATCTTAGTCTTTGTCGTCATCCAAGTAACGGAACCCTATTACGTGGCAGTCGGAGTGCTCCGGTTGCTGACATGGTGCTGACGTGACACTGACATGACATTAAAATATTATTTAAAAAAATTATTTGACTTTTTCAATGCCACGTTAGCATTTTAGTTTTTTACTTTCATATTATTATTATTATTATTTTTGGCCTTAAATCTAATATTATTATTATTTTTTTTTTTACTTTCATTATTTTTTTCCGTAAGAACATAACATCCAGTTCTTCATGTTCTTCCCAAATTCAAGAAATAAACCCAGCAACCAATCCAATCTCTAGCAAACCCAAATCCAAATCCAGCAACCAAATCTAATCTCCATCAAATCCAGAAAAACAAGAAATAAAACCCAGAATCAAGAGCAAACCTAGAACAAGAGCAAACCCAGAACAAATGCAAACCCAGAACAGTGCAGGTGAACCCAGAACTGTTCTTCATGTTCTATAGAAAAGAAGATGAAAACTTGCCCAGAAAATTAATCAAATCCATGAACCCATGAACCCAGAAAAATCATCAACTACCCGAAACCAGAAAAATCAAACCCATGAACCCAGAAAAATCAAACCCATGAACCTAGAAAAATCATCAACAACCCAAAGCCCGTCGGGACAGAAACCTGAAACCCATGAACCCAAGTTCTAACCCGTGACAGAAACCTGAAACCCATCGCAACTCCCACGGCCTGAAACCCATATCAAATCTGATGTCACGCCACCCAAGCCCATCGGAGGACCTCCATTTTGGGAGTCACACCGTGAAACCCACTGCGTCAGTCCAAACAGCCACAGTTTCTTTTTTCTGATTCTACCAATCTCAGCCATGAAACCCACAGACAGTTTCAGTCACCAAACCCACTACCACCGATCTCCTCTTCTAATTCTTCTAGGCCGATCTTCTTCCCTCTTCTTTTTCTCAGCCGTGGTTTGGGATATTTTTCAACCAACCCAATCTGAGAGCAAGTCGTCTTAGATCTAGAGAGATAGAGACTAAGAGCATGAATAGTGTGAATAGTGTTTGTTTTATCTTAAAAGAAAGAAGAAAATGAAATAGATACAAACACAAACACAAAACACAAAAACGCCAACATAGGGCGTGAATAGTGTTACTTTAGTGTTTGTTTCTTAAAAAAGTTCAAGAAAAATTGAAATAATTGCTCTAAAATTTTTTTCTCATTCTTTAAAACTGTAAAGTTTTTTTTTTTTTTTGAATTTTTTCCGTTTAAATTGAAATTTTTAATCAGAAATTAAAAAAAAAATTAAAATGCTGACGTGGCATTGAAAAAGCCAAATAATTTTTTAAAATAATATTTTAATGCCACGTCAGCACCATGTCAGCAACCGGGGCACTCCGTCTGCCACGTAATAGGGTTCCGTCACTTGGATGATGGCAGTGATGAAAATAGAAACGATTTTTAAAAAATAGGGACGACAATAGGAACAAAATCAATTTAGGGACCACAATGTGAATTGACCAAAAATGTAGGGACCAAAAGTGCATTTTCGCCTATTTTTACAAACTGCAAATGTGACTTTAGTAATTTTTAAATAACTATTGGTAAACATAAATATGATGTTAGTGGTGGACCCATATTAGAACTAATAAGAATTTGCCACATCAATAGTTTGTAAAAATGTTGTAAAATAGTTTGTTACTGTAGCATTACTCTATTATTATAATGCCCGCTGCATTTTTACCCCTCTCTTTTTCCCATATTTCCCATTATGCCTATTTAAATTTTCTCTCTCTCCAATTATTATTTTCTGTGATGAAGTTATACAACTATTAAATTTAACACCTTACAATTTACACTTTTAAAAAGAATTTACAAAGTATTAATTTTTTTTAATAAATAACTTTTTTTTTTAGAGTTTCAATCTATGGTGTCCGCTCTTAATAATAACTCTTTATCATCAGACCAAGACACCAATCAAATTTTGGTGTAGGCGGGAATTGAACCCCAAATCTCTTATTTACTTACCAGAGACTTTACAAGTTGAGCAAATTAGAACTCATTTTTAATAAATAACTTCATTGAAGAAGAAAGGGGAACTTTTTTTTAAATTAAGTCCACAAAATTGTGGATTTGCCCCATCTCATTCTTGGAGGCAAAAGCGAGAGTTCAAGACAAAAAAGAAGGGGATCAAACCCTTTCACCATAACAATAGGGCCTAGCAATGTTGTGGATAACAGATTTAGTTTCTCAAAATGTATGACCAACAAACCACTCAAAAATTGTATTAAGGATTGACACTGGAGTGTCTCAAGTGTTAGCAAGCCCTATCTAATGCTAAGTCAACCTAGATGTATTTTTTGAAGTCCAATAATAAGCCCATTATTTTTGAATGAATTTCAGAAGTTATTTAAGTTATTTTGTCTAAGAAGTCAAATAGTCTTTAATTAGTAATTCCTAGGGAATTTATTAGACTTTATGTTTTAGTTCACCTAGGCAAACCAGTCATTTATTTTGTTTCTAGTTCCCAAGCCTTGTTTAACTTTGGTCTAGAAATTTAAAGTTCTATTTGCTAATTTTGTTCTCCCATGCTTAAAGGGTTGTTCTAAGCTTGTACAGTCACTATAGACACCTCATTTTGTACTTTTTACAACTTAAGCCCTCATTCCCCAATGAAGATAACACTAGAAGGTCTAGGGCTAGTTATGGAAACTCTTTAGTTGAAAGATGCTTTTGGAAGAAAGTAAAACTTGGCAAGAACCTTAAGGGTGCGTATGCGGCCTTGAGCCTACGTACGCATCCTTAACCCCATGCGTAAGCAGCCATGAGCATGTGTACGTAGTTAGGGTTTAAGGATTTCTGTAATAAAAGTTTTTTACTCAAAATTGTGGCAAAGGCAATCCCACATCGCTTGGAGTTGCCTCCAACCCTTCTCTTTGAACACTATAAAAAGGCCCTATGACCCTTTTCCCAAAAACACAGAATGGACTCCAAAAAAGTGATTCAATAGAAGCTTTTTACTTTGAAAAGCATCATAAACTAAAAGTTTCTTGCCTTGGACTTATTTTAGTCCAAAGCCTTCTACTTAAACTTACTAACCATCTGGGTATTTTGTTTTGTAGATTGACCGAGGGGAACGATCAAAATCAAGCTTTAGAAGCTTTTGTGTGAGGTACTTGTTCTTGCTTTTATCTCTTTCCATTATTGTTTTTATGTATGTTTTTCTACTTTAATTTTCTTTTGTGTAGTTTAGGTTTACAACTTTGATAAATAGAAGGCATGTTAGGTTGTTTAGGTTAGGTTTTGATTGGAGTTGGATGTCACATTTCTGGGTAAGGATGTGTACGCAAGCTCGTGCACGTGTATGCAACTTCATGACCCTACATACGTACGCAAGCTTAACCCAGAAACCTGAATTTGTTTGTGTGGGCGTAAGCCCGTGACAAGTTAGTCTCCAATTGTGGGAAGTACACCTCTACCTAGGGCGGACTAGGTGAAGGGTGAAAATGGAGTCACCACCTAGATTAAGTCTGAGAACCATATACATAGCGCCCATTGGAAGGACTGATCTTTACCAAAGCGCATGTCTGGAGTTTAGGTATGGGATAAGAAGGAACCCAACCCTACCCGACTCGTAGGTTGGCCTCCACTCATTGCGTTCGAATCCTAATCCTATCAAAGGGTCTTTTAATAGGCTATTCTAAACTCACATAGACACACACAGACACACACACTAACATGCATCTAAACACATAACACGGCATTTCATCCAAAAAACATAGCATTCATCTATCACAAAATCCTCTTTCAATTATTTAAGGGTAAAAAACATATAAAGGCAGTAACATTGCATTAGACAAGCAAACAAGCATGGCATCATAACATCTTGTACATTACACCAGCCAAGGCATGTGAGAGTGCTGACGTGGCTGGATCTAGACCCTACATGTGGGCTAGCTGTGAGGGAAGGAAGGGAAACGTTGGCTGAAGAAGAGGATCTTTGGCTTGTGCTAACGGTTTGACCACTTTGGCGAAGAGTGAGATTTCCACCTGACATGGACACTCAGCACTTGCACAAAAGGGAGATAGCAACCCCTATGGTCAGATGCTATAGAACACTTCTTATTGGCTGATTTTGTGTTGGACCACTGTTGAGGCCACACGCATCACTCCTAGCTTCCCTAATGTCCTTTTCCTTGTCTATGGCTTACTCCCCATGTAGTAGCAGAGCCACCCTTCATTCCACTACCCTGACATTGGTGAGTTTTCTCTCTCCTCTAGCCACAGTATAGTACAATAGCTGTATTAGGAAATGAGCGAATAAGGGTTTGACATCTATCTTAATGTACCTCACAACATTCCTTGTACTATAAGAGGAACATGTTATTGAACAATTAGGGCAAGGACCTAGAGAAAACAAGAGAAGGAGTAGAAAATTTGGGTAGGAAAGTAAGGTAAAGAGGAAAAGACTTTCTTTGGGAAGAACATCACCACTATATAAAGACTTTTGATTTTCACATAATAGAGAGCTCTAAAGAGTGAATGACATTCTTCCTCTGCTCACCCGTGGTTTTTCATCCCTTCCAGAGGGTTTTCCACGTCTTCCTTACTTTCCATTTAATGCTTTCCATTTCTCTTGACATTAAGGTGTTAAAGTTTTCATTTTCATTGTTCTTAAGCTTTTTCACTTAAATGTACTATTAGACGCATCACCCTTTCTCTTACATAGTTTTGATAGTCTAACTTGCACGTACATTTTTGGCAACTCTGCTAGGGATAATCTCTGGTTATTTTCCCTTTAGTTATATTTTGGTTGTTCTCTCTTTGATCATATATTTGGTTGTCTTTCTCCTTGGCTATTCAATGCCTCCGAGAAAGAAGAACACAGCCGCTCAGGCTGGTTCAAGTGAAGACCAGCAAGAAGAAGTAAGCGTGGACCATGTTTCCATGAACACTGAGGGTATAGAATCGTTTGAGGAGGTCAAACAGCCCAGCAATAGGGACCTTGTGGCAGCCATTGAGGACTTTCAATGTTCTCAGGCCACTATGTGGGTAGAGTTACAGTCCTTACGCCAAAGGACATCCACCCCTCAGACCCCACAAGGAGGCCAAGCACCTTAGGGAAAGAACGAAAGGTCGAATCTTGTTCCACCTCAGAACCAAAATCCACTTCTCAATTAGAGGGCACCCCCACAGCCCGAGGGATCTCAAGCATCTCCCTACCTAACTAAGGAGGATGTTGTAGCCATTTTAGTCGAGGCTAGAAAGGTGGAGAGTTTTGCTTATGAGAGCATATTATGAGGTATGTGGATGCTTTGATAGCTCATTCTCATGACCATGAGTTAAGACTTGGGGAGTTTTCCAAGTCCTTGGAAGGTCAAGCCTTTACTTGGTATACCAGCCTCTTACTAGAATCAGTTTTGAGTTGGAATGATATAGCTACCCAGTTCATGAAGAAATTCTTCGCTTTGGATGAAAAACTTACTCTATTAGATCTACTGCAAGAGAGGTAGAGGATCTCTGAGGGGTTACTGGACTACATCCATAAGTTTAGGGACCTCTCTTTGATATACTATGATCTCGTAGAGGAGGAAAGATTGGTAGATATTTGCATTGTTGGTATGTTGAATAAGTACCGTCCTTATTTGGAGAACTTGCAAATCCTAAGTTTCAAAAGGCTAGTGGAAGCATCTAGGAGAACAAGTATGTCGGTGAGAAAACCTATCAAGAGTTCAACTGCACAAGCCACGAGCACTCCTAAACATTCTTGGAAGCGAGAAAGCAAAAAGACAGAAGTAGCTGTGGTAGAAGAGACAAATAAGGTTACCAAAGACAAGAAGAGTGAGAGAAATGGTATTCCTCCCCCTTTTTTTGTCTCAACATAATAGCTATACAGCATCCTAGAGGCTTGGGTGAAGGATGGCATGGTGGTCTTGCCCGAGTGCAAATGTGAGCCAACAGAGGAGGAAAAGCGAGGTGCGCTTTATTGTAGGTATCATAGAAGGAGTGACCACTACACCATGGATTGCTATGGTCTGAGAAACATCTTCCATGAAAATGTGGCCAAGTGTGATTTGGTCATCAAGAATAGGAATTGTACAGACCAAAGGATGCATAGACCTGAGGTAGCGATGACCTCTTTCATAGGTTGTGAGGACCCAATGGAAGAAGAGGCTAGGAGCCTAGCCAGCAATAATGCTGCATTGCCACCGTTACAAGATGAAGAGATGGTGTTAAGAATCCTGTAAAATGATAAGGTTCATTCTTTTCTTGAAGGAATAGGTCTTAGACCGTTGGCTAGAAGGGAGGCAGCACAGGCCTTGACTCGAGTAGTGAAAAGAAGCTAGGGAATGGCTGCTTCCGAGGGAAGCCTGTTGCATGTAGCATATCAAGAAACTAGGGAATCGATGACTTTCTCTGCCAGGGACTTAGCCAACTGAGCGGTTGATGGTGAAAGACCCTTGTATGTCACCGCTTTCTTGGGAGCCTTTCAAATCAAGAGGACCTTTGTGGATACTGGTGCTTCCACCAATATCTTGCCCCTCTCGACTTTGGACGCCTTAGGTATCCCGCAAGAAAGGATCATTCGAGAACTGCTTCAAGTGGTAGGGATAGAGGCGTTGCAGCAATGCATTTTGGGACATATGTCCTTGGATTTGAGGGTAGGACCTATTAGGGCACATACTCTTATGCATGTAATGGATGGTGATACTTCATACCACATTATTATAGGCCGCCTATGGCTCAAAGCGCATAAAGTTATGGCTTCTACATATCACCAATGTGTAAAGGCTGTTTGGGGAGGTTGACCTATGACCATTGAGGCTACCAGAATGCCTTATGACAGAGCAGAACTCCACTATGCAGAGGTAGCTTTGTGTCAAGAGTTTGAACCTGAGAGAGAAAACATGATCCTTCCTTTCAATGCCATTGTCTTAGAAAGGGAGGAAAAAGATGATGGAGAAGTTGTAGAGCCTGAGAGGCCCCTGAAGATAAGGAGGATCACCAAGCTTGATAGCAAGGTGGTATATGAGTTTTAACGGTCAAAGGAAGGGGGTTGAGAGAATGGTGGGACTAACCCTTTTAGCCTTACTCAACAGCCAAAAGGGGAGCATGTACCTGAAGAACCCTTGAAAGAAACCCCTGATTGTATGAACAACGTTGTCAAGACTGACCAAGAAGAACTTGTTAAGGTCAATCTTTGTGAGGGAAGAGAAGAAAGAATGGTCAAGATAAGCAAAGGTTTACCAGAAGAAGAAAAGAGAAGGTTGATATCTTTGTTAAGGGAATACAAAGATGTTGTCGCCTGGAAATATGAAGAAATGCCAGGCTTGGATCCTAAGATGGTGACACAAGTTAAGTGTCGATCCCAAGGCCAAGCTTGTGAAGCAACCAGCCAGGAAATATCACTTGGATGTTAAAGAAAAGATCAAGGTCAAGGTGGACTAGCTTTTGAAAGCAGGGTTCATAGAAGAGATCAAGTGTCCAGAATGGTTAGCCAACATAGTTCCTGTGAAGAAGAAAGGCGGGTAGATAAGGATATGTGTGGACTTCAGAGATCTTAACAAGGCCTATCCAAAAGATGAGTTCCTACTACCTAATGTTGACATCCTGGTGGATGTAGTTGCTGGTCATGAACATTTCTCCTTTATGGATGGTTACGATGGTTACAACCAGATCTTCATGGAGACAGCAGATGCTCAAAAAATCGCTTTCAAGACACCTTTCGGGAATTACTACTACAAGATGATGCCTTTTGAATTGAAGAACATTGGTGCTACCTATCAGAGAACCATGACCTTGATTTTTGGTGACATGTTACACAAGCAAGTGGAGGATTATGTCAATGATCTAGTGGTAAAAGCAAAGAACCCAGTTGAGCATTTATTGCACTTGAGACAAGTTTTTGAAAGATGTAGGGAGTATAACCTGAGGATGAACCCTTTGAAGTGTGCCTTTGGGCTATCCTTAGGGAAATTAATGGGTTCCTTGTCCACCAAAGAGGGATTGATTTAGATCCCACTAAAGCTAAGGCAATAGCTGCTCTCACCCCGCCAGCAACCTTGAAGGAGTTAAGGAGCTTCAAGGGAAAAGTGTCCTACCTGAGAAGGTTTATTCTAGGGATGGCTCATCTATATTCCAAGGAGGGGGAATGGGAGTGGTGTTGAAGTCACTAGAGGAAGAACACACATTTGCCTACAAGCTGTGTTTCCCCTATTCAAACGATGAAGCAGAGTATGAAGCCCTAGTAGTGGGATTGAAGGCTGCCAAGAGACTTGGCATAAAAAAGTTAAAAGTATTTAGGAACTCCGAGTTAGTCATTAAGCAGATCAAGGGAACCTATGGGGTGAAAAATCCTAGCTTGGCTGTCTATAGGGCCACAGCACAGGAACTCATAAAACACTTCACCTCCATAGTATGCAAAGTGATTAACCGAAATGAGAACAAGTTAGCTGATTCATTGGCCATCCTAGCCACCAAATCTGTGCTGAAGACGCTTCGGGTGGAGAAACAGCCCGGCCTAATCAAAAGTGGGTTATGCCTCCCAAAAGATTGGCAAAAGCGCTTATTGAAGGCAATGACCTAAGGTAGAGACATTGGGTCAAGTTTGCCATCAAATATAAAAGACTTCCTCAAGATCAATGGGGATTTGTTTTTCAGAGGAGCAGAAGGGTTGCTAATATTGTCTCAAGGCAAGAAGGGCTAACATAGCTACATAGGTTACACCACGATATTTGTGGGGTAAACCTTGATGTCAACCTATATAGAAGACTGCAAAGGTTGGGGATCTTTTGGCCAGAGATGCCAAGGAAGAGCAGAGAGGTTACAAGACTTGTTCTACGATAACCCCAGATTAAGTAGAAGTGTTAAATGGTGAAGTACAAGAAAAAGATTGGTAGGATCTGTACTTGTGGTACCTTTTAGAGGTGTACTACCTGCTGATCGGTTGAAAAAGGAAAAGCCGAAGAAATATGCAACAAGATTCAAGGTGGTGGATGGGAAGTTGTTCAAGAAAAGCTTCCAAGGGAAATGATTGGTGTGCATTTCAAACAAGGAGATAAAAGGTATTCTCTCGAATTTGCACGATGGGGAGCCAGCAAGACACCCTAGCGGTAGAAAGCTATGGAAAATGGCTTTGCACCAGGGATACTACTGACCTACCATACAAAGAGATGCCCAGGATTTCGCCAAAAAGTGTCAAGCATGTCAAAGGCAAAAATATGAGATACATACCAGTCACCAAAGCCTCCACCCAATTATGGCACCATATCTTTTTCACAACTAGAGGCTGGATTTCATAGGTCCCATAAATCCCCATTCTAAAGGATGCATTTGGATCTTGGTTGCCACTGAGCTATTTACCAAGTGGGGTGGAAGTTGTGGCCATGAAGAAAGCAACAGGTAGTTCAGTGGCTAATTTTCTGAGAGAAAATATAATATGTAATTTTGGAGTACTAAGTAGATTCATTTTGATAATGGCACACCATTCTTAAACAAGGATGTGCACCGTTTAACAAAATGGCACTCCATAACTCACACGACATCAACACCCAATTATCTCAAAGGAAATGGCCAGGCTAAGGCCTCAAACAAAAGGTTGCTAAAGATATTGGAAAGGATGGCTAAGGAGAACGAAAAAGGATGGAGAAAGGAACTTTCTACAGCTTTGTGAGCTCACAGAACAGCCAAGTCACAAGAGCCTCACCCTTTTCCCTAGTCTATGGCACGGAGTCTATCATCACAATAGATTAGTGAAGCCAGCAGTGAAGCTAGTAGAGATAGCAGGGATACCCAAAGAAGACCTTTTGGAGATTGTTGAAGAAAAGCGTGACAACGACACGTCTCATAACTGCCTTTACTAGGCAAGTATGAAGGTGAGGCATAAAGGCCAAGTTAAAGAAAGAAAGTTTCAAGCGGGAGAACTAGTTTGGAAAACAGCCCCTCATGTACAAGGTGTGGCTAAAGCCATCAGACACAAGTTTTCACCAAAATGGGAAGGACCTTACATTGTGAAAGAAGCACACCAGACCATACATCATTGGCTGAAAGATCAGGCAGTTACAAAGGCGTATAGCCCCATTAGCGGAGCTCACCTTAAGAAGTACTATGCTTAGTTTTGTAACCCGATACTTTCTGTTCCACAATATTTATACTACTATAAATAAGACCTTTTCCATTCAAATACTTCATCTGTTCATGATATGCATGTAAAGTTAAATATCCTAACTAAATAAAAACATAATAGAGTTCATAATAATTGGGTCTCCTATGACCATAAAATATTACAAACTTGAAAATTAAATAATGTCTACAAGAGCACTAATATTTTCAAGAGAAAAATCTGGATGGCTTAGAGCACCTAGCTCACCTACCAATTTTTCAATTTCTTTGTCCAAAGAACTTTGTTTTGCTACAACACCTTCTAGCTGTGTCTGAAGGGCAGAACTAGCTTCTTGCTTGGAAAACAAATCCTTTTGAAGCTTGTTTACGGATTCTTGGAGCTGGGTGATTGAAGTGTTGTGTGCCTCTATGGCCAAATTTATCTCCTTTACTTTGTTGATACAAGAGGTTCTTTTAGCTCTCAAATATTGAAGCAAGGACAAAGAAGCATAAATAGAGGGTTGTGCCATTTTTAAGTCCTTCAATGCAATGACATGACTCTTTAGCCATTCGACTTTGAAACCCATGCTCTCAGCATCACCTAGTGTGGAAAGGAATTCATCAAAGGAAAGAGTCATACTATCCTCTTTACCTTTGGACTGCAATTGGGATACAACAAACCCAATTCGCCCCAACATAAAGCTCCTAAGAGGCAATGTCCACTTGTCAGTATCCCCCATCATCTCAGGATACTTTGAAAGTAGTTTGGAACATACTACTTTCAAAGGGGGAGAAAGCAATAAGAACAATGGATTGGAATTTGCCTAGGTGCTTTCACTTTCTCGATCTTTGGAAGTGACTTCTATGAAATCCTCTTTCTCTTGGGGATTGTTGATGTACATCTAGTTAGAATCTCCCCTTTCAACATTAGATTCTATTTCCTTCTTAGAAACCATTTCCTGTACAAAGGCACCTTGTGCCAAAGGAGTGGCTTTTAGTTGGTTTGAGTCTAAGAAGCAGCTTCTATAACCTGTCAAAGGTCGAAAAAGGGAAAGAGGAAAAGAAAGTCACACACACCATTGATCAAGAAAATCATTACAAAAAGAATAAATAGGGGAGGAAGGTACATACTCTGGGTTTCTTCACAGTGAGAACCTTGATGTTTTTCCCTTTCCTTTTACTGGTTGAAGGTTTGTCTTTGACAGAGAGTTTCAAAGTCAGATCACCCTAGAAATTGGGTGGAATGTCCACACGCTGGGACCCACTTTCTCCAAAGTTCCTGACATGCTCCCTAATCCTAGACCACCATGTTTTGAACCTGGGTGAAGGTAATCCAACTCTGGATGGGGAGGTAAGAGGAACTTCAGAACTAGGCACTAACACCTTGATGAGATTCCCACTCCTAAAGGCTAATGATGCCATTGTAGTAGGTGGGGCTGGAATGGAGAAGTGGCCCAAAATGCCTTAGTCGAAACCAAATTGGCTGGCAAATCTCTAAGGGTTTTAGGCTTGGGTTTCAAAGTCATGTTGAAAATGTGCCTGAAGATGGTTAGACCAAGGATCATCTCTATAGTGAAAAATAGTTTCATTTTTTAAGGAGTGGAACAAGGCTAGAAGTCCACCATCAAGGGGGGAATAAGGTCTAGCTGTCCAATCAATTGGTCTCTAGCACTTTGCAAAGGAAGCTATCAGATGATACCACAACCTTATTCCATCCCCATGATTGTGGTAATCCATAGGGTGATGACAAACTAGTTTTAAAGGAACTTAAAACTTTGGGGACAAAAGCATAATTCTTAAAGTGTTCTCACAACCAGATTTGTAAGAATGCCACAAGTACGAATGTTTCTACTTGAAACCTACCCCAAGAGCATTGCAGGTCAAGGGTAAAATGATCTAAATGAGAATACAAAGTTTCTACGAAATAAGGGGCAAGGGGAAAAAAGTGTCCTTTGGCCAACTTAATAGCTAAAGGGAAATATCTACATAGGATCTTTTCCTGGGGACATCCTTCAAATAAATGACAAGATAATAAGAAAGCAACAAAAGCCTCGAGTTCATAAGGGCTAGCATTAACTTCTCCCACAATGAACTTGAGCTTGCTTCTTCATCCTTACCATCAGCATACTCCCTCTAGAAGTATCTGATCCATCCCCTAAAGTTGGCCTTGGAACCTTTGTCACCGGCAACACTAGTGTCTTCTAGCACTTCCTCATCGGCGGCTTTCCCTTTCCTTGTCGCCTTCAGAACTAGTTTCTTCAAAGTTTTCTTTGCTGCATCTTCAAGGATCTTTATAGCTTTGGCCTTATCAGGAGACAAGGAAATGTTAACTACCTCTCCATCACCAAACAAGGGAAGTCTCAATATCTCATAAACAACCTCAAGAGAGGGAGAGACTTCCTGACACCCTGTAAAGAAAGTATGGGTAGTAGAATTCCATTGGTACAAAAGAGAGAAGAGGCTTTCACAATCCTTGCTGATGTCCAACCAGAGAACACCAATACAGTGTGCACAAGATGCACTATCTACAAGATATCCATGAAATGAAGGTGTGTTAGCAATCTTTGATACCAACTTTTCCAGCCTTTGGAAACAGAGGTCTAGGATTTAAAGACCACATCAATGGTAGGGGTGAAACCTCCTCTGCAAGTGTCAACCCAAGGGATATGCTTCAACTCTAAATCCATAATCAGAAGATCATCAGACTCTCCATATGCTTTGTAGGAAGGATCTGCAGAACAAGGAACAGACTCCCAATCAAAACTTTTATTGAACAGGTAGTCTTCAAAGAAGGAAGGGATGATCCATTGCCCTTCTATGGAAGGATTCTCTTCTCCCTTTTGTGGGTGCAAGTGCCCACGAATGTGGGGGGTATGCCTTGGCATAAGGTGGACCATGGCGGAGAAAAATGGAGTTACCACTTAGATTAGGTCTAGAAACCATATATTAGCGCCTTTCATGGAAGGACTGATCTACTACCAAAGCTCGTGTCTAGAGTTTAGGTATGTGGATGGGAAGGTGTTAAGCACCCAACCCCACCCAACTCATGGATCGGCTTCCACTCATTGTGTTCTACGTCTTAATCCCATTAAAGGCATACTCAACATTGTTATCCTAACTCACACACACCCTAGCATGCTTCTAAGGCAAGCAAACATGGCATATTCATCCCAAACCTAATCATTCATCTATCATAGGATTGAACAAATATATATTCCCAAGGGAAAAAACATCACAAGGTAGATTCAAACAACATGCTAAAGGAATCTCATTATAAAGGGAAGGCAATCAAGCAAAATTATTCATGTTCATCATCCAAAACATGATCATATTCAAATCAATGCATGTTCATATGAATGCATGATTTACCTCACTACATCATAGCACCTATGCATCAATGCATGTTCATATTCATATGCATATTCCTAGTAAACAAACAAAACAAAACCCTAACTAGCATCCAAGAGGTAAACAAACAAAGTAAAGCAAAACAAAGAAGCAGAGGCTTATAGATGTGAAAAACAACTCAGACAGGGGCATTCAATGTAAATAAAACAAAGAAACAAAAGCAAAAAGCTCTAATTAGGGTTTCTGGGCACAAGTATGCATGTGCATACATAGGGCATGCGTGCACAGCCCAGTTGTATGCGTACGCATACTTCGAGTATGCATACACTGCAGTAAGCATGCGCACACATCCACACCGTAAACCCTAACCCAGAAAACAAAAACAAAAGACAAGAAGAAACCAAAATCTAACAACCTAATATGCTTAACACGAAAAGGCAAAGTAAAACTAAATTACACAGATATATTAAAACATATATAAAACAAAAAAACAAAAAAAGACAAAACAAGAATTACAACAAGAGGAAAACAAAGATGAATCTAGAACTTTTACCTCCAAACAAAATTTCCTTAGCTTGATTTTGACCGTTCCCCTTAGTTAGTCTAGTCACAACCAAACCAACATTAGTTAGTAAACCATTGAAACTCGAAGATCAAGATTAGAAAATGTCTCAATTAGAAAAATATTGACGTGAGGATGTTTTGTGAAAAACTCCCTCTTTGATTCACTATTTTCTAGTGAATCTTATGTGTTTTACCACTAGAATTCGTCCTCCTTTGAAAATCTACCATTTCAGGCTTTATTTAGTCAAAAATAGGGGCTTGAGGTGACTCCCAGACGATGTGGGATTTGTTCCACACCAAGTTTTAATGCAGATCCATTTTGGTTTTTGGAACCTTAACATGTGCACATAGAGCTTGAGCATGCATCCGCATACATGTGTATGTGTACGCATGCCCTAGGGTTTCTGTGGCCTTTCTTTTCCAAAAATAGATTTATTCAATCCAAAAGGTGTTATATTTTTTCCAAAAAGACTCTCTCAAGTCAATTTCTTTCTGATTGAGCCTTAAACCAACCTTGGGCTTTAGAATTCCAACATCATTAAGGAATGGGGGCCTAAGACATAAGGGGTGCAAAATGCAATGTCTACAAATGCCCCTCTTCTAATTTGTGAGTTCCACTAACGGAATCAAAAGAATAAGAGACATAACATTTTGTTTTGATATACGGCTCGGGCCTAACCCATGCACACGGCAAACAACACATGTATATGGGGTAGGGTGCAACCCTATAAAGTTGTATGGGATTCGTATGTCTAAATTCCCACCTTTATTACTCGAGAAACGAGCAACGACAAGTTCACTATCCAAGAACCTATTTTGCCAATTGTAAGCAAAAGGTGAGTGACTCACTATCCTAGAGTCACTTAAAAAGAAAAACAAACATGGCCAATGGCCTCAACCATCAACCAAACAAACAAGGTGCTTTTATGAGCTAGAAGGATACATACCTGTGGTGTCCATCTGGGGCTCATGCATCAAACTTCTTTAGGTGGCTTTCACCTTTGGGTAGTTTCTGTCTCTATCTCAATCTCTTATAATTTGGCAAGGCTCTTGCCTCTATGTGACATCTATCTCTATCTCAATCTTTTTTATTCTAGGTGGCTCTTGCCTCAGTTCTGATGTACATGTTCAATTCCAAAAAGGATATGTACTCAAGTTCTGCATTCTTCTATTCTTTGACTTGTCTAGGGTTTGTGCCTGCATATTAAATTCCCGCGTGATATGTGCACAAGTATGGTAGCAATCTTGGTAGTTTGGACTCACGAGGAAGTCCTTGGTGATATATCGGGGAAAATGACTTGTTGAGGAGTGTGTGTTGGTGACTCATGAAGGACCCTTCTTGGTGATTTTTGACTTACGAGGAAGTCTCTTAATGGTGTGTGGCCTACTGGGGAAAATTCTTCTTCACTCTTATGACTCCTCTAGGAGCTTACGTTAAGTTCGACTCATGGGGGAGTTTTCTTGGTAATTTTCAACTTCTTAGGAAACTCTTTTCGTCACAACCCTCAAGAGAGTTATCTTAGTGTCTCGGACCCACAAGGGAGTCCCTGATGATTCTTAAGGAAAACTTCTCTATCTTGTGACTCACTAGGGAGTCGGTTGATGATCTTAACCCACGAGGAAGCTTTCTTAGTGATTTTTGATCCATTGGGATATTCCTTAGGCTCTTTGTGCTTTTTAATCTATTGAAGGTTCTGTCATTTAGGTGTCTTTGTAACATTCCTACTACTTCATGGTCCATTGGGGATATTCTCAGATTTTCTCTTGCATTTCCCACATGTCGGGAACCCACCGGGATATTCCAATTTTTTTTTAAAACTACATGTAGTTTAGTGGGGGGCTTGAACTACATGTAGTTTAGTCATTAGTCCTTCCCGCCTCTTCAAATTTCTCCAACGGTTACCAGCCATTTCTTTTTTTCTTCTTATTTCTCTTTATCGTCCCCATCTCTTCACATTCTCACTAACTCTTCAACTCCCTCTTTATTTCTACAAAAAGCTCTCTGCCCTTTCTCATCTCTTTACTCTTATAATCTGAACCTCTCTTCCTCTCTCAAACTCTCTCATCTTCTCCATGGCACCCAAGTCCAAAATCAAGAAAACTTCCTACGTGATTTCCGGCGAAGTCTTCAATCTTACTAGTTAGGATGGAGCCACAAGGCCGACGGAGTCTCCACAACTGATCTACAAGCTTGAAAACCATATTTCAGAGGGTGCACGGGCTGAATTGGTAAGTTTTTCAAACTTTTTTCACTTTCAAGTTTTGCTTTAATCTTCCATTTTAATATGTTTTTGGACATGTAAATGCTTGAGTTTTGTTGTGGGATGGGTCTAGATGAAAACACGAGGTCTTAGGAGGGGTAGGAACATGCTTAGGATGAGTTTTGATCAATGGTAGGCTGAAAATGTCGAAGAAACCTCTCTATCTACATTCATGCGTGTGCATGTATCATGCATGCGTGTGTGGCTAGCATTCATGCATGCGCATGTTCTCTTCATACGTACGCGTCCGTGCTCTTTAGTTCATGCGCACGCTTATAGGGACCCTGCGTACGCATACTCCGTATTTGCGTGCACATGTTGGGTACTTAAAAACTCATTTTTGTCTAGTTTGATTTTTTTTTTTTCACTCTTTTTTCCATTCTTCTTGTCCAATCATGATTCTCATGCTCCTGTTTTCATATTTTTGCAAGTCTTGCCCCCTTTCACAAGTAGAGGCAGCATCAATCACATTTCTTCATGGTATTAGGCCTTGGCGGACGATACTGTGAGCGATCGCAACCCCAGCCCACCAATTGTTTCTCAAACTAGGCCTAACCTGCACAAACAGATGGGATCGTGATGCTCAATATGTCTAATTCACTGTAAAATGTACTCCCCCTATAGACACAGTATTTTGTACCCCTTACGACTTAAGCTCACGTTCCCCAATGATGTTGAAATTCTAAAGCCCAAGTTTGGTTTAAGGCCCAATCAAATTCTAAATTGACTTGAGAAATTTTAAAACGAAAATTTTAACTTTTTATGAGGAAATAAATCTATTTTTGGAAAATAAAGGCCAAGGAAACCCTCAACCTGCATACGGACCTACATACGCAGGTCCAATGCATTCGTACGCAAGCACAGACCTGCACACACAGCTAAGGTTCCAGAAATTATGAAAGGCAAGTTTTTAGCATTAAAGATTGAGGTTTGGAATGAATCCCACATTGTCTGGGAGCTGTTCCAAACCCCCATTTTTCAACTATATAAAGCTTTACATGGTATATTTTCAAAACATACAGAAAATCGTAAGGGAAAACCTAAGATTCACTAGAAATAATGAATCAAAGAGGGAGTTTTTCACTCAAGTCAATTTCATTTGATTGGGACCTTTCCTGGTCTTTATCTTTCGAGTTTAAGATTACTAATCACTTTTGTATTTGATTGTGAATAGATTGACTGAGAGGAACAATCAAACTCAAGCTTGAAAAGTTTCTTGTTTGAGGTATTGAGTTCTAAACTTTTTCTTTTCATTTCTTCTTTTTGATTATTTTTTAATATGTTTTCTTGCTTTATTTAAGTGTTAATATGTTTGTTTAGTTAGGTTTATGCAGTTGTTTTGTTTTAAAGCATGCTAGGTTGCTAGATTTGCTATTTTAAAGTTTTGTTTGTTTTCTGTGTTTCTGGGTTAAGGTTTAGGGTGTGTTTGCATGCGCACGCTTCCTGCATGCTGTGAGAGACCTCGAAAAAAGTGTCCCTAAAAAAAAAGATTCAAGTACCTTTTAGGGCACCTCTCTTTTTGGGTAAGTGGTATGGAGTCACTACTTATTTTTTTTTATACAAAAAAATAAGAAAAAATAAATACATGACTGAATTGTTCTCTTCATTAATTGAATAAAAGAAAATACATAATTGGAAAAATTGAAAAATTATATGGCTTTGGGTCCTAGTTACAAACTACCAAAATACATGGCTTTTTGTCCTAGTTACATTCTACCCAAAATAAATAAAGACTAGGCTAGATCTTCTTAGCCAAAGACCTAAATCCGGAGGCTAGGTTACGAAGTGGGAAGGTGTTAGGCATCCATTCCGCCCAAGCAAAGTCTAGTCTTCTAGACTTTTTTGACCAGTGTACCTTTTTATGCATGTTATAAATGATATGTTGAACATGTAACACCAAATTAAATCACACAAATTTATTTATGAATGAAGTCTCTTCTTTTGTTTTAAAAAAAATCAGATCTGTTTTGATTGGTAGAAAAAATTGATTCTAATTTATCAACATACCAAATCTGTTTTGTAGTATTTTAAAAAAATGGTTTTTAATGACAAAAATTCAGATATGTTTTGTAATATTTAAAAAAAAATGGTTTTTGATGAGAAAAATTCAGATCTGTTTTGTGATGATAAAAAAAAAATTGGTTTTTAATGACAAAAATTTAGATCTGTTTTGTAGTATTTAAAAAAAATGAAAAAGATTTTTTTTTAAGAAGAGAGTTTCACTCATAATTTAAATTTATGCAACAAACACAAAAACAATCATGTTTTATCTTTTTCTTTATTTCAAAAATCTGCATGCATTAAAAAAAATCATATATGTATTTAAGGGAGATACAAATAAGTTTTTTTGATAAAAAAAAATGTTTGGATTTGCATCTAATGAAGACACAAACCAATTTTGATTAAGCAAAATCTAGATCTACATCTAAGGAAGATGCAGATCTGTTTTATTTTGAAGAAAAATTTTGATCTACATCTAGGGAAGATGCAAATCTGTTTTTATTTTAAGAAAAAGAGTTATTCATATGCAGATTATTGATATTCGAGAAAGAGATTATAACAATTGCATAAAAACAATCATGCTTTAAACAAAACAATGATTAATAATTCATGCTATGGATAAAAACATTCATCAACATAAAAAGAAGCATAAAGAAAAGATAGGGTGAAGGAAAAAACCTCTTGCATGAGCACTCTTTGTTCTTGAGAGGATGTTTTGGGGTTCAAAGAAACTTATTCAGTTATCTTTGAAATCTAAAAACCCTAATTTAAGCAGCAAATTTCAGAAAGGATCAACAGATATCAGCAATTTTAGAGTCTCAAAACGTATGGCTCTCAGAGCGTAAAAAAGAAGTGTTGAATTATGAGGTTCAGTCTCTATTTATAGAGGCTAGAAGACTCTAAAAAATAGGCAAGGATGATTAGGATGTGAATCTAGACGCATCCTTTTGCGAAAAGATCGAAAAAGGTGTGCCTTATCGTCACCCGAAAGCCGTTGGGTCAAAGCCCAAAACATGGAAATTAGGCCCTTTTAGAGTGTTGTTCGACACTCCAAAAGTGCCAAATTGGCCTTTGGACACCGAACACTCTTTCGTGTTCGGGTTCCGTTTGGACTCATCTTCTAGGGTTTTTTGACTGGTCCTTGTACCTAGACGTGTTTTCATCCTCCGTCTATGATTTTTCATCTCTTTTTTGGATAATTTAGGCTATTTATGCACAATTATCTTGTAGACAAATACTCTAAAATAAATCTTGATAAAGTTCAGATTATCCACAATTTTATTGTTATCCAATCATCCCTTTTATTCCTATGCATGCAATCCTATTTTAAACACTAATTATCAACCAATCACAGAATTATTTAATTAATTTTAATGGTTTAACCAATTAGAATTAATTTAAACTAATCATGTGCGGTCGACCTTACATAGACGCAATGCATGTTGACCGTGCAAACTTGATAGTGCGATATCTTTCGATTCGATGGTCCAATTTGAAAATCGGAAACACCGTTACAACTGTTAGAATCTCAAGATCATTTTTATGATATGTAATGAATGACATGATGCATGTAATAAAAAGACAAAATGATGCATGTAATGCAAGAACAAATTGATGCATGTGATACAATTATGATTTTTGGGGTACATGGATGGTCATTCAAGTCATTCTCCTTGATTAAATCATGGGTGCAAAATTAAGTGTCTACACATGCGTATGCAGGCTCGAAGTATGTGTACGCATACAATTGACCTGTGTACGGAGGCCTATGTATGTGCACGCATACTTATGCCTAGTAACCCTAATCTGAGTTTTCTGCTTTTATTTCTTCATTTCTTTTACATAATGTGCCTTTATCTTGGCCTTCTTGTATGTTTTTGAGTCTCTACTCCTTTGTTTAATTAATTGCTTGCCTTTAACATGCTAGATTAGGGTTTCTTTTATTTCTTGCGTTAATCCCATGAACATGCATTCACTTGATCATACATTGATGCCATAGGTGTTGTGATGTAGTAAGATAAGTGAGGTAAGTCATGCACTCACGTGAACATGCATATGGGTTTACCTTGATGATGAGTATGAATATGCTTTGTCGAATGATATGCTTTAGATGTTTTGATGATATCATATGTTTGTTTAAACTTTTATATGCCTAAGCTTCTGTCATATATACTTGTTGCCTCGTCTTTGAATGTTTGTTTGCTTGCTCGGATGAGATGGGCTGATAAGCATGATAGACGTATGTTAGGGTTTGTGATGTGATGATAAGCATGATAGACGTATGATAGGGTTTGTAATGTGATAAGAAGCATGATAGACGTGTGTGTGTGTGAGTTTTAAGATGAAATATTGAACATGCCTTTAATAAGATTAAGATGTAAGATACAATGAGTGGAAGTCGACCCACAGGTTGGGCAATTTTGGGTGCCTAACACCTTCCCAAAATCGTAACTAAACTCCAAACCCATACGTTGGTTGTAACATCAGTCCTTCCACATAAGGGCACTATATACATGGTTCCTAGTCCATAAAACTAGGTGGTGACTCCTTTTTCTCCACCCTGGTCCACTCGGCTGAAGTGTACTCCCCAAGAGAAGCGGCACCGACCATGGACTATATCCTATATGGAGGATAGCTTTATAGGAGATCTTACAATGGCATGCACCTCCATTGTTTGAAGAAAGAAGAAGCCAAAAGAGTTATGGAAGAAGTTCATCAAGGGATTTGTGGTCCTCACATGAATGGGAGAATGTTAGCCAAAAAGATCCTAAGGATAAGGTACTGATTGTGTAGACTTTGTGAAGAGTTGCCATGATTGCCAACACATGCCAGCTTGAATCACATGCCACCTAGTGAGCTATACGGCATGACCTTTCCTTGGCCTTTCTTAGTTTGTGGCATAGATGTGATTGGAAGGATAGCCCCTAAGGCTTTGAATGGACACGAGTACATCGTAATGGCGATTGATTACTTCACCAAGTGGGCAGAGGCAGCCTCCTACTCCGTATTAAAAGCTAAACATGTGGCTCAATTCATAGAGAATAAATCATTTGCCGGTACGGGGTACCACAATAGATTATCTCAGATAATGGCTCCCACTTTGAGGGAAAGGTTTGAAAGATCACAGAATTATACCACTTTGAGCATCACATGTCTTCCTCATACCGACCACTAACTAATGGGGTCGTGGAAGCAGCCAATAAGAACATCAAAAATATCCTAGCGAAGATGGTATTGACATACAAGGATTGGGCCGAAAAACTCCTGTTCACCTTATGGGGTTACAAAACTTCTATCTGTGCATCGACTAGGGCAACTGCTTACTCTTTGGTCTACGAAAGCGAGGCGGTCCTTCCCATTGAAGTAGAGATACAATCTTTGAAAGTGCTAGTGGAAACCAAGGTCCTAAAGGAAGATTGGATGAAAGAAAGATATGAACAATCGGCTTTGATAGATGAGAAGAGAGCTAGGGTGCAATACCATGCACAAGGGTACCGAAAGAGGATTGCTAGAGCATTCAACAAAAAAGTGAAACCTAGGAACCTTAAAGAAGGGGACTTGGTCCTAAAAGTGCTTAGAGATGAAACTTTTGATCCAAGAGGAAAGATGAAGTCAAGATGGTTGAGGCCTTTTATTATTAAGAAAATCATGTCAGGAGGTGCTACAAGAATTACAAATTTGGATGGAGAAGAGATGCTTCACCCAGTTAACATGGATAGACTCCGAAGATATAACATTTAAAAGAGAAAAGAAAAAAGCTTGCTAGGTTGAAAACCCGAAAGGGCAGCCTAGGCAAAAATTAAGGCAAAGGAACCCTTCTAGATTGAAAACCCAAAAAGGCAGTCTAGGAAAAAGATAGGGGAAAAGACCATGGTTATGGTGAAAATTCCTACAAGGGCATCATGGGCAAAAATTACATGGCATGAAAAAAAGAAAAAGACAAAAAAATAATGACAATAAGCAGAGATAATAAATGGATGATTCTCTTATTGCTTAAATTAAAAGATAATAAATTGTTTCCATAGGGGATTGGGAACATTCCAATCCGTTACTAAATTTTTTTTTTAAAAAGACTTAAGAATCATAAAGTGCAGAAAAGTAAAATTTGGGGCATATCAAGGTAGTCAGTCACCCTTCTTTCTTTTGTTGGACCTCTTGTAAGCTTTCTCATCTGTGTGAACCCACTTCATGTCAGTCTCTAGCCATTTCTTGTATCCCGAAGATGGATGAAGGAATTGAGGAAAACAAATGCCTTTGGTCACCATTCTTCGCAACCAAGTTTCACAAATTCTTCCCAAGATCCTTTCAGTAAATGCCAAGGTATGGAAGGAATCATCATCACTAAGAGCTCCATGACGGTTAACAAATTGCCTTGCAATGCGACATGTAGAGTAGTAAGAGCAATAGCGAAGCCCAAGCAAAAGAACATAGTTATCCTTGAAGTAGCGGTTGACCATGCCTGAAATACGCCACCATTCCACTACCCATTGAATATCTGAGGCATCAATACGCTTCATGAATTCTGTGAAATCATCAAAGTTCATCTCAGTATGCTTGGGCCCGCGGTCATGATAATGCTTAGGGAGGTATTAACTATGAGAACAGTGGGGGGATGAAGCAATCGAAGCCTCTCATATAGCCAAATCTGAAAAAGGAAAGAGAAAAAAAAAAAAAGAAAGAAAGAAAGAAAGCATGAGTGGAAAAAGGAGAGATAAAAGAAAAAATGACAAAGATGATATAAGAAGCCATGATGGGTTGAAAACCGAAAGGCAATCCATGCAAAAATTAGAGGAATCTAGGAAAAATTAGGGATTATACCTGAAGAAGGAGAGGGCTCCCGCAAAGAAATTTGCTTCCTTCCTATGCACTGCATCCAAGCCATTGAAGGTTTTAGCCAAGATCATGCTCACAGGACTTCCCACCCTCAGATCACTAACCACCAAGCACATCCTTTGATCTATGCGAATTGTCTCATGCACCAAGAAGTATCTCGTAAGAATTCACAAACAGAAAGCATTGAGATAATAAGAACGTTACCTATCGACCATAGGAACAGTTAACCAAGAAAAGTGTGCAAAAAGTGAGCGGATATTTAGCTTGTCAAACATGCATCAATGCTACGCAGTGATAAGAGAAACTCCTAAAAGAGATTGGACTAAGGCAAGAAGATCCCTAGTAGTAGTACGAAGAATGAGAGTATTAATCTCAAATACACCCATGATCGCATTGAACTCTTCAATAGTGGGGCATATTCTTACACCATTGAAATGAAAAACATGCCAAGTAGGAATCTAAAAGTTAGCAGCAGCACGAAGAAGATGGTCATCCACCTTGATTTGGTGGTATGGGAAGATACAAGAGAGACTAAAGGGAATAAGGGCCTCTTTAAAACTAGGGCCAAGCTTCTTAATCCATGCCTAGACTTCTAAAGAAGAGAATTTTGCCATTGGAAAGCCCTAAAGAGTGTTTTCTGAGCTTAATACATTTGGTGAGGGTTTGGAGGCCCCCAACGGCTATTTTATACTTAAATAGAACGGCTAAGGTTCTTCTAACCTATAACATGAGTACACAGGGTCAAGGCTGCGTACGCATGGTCAAGACCTACATACACAGGTGCGCATATGCGCACACAGGAAGAAAGGCAGAGCCGAATTCCTTTCCCTATTTGGAGTGTGATTCCTCCACCAAGACCCCTCCCATGATTCCTACAACCTAAGGGACTACTCAAGACACAATCGAGCGCAGATTTTCAAGCATCAAAGACCAAGAAAAGCAAAATCGCACAGAATTTGAAGTCCCTTAGGTGGTTCTTCTAGAGTTGGGCCTAGAAGATCTTCCCGCTGGCGAACTTGAAGTCCAAATGATGCTTGACTTGTATTTTGATTTTCCCGCAAGAGACAAAATATTCCCTAGTCAGAAAATTTGTATTAATTTCCACCTTTAGCTCCTTGTCCTTAGATGGCTCCAGTCTTGCTAGGATTTAAATGAGACAAGTTTGGAATTCACCTGCTAAAGCTTTGTAGGGTACAATTTGACCTTATCTTACCACTGTTGACATGATTGTGTTCGCCTGAATGAGGCACAGCCTAATGCCCTAGTTTGGAAATTTATGAATGGTGATTTTTAGGAGAAAAAAAAGATTTTTCGGAAAAGAGATGATTGATTTGATTTGTTTCAGAAAGGGAGATAAGGCATGGCCAAATGCCACTAGTTTAGAAAATGAATGCATGATTTTGAAAATTTATGAGTTGGTTAATTTCTCTTTTTTTTTTTAAACAAATGATGATGATGATGTTCTTTTGAAAAATGAACGAGGCATGGTCGAATGCCCCAATTTGACAATCAATGTGATTTTTTGAGAAATTTTATTGCATAACCACTTTTATTGGAATGAAGACAGGACCAAAAGGAGCCAAAAACATGCCCAAAATGCAAAATAAGTCGAACCGCCCGCGGAGGGGACTGGGTGCCAATCGGCACTTAGGGAGTGCAAATTGGCACTTTGGGGTGTCGATTGGCACACCCAATCTTGGCCCAACTTTTCGCTTTTTTTGACCCATTTTCTTTGTGTGTGTGTTTTTTTTTTTTTGAAAATTTTTTTATCTGTTTTGGACTATGAAACACTTTCCCAATCAACTTCAAACTTTCTGAACTTATTTAAGCATGGTTAGAGGTTAGAAGAACCTATCTTAGCATTAAACCTACAAACAAGTCTCTGCATCAAAACTATCAAGAAACAACAATCATATACAAGAATTATTCATGGCCAACAATCAAAATCCACCTCATTCAATCATACATGATATCAATAAATGGGTTCGTAGCTTTGATTTTGTTACCAAGACCAATTTCACCGCCTTCAAGCTAGAGCGGATCAAGGCTCAAAGGAATGTCAAGATCAAGTGGGATTTTCTCCGTGCCATTGTGAAGTTTAGGGATACCGAAGATCATGTATTCCGGTTTAACATCGCTGAACTTTGTCCTGCTATCGAAGAATTTTCTATCATTCTGGGTTATGAGTTTAGCAAAAAATCTATAGCAGTTTCATGTGATCCCAACCATAGGGAGATTTTATCTGATGCCCTAAGCCTTTTTACTTCAGTTACCAGTAACATGATTGAAGGCCACATGGTGAATCTTCATGCAGTTGTTACAAGGATTATTGATAAACATACTCATGGTCTGTCTGACAACATGCAGAAAAATTGTGGTTTAGCTCTTTGCTTCATGGGAGAACTCTTTCTTTGCTCTGGAAGACCTGGCTTTGTAGATGCTTGAGCCATAGGAATTGTGAGTCAAGTTAGGGATGGTGACAATCCTGCTTCTTTGATCTTGGTAGAAACTCTTTTAAGGTTAACTCTATATTTCTTGGTGGAGAATCACAACAATTCATCAGGAGTCCCTTGACTTTGCAGATATGGTTGATGGAAAGACTAGACATGATAGCTACACCCACTATTGCCAATTATGGTCCTAGTAATTTCCCTAGTAGGGTTGTCCTCAAGACCAAGGATCAAACTGAAAGTGATTGGGTGAAATTTTTAGACAAGAAATCCAATTATCTTTCGTTAACGTTTACTTTGACAAGATGACCGTGGAATACTTTAACTTGCTGGAAGGCAAGATTAAGGATAAAGAGCCTAACATGGCTTCTATGAGAAAATAGTTTCTTGAGGATAGCAAAGGCAAGTAAGAGGATGACAACTATAAGTTCAAAAGAAGGGAGAGAGACAACAGGTCAATTACCATAGACGAAACTAATGAGCAGTCGAAGAAGAAGAAAAAAAATTGAAAAGGACCCGACTCCTTTATTTTTGGCTTTGAACATGTTTATTAAAGAAGTTAGTTTGAAACTTTTAGCTTTAGGAATTATTTAGAACTTTCAGCTTCAGGCATTTGTTTAGGGTTTGTGCTTTGTTTAAGGTTTGGTTTATGTTTAGGGTTTATGTTTTTGTTTAAGGTTTATGAAATGACATGGTTTGTGTTGATGGAATGGTTTGATCTTGGTAAACATTTTTCTTAAATACTTAATGGGTGAATGGTGGGTTTAGGTAAGTTATGACCGGACCAATATATGGTTGCCTACATACCTCCTTGGTAGAAGGATTAGGTCATCACGTAGTTCATTTTATTTGCCTTAATTTTTACCTAGGCCACCCTTTCGGGCTTTCAACCTAACAGGCTCTTTCACTTTCTTTTTTTCCACTCTCCTTTTGCATTGATCGCCCTTTCAGGTTTTCAATCTACCATTTTTTTTTTTGGCCAAACCTAGGAAAGAAAATGACATAATCTACAACCACTTTAAATGTGGCCATTCTTCAAACTACCACCTCAGACGTGGTATTTCTTCAATTGATCCATATTAGTGGGCTCAATAAAAGGGTTTGCATCTAAGTCCATCAATCTTACTGCTCCCTGGAGTATATCTGCTTGATGATGTATGGACCTACCCAATTCTGCTTAAATTTCCCATTCATTTCTTGAATCGAGGCTCGAATCACCTTCAACACTAGATCTTCTGTCTTCAAATCTCTAGCTCTTATTTTCTTGTCAAAGGCTTTTCTGAGTCTCCTTTGGTAACCTTGAACGTGATACAAGGCTTTGAGCCTCTTCTCATCCATCATGCATAACTGGTCATACCTACTCTGCAACCAATCCACTTTGGGATTTCACTCTCTAACACTATTCTTAATAAACGAACACTCATCTCGATAGGAAGGACTACCTCCATCCTATACACCAACGAATAGGGAGTGGCTCCCGTGGATGACCGAATTGATGTCCTGTACCCCCAAAGTGCATAGGGTAACTGTAAATTCCAATCCTTGTAGTTCTTCGTGCTCTTCTTCAAAATCTACCCTATGTTCTTGTTTGCAGCCTCAATTGCTCCATTCATCTGAGGGCGGTAAGGTGATGATTTGTGGTGTTGAATATTGAACTCAAAGTAACTTCTCTATTTCTCCTTTGAAATGCAGCCTGTTATCTAAGATAATTTCATGTGGTACCCCATATTGGCAGATGATATTAGTCTGAATAAATTGAGCAACTTTCTTCAAGTTCAACACCCTATGCGAGGCAACTTCCACCCATTTAGTGAAGTAATCAATAGCTACCAGTATGAATTCATGACCATTTGATGCTGTTGGGTGAATCTTCCCAATAATATCTATCCCCCATGTAGAGAACGGCCATGGTGAAGTCATGGTATGTAATGGCATTGGCGGCATGTGCTTTAAATCTCCATGGACTTGGCACTGGTGACATTTCCGAACATGAGCTACATAATCTACTTCCATAGTAGTCCAATAATAACCCTGTCTCATTATCTTCCGTGACAACATGTGTGCATTCATACGTAAGCCATAACTTGACTCATGGACTTCCTCAATTACTTACTGTGCTTCCTTGGCAGTCACATAAAGAAGATGAATTCCATCATACGATCTTCTATACAAACTTTCACCACAAACAATGTAATTAGAGGATAACATCTGGATAGTTAATTGGTCATTCTTATCTGCAGATTTTGGGTATGTCCCCTCCTTGAGATACTGTAAAATGTCTGATTACCATTCACCCTGCCTGTTTATTTCTTCTTCTCCTTCTATTGACATGCAATAAGCTGGCTCTTCTTTTTGTTCCACCACTATCGGCTGAGCTTGGTCTTCCTTAGGCCCATCCATCATGGATGCCATTGTTGCTAAAGCATCTATAATCTGATTCTGCATTCGTAGCACATACTGGAATTGAATCTTTCCGAACTTTGATGCCAATTTTTAAAGACATTCATGATAAGGCACTAGCTTTTCTTCCTTAATCTTCCACCTGTTTTGAATCTGAGAAATTATCAAAGCTTAGTCACCATAAACTTCCAACTCCCATAATACAAGCTTCAAATTCAGTGGCATTATTAGTGGCAGGAAAGTTAAGCCTACAAGAGAATGGGATATGTGTCCCTTTTGGAGAAATTAGGAGAACTCCAATGCCACTTCCATTTTGATTAGTTGCTCCATTAAAATACATCTTCCATGATTCTGACTCTATCACCATGATATCTTCATCTCGAAAGTCCCCTTGGATTTCTTCAGCTTCTTCAGGTGAACAATGAGCTAAGTGATCGGCAATTGCTCTTCCCTTTACGAAATTCTGAGTCACGTACTTGATATCAAATTCTGACAAAAGCAGAACCCATTTAGTTGTCTTCCCGTCCTGCACCGGCTTCTTCATCAAATATTTCAAAGGATCCATTCTAGCTATCAACAAGATCTTAAAAGCAAGCATGTGATGTCTGAGTTTTCGGGTAGCCCATACAAGTGCCACACACGTCTTCTCAAGTGTTGTATACTTCTCTTCATAAGCCATCATCTTCTTGCTAATATAGTAAATTGCATTCTCTTTTCTAGACTCCTCTAGATATTGAGCAAGCAAAGCCCCCATTGTTGTATTTGTGGTTATGAGATATAGCGATAATAGCTTTTCAGGTACCAGTAGAACCAACATTGGTGGCTTCATCAAATAACTCATAATCTTCTCAAAGGCTTCTTCTTTCTTAAGTAATCGAAAAAGTGGTTCACATGTCATGGTGAGCAAGGCTATGAACCTGCTTATGTATCGTATCCTCCCTAACCCTCAGATCTCCTTCTCAGTCCTTGGAAGCTTCATTTCTACAATTGCCTTGATCTTCTCAGGATCTACCTCAATTCCTTTCTAGCTTACCATAAACCCCAACAATTTTTCGGATGTCACATCAAAAGTGCATTGGATTCTCTTAAAGAACTTCCGTAAAGCAGATATGTGCCCTTCACGGTCTTTGGACTTCACTATCATGTCATCCACATAAAATTCTACTGCTTTGTGTATTAAATCATGCAACAAAGTAGTGGCTACCCGCTGGTAAGTGGTACCAACATTCTTAAGATCAAATGGCATGACCTTGCAGCAATAGGTCCCCCATAGAGTAATGAAGGATGTCTTCTCCATATCTCCAAGAGCCATCTTTATCTGATTGTATCTCAAAAAGCCATCCATGAATGACAGCAATGCGTGTCCCACTGAATTATCGACTAGAATATCAATATGAGGCAAGGGAAAATCATCCTTTGGGTTAGCCTTATTAAGGTCTCTGAAGTCTACACACATTCTCAACTTCCCGTCCTTCTTCAGTACTAGAACCATGTTAGCTAACCATTCTGGGTAGTTTCCCACCTTTAAGAATCCCGCATTGTACTGTTTCTCAACTTCTTTCTTGATCTTGAGAGTCCATTCTGGCTTCATCCTTCTCAGCTTCTGCTTGACTAGCTTCATGGTTGGGTCTACAGGAATGCAATGTTGCACTATATCTATATCAATCCCGGGCATATCCTCGTATGACCATGCAACACCTCCTTGAATTCCTTCAGTAGTGCTTCTCAACTTCTACTTGACTAGCTTCATGGCTGGGTCTGTAGGAATGCAATGTTGCACTATATCTGTATCAATCCCGGGCATATCCTCGTATGACCATGCAAACACCTCCTTGAATTCCTTCAGTAGTGTGACTAATGCGTCCTTCTTAGAGGAAGTTAAGGTGTTACCAATTTGGACCATCTTAGGTTCATCATCAATTCCCAGGTTAACAGATTGGGTTTCTTATTTTATAGGTTCTACATGTCCTTGTTTTAATTCCTCATTATTAAAAGTTTCTTTACTAATTTCTGAAATAAAAACATTCAAAGCCAACAAATAAGTAGAATCAGAAATTATATTATAAGGGGTAGAGTTTTTAACAAACTCAACAGGAATTAACTCTATAGGAATAGAAACAGGATCACAAACAGACTCAACAGGAATAATAATATTGGCAGAGACAAACTCAATGGGGACAGAAACAATGTTTTTGGCAGGAGTAAATGGCTCTGTGATCTTGATCTTCTCCAGAGGGTCTTGCATAGGGTGGGTAGCTCCCTCCTATGCTTAGTTCTTTGACTCAGTTGTGGCTTCGACGATGGCAGCTGGCTCCCAGTGAGTTCCTTCTTCCTTCAACATCAACACTTTAGGGTCCTCTTCCATATAGTCTGGGCTTTCACCATCAACCTCCATATCTACGGGCTTGTTAAATGCATAGTCGTCCAGGCGCTCTATGCTATCCATCCACTCCCCAAATAAATCTTGCTTCCCTTTGTTGCTTTGGTGGACATATTGGGGGGAAATACTCTGATTTTCTCCCTTTCATTCACTCATCTTCATCTTCAAAATCCTCCAAAGTTAAGTTTCTAAAGCTGTGGATCATTAGATTTCTATCAAGTGTCACCAATCTTGCAACTATATCGTCTTCTTCATCAATGTATGCAGTCAATGAGCCGAATTCTGAATTCTAAAACGAACCAAGCACAGGAATCTCCCTACCATACTTATCATATCGGGGACCAGATTTTGAACTAACATCTGTAATGCAACTCCAATCCGAAGGTTGCCCATAAGGGTATTCCTCATGGTCTCCACCTACAACTTCTGCATCATCTTCTATGTCTTCATCATAATAGTCCACATCATCATAAGAATTGTCTTCATAAAAGGCTCCTACATCTTCGTCCTCTCTATCACTAGGGGGTTCACCCCTATCATTACCGCTATCTCGACTATCATAGTTTTCACTATTACTTCCTTCACTATCACTGTCATCACTACTATTGTCTCCACCATCATTGTCTTCACTATCATCACTATCGGTATCACCACTATTGCCATCTTCAATGCCACTACCTTCATCATCATCACTAGGGGCTTCTCCCTCTTCATCATTTTCATCATCCGTTCTTGCTTCATAAGGGTTCTTCAATGCGTGTTAGCAAGCCTCCCAATATTTTTCCTCTTCTATATTAAAGATAGCATCTCCCAACAATGTAGTCATTGCATTAGGATCCATGTAATCTGGCCAATCAGTTGGGACCCAATCTGTATCTTCCTCCTTTAGTTCTAGAAGCTTATTGTCACAAGCAAGGAATAATTCGAATCTAGGCACCATTGTTTTCGACTCAGGATCATATCTCGGTTTAGAAAATCCCCAGTAATGCTGACTATCTCCAGCTTTGACAAACTTCCCATTTAATGTAGGAGTGTGTGGTTTTAAGCGTTCTGGGGGACTAGGAAGTCCCTTTGCTTTAGATTTTGCGTGAGCCACCTTCCTCAATTCCATCTCTAATAAATCATCATCTGTAGGTTTATAACCTAACCCGAAAAGTGGTGTGGCTGTGGGAATTGTCGCGACTCGAACAACTGCTTCTTTCACGGTCTTCCCTAGACTCATCCCTGGAAAATAACTCATCTTCCTCATCATTGCTGCCACATTGTTGCTGTTATAGGGATCAAAGTCAATAGGGATCTTTTCAACCTCTTCTACCCTTCTCTCAAAACCAAGCTTCTAAATCTCAAAGCCATCTAGGGTTATTGCCTCCTTCTCAAACTTGATACCAAAAATGGGCTTTGGTACGGTTAAAGTGTCACCATATATGGTAACTATAGCTCTCTCATGGGGAAATCAAAAATTTTGATATAGGGATGAAGGTACGGCCTCTATATCATGAATCCATGGTCACCAAAGAAGCATGTTAAAGCATGAAGCTATGTTTAGTACTTGAAATTCCACTTTTTTTTTATCATGGGCCCTATGGTGAGCTCTAGTGTCACTGTCCCCAAAACATCCCTCCTACTGTTGTCATATGCTCTCTCACATGCTGATCAGATGGCATAAAATCTTCAACACTTAAGCCTAGGCAACTTGCGGTTTTTAAAGGACACACATTCAAAGCACTTCCATCATCAAGTAAGACCATTTGGTATCCTCTTGCCTTTAGCATCTACAGTAATGTGCAATGGGTCATTATGACGCTTCCCCTTTTTAGTCAAATCTTTTTCAGAGTAGGGAATAGTTATTTCCTTACTTATTGACCTAATCATAGCATTCAAATCTTGAAAAGTAGTGGTTGTAGGGACTTGGATTTGATTGAGAAGGTCCACCAAATCCGACGATGTTTGTATGAGGCCATGAGTAAGCCCCATAAGGATATGTTAGCTTGGGTCTTCTGCAACTACTTAAGGACCTCATCCTCTTCATTAGGTGTTTGTTGGGTTCCCTTGTTTAGGGCTTCTACAGGGTCGTCTATCTCCAAATGTGGGGTTTTGAAGTGTCTTCCCCCCTTGTGATGTGGGCAATTTTTTATGGGTCATTTGATTCAATATCTTGGGGTTTAAAGTGTCTCCCCTCAAATGTGGGTGTTGGATTATCTAATTGGGGTTTAAAGTGTCTACCCTCATATGTGGATGTTGTATTATCTGATTGGGGTTTAAAGTGTCTCCCCCCATATGTTGATGTTGGGTAGTCAAAGTGGGGTTTAAAGTGTCTCCATCTATATATGGATGTTGGGTTATCTGACTAGGGTTTGAAGTGTCTCCCTCCATATGTGGATGTCGGGTAGTTTGGGATTTCTACAATATCCTCACCCCATATTTCATATCCTATTGTAGACATCATGCCCATTAGCTCTTCCCAAGTCATCATAAAGCATTCAGGTAGGTCATAGATCAACTCAAACGGGTCCTCCTCTCCTTCCTCCTCAGAAATCAAATAGTTGATCCTTGGTCCTCTCCCAAAAATGTGATTGGGCAAGGGATTGTTGGTGATATTAGGCCTTATAGGCAGTGCAATCAACTTGGTGTCTATAAAATCTGGAATTGCATGACAAAGATTCTAACACTTGTCAGTGTCACAGCCTGGGCCTTGATGGTAGGAACACCTTTTGCTCACATCAAACTTTGCAAGTAATGGGTTTGGGATTGGTTTTTGGTCTAAGGGTTTTAGTAACCCTTTTGCTTTTAGCTTTTCAAACATTTCACTCATCGGCATATAAATTTCATGAAATTCCCTCCTAGGCCTTGGAGGTAGTCCTTGTGATATTTGCACTAAGGCAATAAGTTGGTATGGATCAGTTTTATATATGTTAGATACTTCTGCAGTTTTAGAGCTAGAAGGCCCAAAATTCCTTTTAAATTTAGGTGCATCCTCATTCTTTAGGATCCCATTATTTATTGCATCCACAATCTGAGTACCAGCAGCTATTAAAGCTTTAAAGTTTGGAAAATACTGAGTAAACAAATATTTATGGTATACAGGTAACAAGTTTCTTACAACCATGGTTAATTGCTCTTCTTCATTTTGCCTATTCATCATTTGGGTGACTTTGGACCTCCATTTGGTTATGAAGGTGGAAAAGGACTTCTTCGGCTTTTGCTTGATAGTCTCCAAGTCTATTCTTGTCACGTCCACCTCTACATTGTACTTGTACTAGTTGTGAAACTCCCTACAAATGTCTTCCCAGTTTCGAGCTCTGTTATCTTCCATGTTGAGGAACAATCTAAGGGCGGCTCTAGTCAAGGTATTTTGGAACATTTGTGCCAAAGGGATGCATGGCCCTCATGTACATCTTTAGGTGGGATATAGCGCAACCAGTGCCATCAAACTTGTCCAAGACTGGCATTTTGAGCTTTGGAGGTAGTCTTACGTCTGGGAAAAGAGAGCGCGACTGATAATCCATAAGATCATCCATCCTACGCACCCTTTTGATCATCTCCTCCATCTTACTCATCTTCTCATTAATCTTCTTCTCACCCTTCGAGATAGGGGAAGTCTGATCAGTCTTGTTTTCCTCTTGACTACTCTTCAGATTCTGGAACTTTTGCACTATGAGGTTTATGTCTTCCCTTAACTGGATTTAGCTTGCCACCATGGTGTTTAGTAGTTCTTGAGTGCTCATTCGTTCTTTAGTGTTTTGGTGTTCCTCTCCCTCTACCATGGTGATAGAGTCTTCAGATCTCTTATCGTTTGGGTTGTCTTGCAAGTCAAACACGGGGTTGAGGTGCTATAACTGTGGGGTGCCTTCTTACATAAGGGCTTTAGTATGGTGATAGGCTTGGAACTGGAATTGCTGGCTTGGCTATCGCTCTTGGATTCTCTTTGGAGTCTTCCATCTGATCTTAACCAAATTCTCCCCTACAAAAATGCTTGGTTGGGTCTAAAAAAGCTAGGTCCCCATCTATGTCAATCTACTCAACCAAACAAACACACACAGGATGCAATGCAATTTTAACATGGACTGGCCTAAGGACAGGTTCTAAATCATTACATTGTAGGGTGTGTTTGTTGTGTTATTGTTTCCCATAGCTAGGATGTTACACCTCCCAACTTATAATGTAATGAACATTACATTGGTCCAAACGGCATGGTCTATCCTTTTTAGTCAATAAGAAATGATCCAATGACTTTGGGCTATGAGTTGGCGAGTTCACCACTGGCTACCTAAATCTAATGAAGACCGGTGATCCATGGTTACTACCACCATGTGTTGAGATGGGTACATGCATATTTGTTGTTTGATGGCACACACAATGATAGTTAGGGAAAGCTTCTAACAACCAACATGGCATTTCAAAAAAAATGTTATGCAAAAAATATACAAAAATAAGCAATACCAAACAAGCAAAAAATATCATACAAACACCAGGGTATTTAATTGGTTATTTAAAGTCTAATGTGAAGCTTAGCCCTCAACATCTCCAGCAGAGTTACCATTGTGAGAGACCAGGGTAAAAACCTATGAGTGCTCTCAAAAAAGGGTGAAGGCATTGGCACCTTCCCTTTTCGGGATCATATGGAGTCGCCACTTATTTTATAAGTAAGATAAGAAAACTATTCAAATTACAACATATCTTGAATAATACACATTCTCATTAATTGAAAACAATTACATCTTGGTAGAAAGAACTTTACATTGCTTTGATTCCTAGTTACAATCAAGTAACAAGGCCTTGTTTCCTAGTTACAATCTACCCAAATAAAATATGACACTAAATCCACCAACCTAAGATTCTAATGTTCGGGGACAAGGTTATAGGATGAGAAGGTGTTAGGCACCCACCCTACCCAGACAGAGTGTGGTCTTCTAGACTTTAAATGACCTTTTAAAAACCCATTAAAAAAGTGACACGCAAATTTTTGTGTCAATATTCCTAGATCTAAAGTTGGTTAATGTGCAAAATCCTAAATCTGTTGCATTTATGCAAGAAGAAATCACATCTGAATTTTATTTAAGGGTAAAGGATTTTTAAGAGAAGTTCAAATTAGGCAAAATAAATTTTTTGATAAAAAATTCAGATCTGATTTTTTTATTAAAAAAAAAAGGAATGAACTTTTAAAAAGGGGGTTCTCAAATCTAATTTCTTAATTATATAATAAAATGAATCTCCAAAAGGAAAATCCAAATTTGATTGTTTAATTAAGAAACAGAATGGTTTTCAAAAGAAATTGCAGATCTGATCTTTCAAAGTGAAAAGAATGAATTTTTAGAATATAATTCAGATCTGATTTTTTAAAGTGAAAAGAAGAATGAATTTTTAGAATAAAATTTAGATCTGAATTTTGGTTTTGGAAAACAAAAGAGATTTAAAAAAAAAAAATCAGATTTGATTTTTAGTTCAAGAAAACAATGGAGTTTTGAAAAATAATTCAGATCTGATTTTTTGTTTAAGAAGACCATGGAGTTTTGAAAAATAATTCAGATCTGATTTTTGTTTAAGAAAAAGAATAGAGATTTGAACAATTAATTCAGATCTGATTTTTGTTTTAAGAAAACAATGGGGGTTTGAAAAATAAATTCAGATCTGATTTTTGTTTTAAATAAAGCAACAGATTTAGGATTTAATCATATGCACCACATAACTATATGAAAACAACACATATGCATAAACAAACATACATCATATGACTAAAAGAGAATCAAGGCAAACAAAAGGAAGAACATGTTAAGAGCATGGACAATTGAATTATTTATATGAACATGCAAACAAAGAGATAGAAATTCACCTGCATGAAAGTATTCCACTAGGAGAGAATTATTTCAGAAATCAAGGAGAATGAATATTTTTCAGATCTAAAATAAGAGCCACTTAACAAAAAAGAAATTACTAAAACAAAGCTTCCAGAATTTCTTTAACGTAGGGGGAGAGAGAGAGGTCAGGAAAGAAAATGTCCTGATTTCTGATTTTAATTCCCTATTTATAGAGATTTGGTGCTTAGAAAATAAGTTAGGTTTGATCAGATATGAATTAGGTCAAAATCTTGTCCCTAAAAAATTAAACTGGATGTGTTTTGGTTTGATCTGAATATCTTTGGGCTATGCCTTGAAGCTGTGCCAATCGGTAGTATGGAAGTGCCAATCGGCACTTGCCATGTGCCGATCAGCACTCCAAGAGTGCCAATTGGCTCTCTCAAGTGCCGAGTCCAATCCTCTCTTTTAGTTCGATTTGGACTCTTTTTTAGGGGTTTTCTAATTTGGGAATTGCACTTGGACGTATTTTTAACTTGTATTCCAAAATAAATCCCTTTTATTTTGATAATCATTTCCATAAAATAATAATTATATGATAGATAAATATTCTAAAACGACTTAATTATCAACAATTTGCTTGTTATCTGATTATTCATTTTATTCCTATGCAACCAAGCTTACTTTTGATAAAAAACAACAGCCAATTACATAAATTATTCAATTAATTTTAATTGTTGACCAATCAAAATTAATTTCAGTTAATCACACGAGATCAGCTTCACCCACATACAATGCATGCAAACCATAAAAACTTGATCTTGTGATATCTTTCAATCCGACAGTCCAATTTGGGAATTGGGCATATCATCGCAACCGTTAGAATCTCAGGATCATTTTTATGACATGTGATGAATGATTTAATGCATGAGATGCAACTATAATTTTTTGGGTATTTGAAATGGTCATTTTAGTAATCTTCCAAAATTATATTATGGGTACAAAACCAAGTGTCTACAAGTGAGTTTTCATAGAATTCAGCATTTGCATGATCATCTATGTTGCCTAAAAAATAATAAATTAACATAAAAAAAGATAGTCTATCTTTGCTCAATATCATGTACCAAGTCCAGAATTATTCTCAAATCCGCCACAACAGCTTAACCTTATTAGGGTAACACAGTTTTTGGCCCATGAATGGTGCAGTTTTTGCACGCAATTTGGGGTGACAAAATATGAAATCACGTTCTTTATCTAACACCTCTCATTGCAATCAAGATGTTAGATAAACAAGGGGTAGCTGTAGATACCGTATTTTGTCCAACCTCAATTTACGTGGCAAACCCTGAAAATTCCAAAAATATTAACTTTTCTGTATGGGGCCACAGAAACACCTAGATTGACATGGTACAACCTGTTCGAGCATCGGAGCACTCGAAGTGCAATTTTAGGTCAAAATGACCAAAATGCCCCTGGTCAACCTTGGGTTGACTGAAGGTCAAAGTTGATCAAAATCATCCCAAAACAGCATTTTTCATGCTTCTACATCAAACCCAAGCTAATCAGAGATTTTTGTCAAGTTTGACCCGAGGTTGACTCCCGAAGGCACCGAATACCCTAATTTTGATCTAACTACCTAAAGGGTTGAAACTAGCTTCATTGTAAAGAGCATCAAATTCCTTTTCCAACAACTATTCATGGGCCAAAATCGAAGTTAAAACGGTTGAGATATCTTGAAAACCGTGCTAGGCGCATTAGCTCGCTTCCCGATGCCATAACTTTTGATCCAACCATTGGGTTTTCAATTTCTTTAGTGTTCTGAAAACTAGACAGCCAAAGCTTTCTAGAGACACCAAGAACAACTCAATCAAATTTTGGGAAGGCCTTCAAATATGCGATCAAATTCAGAACCAAAAAGCTAGAGGAAAAAGATGAAATTGCTGATGTCAGCATACCCGAGCCGACGGCGACAGCCTTGAAACGCATGCCAAATAGTTATAAATACCCCCCAGACCCCAGATTTATTATTAAAAAAATGGATTTTGGGCATTTTGAAGCACTTTTCTAGGCAGATTCTCTCTCTTTTCCTCTCTAAATTCTCTCTCAAACACATCCAAAAACCTTTGATTCCTTTCTTTTCTCAAAAATCAAGAGGTAGTGTTCTTGCACTCTTTTTCCTCTCCTTGGTCTTAGGACCTTGGATTTGAGGTTCTAAGGGTGTAGATGTAGCTTTTTAGCTACAATCTACACCCCTTGCTTTACCTTGCTTCATAACATGTTTTATTGCTTTCCCTAGTATATCTTTGCTTTATTTTGCTTCCTAGTATGTTTTATAGCTTTTCTAGCATGTCTCCTTGCTTTCTATCATGGTTTATCACTTTGATGATGTTGGCCTAGCCTTCTTGGGCTAGGATATGTCTAAATATTGTATTTGTGCTTAGATCCATATGCCTAGGTGCTTTTGGCCATGTTTGTGCTTTGATCCATATGCCTAGGTGCTTTTGGCCATGTTTGTGCTTAGATCCATATGCCTAGGTGGTTTTCTCCATGTTTATGCTTGGATCTACATGTTTATGTGCTCCTTGCCATGTTTGTGCTTAGATCTATATCTTTGTGTGCTCCATGCCATGTTTATGTGTCTAGATCTACATGTTGGTTGCTATGCCATGTGCTTCTATAGCCTTTTTGTCTCTTGATATATCTTTTTCTTGTGCTTTGGCCCTTTAGGTAGGGTGTAGATCTAGATCTTGTGGTCTAGGCCTACATCCATACACTTAGGCCTATATCAAACAGTTTGGATCATTTCATTTATGCATGTGTATGCTTGCTTGCTTTTGTGCTTTATAATCATGTTTACTTGTCTAAATCTAGGCCTTGCCATGCTATGTGCCCTCTGTGGGCTTGTGATATTCAGTCTTTGGGGCCACTTGCTTGAGTGGTTCCATCCATCCTTATCTTTGTTTGTTTGGATGTAACTGCTTATGAGACACATCTCCGTGATGTTGGTGTGCTTGATACGCACATTTCTCTGCTCCGTGCGATGATGTTATATGCTTGCCTTGTTTGCTCTATGTCACCTATTTGGCTTTCTTTGCTTCTTCGCATTTTTGCACGCTTGCCTACATGTTCATGCACGAGTCTATGCTTGCTTGTGTCATCAAGCCTAATTCAACCTATCTTGTGCGGGTTCACACCCGTCTTTGATACACAGGACCCCGAGTCCTTTATAGAAATTTTGTTTGATGGCACATGTGTCATCCATACTCCAATCTCATGGAACTATGGACACCCGATCTAAACCCACATTTGTCCCCCTAACACCTCCTTTTGTTTGATAACATGTTTGTTTGCCCCTTCGTGTGCTTAACGTGTTTATTTGCCCCCGTTTGGCTTTTTTGCTAGTGTGTCTCTTTGCATGCTCTTTTTACATTTTTGTTGTCACCTTTGCTTTTCTGCTAGCTGCTTTGTTTGTTTATTGCATGTACACACATGGAGAGAGGACACTTAGAGCAAGTGCACGACCTCCTTGGTGCAAGCAACAAGGGCAAGGGATGCAAGTAAGAAGACACAAGCCCAAAAAGGGCAATGTTCAGTAGATTAGGAGGCCTAGCCTCCCCGAGTGGTTACATCTTTCTACCTCTTTCTTAGCCACTTCTCTAGAGCATTTTAATAGGGTTTCCTCTCCATGTACCCTTTATCTTTCCTGCACCTTGCTTGGGCCGTGTTCCCTGGGTATGGCAATGTATGTTTTACATTTGCTGTACCTTGCTGTGCTATACCCTTGGGACATTGGCAATGTCTACTTTACTTTCCCGCTATGTGTGATGGCGTTGTGCATGATCTATGAATATATATATATATATATATGCAGGTATGTAGGTGATTGCGCACTTTGTATGATGGACCCTCGTGGCTACGTGAGCGACCCTATCTAGCCATGAGCGCTTTTGACCTTGTAGAGTGGGTATGTGCCTAAGACAATTGTTGTAGGTGCATATTCATGCTATATTGTGTGCATAATTATCGTGATGTGATCGTCCCGATCCATGTCACAAAGTGACATTGGTTTCCCCATTTATGCAACACATATCAATATGTTTGATGCTTTGAAGGGCTTCGGCTTGTGCCTGTTGGCACGCGCCATATACACAAGCCTGAAACCCTGCTAATGCGCCATAACGAACCAAATGCGAAACTCTACTGGAATTTCTCCATGAAAATGGGACGCCTCTGTTGCCTTATTCTCACAGCGAAAGCTTGGTGAGAATAGTGTTTTATGTACTATGACGCACCTGAGGAGAAGCGCTATTGAATTTCCGCCACGAAAATAAGGAGAAATGCTACCAGATTTTCGTCGTGGAAATTTGGCACCAAATCCAAACACACTAGGGAAGCATTGATCGAGACCACAACCTTTCCAAAACCAAACCTCAAAGCCTAATCCATTTAAAGCCCTGAAAGCTAATGCCAATAGCTCGTTTTTAATTGCCAATGTTCGAAAATTAAGATTTTACCAAAACAAAGGACTGTCTACGGAGTGGTGTTGTGGGGTGCCTAACACCTTCCCCACACGTAACTAGACTTTTGAACTCAAGAATCAAGATTTTTTATCCATCCATATTAGATTAGGAAAAACGACCTTCTTCTGTTGGGGTTTATGCCCTAAAATCCAATTTATTGAGATGTTATTAATAATTAAGTTGTTTAATTATATGAGACTATTTATGAATTAATGGAACATTATCATAGTCCTTGATATAAATCACAAGTTTCTTGTAAACTCAAAATATAGTTCGTAGTCAGTGATGAAATTGGGCATTTCATCCGCAAAGACTATAACACATCAACTAAGATGGTTTGTCTTGATCATGGAAGTGGAGACTTCTAGTTGATATTTTGATGTGTCTTAAGAGTTAAGACATATTGAACTAAACCGCTGTGAGATAAATTATTCAATCAACAACTGTCACCTGAATAATTAATCTCATGACTTCCAATTTCATTGACTCTCAATCATGAGAGGACTGTGAACCCGATCATGAAATGTAGGTTACTTTGATATATCAGGAGTTAGATCTAATATTCACGGTCAAAACTTCAGTATGTTGGGTAACCACACGTAGTGTTGAGGGAACACATACTCTCAAGATGGAATCCATAATCTCTTTTCATAGAGACACAAAATATTCACTTAAGATAAGTTTAATGAGAACTGGTTATTCAAGGTGCCCACTTTAGTAAGGAGTTACTAAAGCTTATATTTATTAAAATTGGATTTCAATAAATGTAAATAACTAAAATATTAAACCAGGTATTCAAGGATAAAATAGTTGTTTACAAAGTGACAATTCTTTATGACTTTGTTCACTATAGATATTTTATGGAGGGGTCATATGATATCATTAGAGTCTTGGGATATAATTTATTAATAAGGCCTAAAGTGCAATTATATTTATATAGTGGTATTAAATATAATTAATGGTAACTTTGGATTTGTCAAGAATTGACAGAAAAGCCCAAGGCCCATTGGAGCTAGAGTCTTATTTGTTCTCTTTGGTCACATCTCAAGCCACAAACTAAAGTCTAATTGGGTAGGCCCAAAAGGCTAACCCAATTAGATAATCGGTTTTTATTTAATAAGAGTTATTAAATAAAGTAACTACCAAGGTAGTTAGTATGTACGTATGATGAAAAGAAAAGAAAATAGTTTTTCTTAGGGATGGCAACGGGTCGGGTTCGGGTTGGGTTTTTCTATACCTGGACCTAACCCGCGGGTTTTAGCCCGCAACCCAAACCCGCCCGTTTACTAACCAGGTTTTTTTCTAGGGCCCAGACCCGCCTCCGCTGGGCCCCGGGGGCCCCGTTAAGCCCTGCCAAATTTGGGCCCAATCCACGGCCCAAATCGTGGCCCAACCCAAAAAAAAAAAAAAAAAAAAAAAAAAAAAAAAAATTGAATGGCCATTGCCCATTTCTCTACGCCTTTTTTTCTTTTTAGTATATAAAATATAAATTATGGAGATGAATAGGTAATAAAACTGATAGACGATAGTTTTAAACTCATTTTAAAAGGAATACTCTTTGGCCTAATCAAATCTATGATTTTTCCTTTCAAAATCACAAACCAAACACAAATTTTAGATCTATGATTTTCATTTTTCCCTTTCAGAAATGATAAACACAAACACAAACTCACTTGATTGAGGCCAACAGAACCCAGAAAAAAAAAATGGAGAACGAGGTGGAGTGAGATCGGCGACGGCGAGGACGAACTAGAGTTAAGAGAGTAGAGAGCTTGGGATCGGTGACACTGACAGAGCTTAGGATGGCGGCTAGAGTTGGACTGACAGTGAGAGAGTTGGCCGAAGGTGAGATTGAGAATGAGTGAGATTGTGATTTGTGAGTGAGAGAGTGAGATTGTGATTTGTGAGTGAGAGAGTGAGATTGTGTGAGTGAGACTGAAGAGAATAGAGATGAGAGAGGCGGGCTGTGTGAGCTGAAATGAAATGAGGATGAGTAATAAAAATTTTAGGGTTTATAACATTATATATATATATATATATGAGGGTATTTGAGGAATTATAAATTATATATATAATCAGGTCGAGTCGGGTTCGGGCAGGATTTTTGTAAAAACCCGGACCCGGTTCGGGTTTTTTTTTTTAAACCCAAACCCGACCCTATTCCTTATCAGACCGGGTAAATCCCAACCCATTAGGGTCAGGCTGGGCCGAGTACCTGCGGGTTGGGCAAAAATTGCCATCCCTAGTTTTTCTCTACAAGGAGAAGAAGAACTTTCTTTGAGAATTAACGTACAAAAAGACTGATTGAGAGACCACACTTCTTGGGCACCATGTGGAATTAAGATGAAGATTAAATGTATTCTCAAGTCTTGGTTTTGAATTTCATTGCATTAAGGTACGCTTTCTATTCTTTGTTCTAGAATTCAAGGTTACATGTTATCTCTTATGAATGAAGTAGATCCGTGATTGTTGCTTCCGCTATGTGCTTTGTATGAGATACAAAACCAGATTTTCCAACATTTGCATATGTTTCTTTGAAAGCTAAGTGATATTTTGAATAATCTCAAGGATATAGGACGAAGTACTCCACCTTGGCTTTCTTGTTTTGTTCTTTTTCTCTCCTCTCTCCCTTGTTGAACTCTTAAAACTCTAAGAATTATCCTTTTGAACCTCTCGCTTGTTTGCTTGCTTTCTTGTTTCTTTGCTTGCCATGTCTATCATGCTTATCTACTTTATGCGAGCATGTGGATATAAGCCAAGAGGTTATGTTTAGTAGGTTTAGGGGTCTTGCCTCTCCCTTTTGGTTATGTACTCTTTTAAACCCCCCCCCCTTCCTTCCTCCCTGCTTTCTCTCTTAGATGTGCTGTATTAGGTATATCATGCGACCGTGTACCATTTGTCCTCATCTCTAGGGCATGGCGACCCCTGTTTACTTTCTTGCACCTATATTTTGGGCCATGCTCTAGAGATGTAGTCATTTACTTTCCTGCTTTGTGTGCTTGCATTGTGCATGATGTATGTATATATATACCTGCTCACCCCTTCTGGTGTGATTGTCACAGTCCATGTCACCTAAGGCAAAGTGATGCCTAATTTTTGCCGCGAAAGTAAGGTGACATGTAGCCGGATTTTCGCCATGGAAATCTAGTACTTTGCCTGAATGCCTTAGGAAAGCATAGATTGGGACCACACCCATTTGAAAGCCAAACCTCAAAACCCCTCATGCATGCAAAGCTCCAAAAGCCAATGAGAAAATCATGTTTTGTACTGCCAATCTCCGAAAATTAAGGTTTTATCAAAACAAAGGACTGTCCTTGGACAAGCGTTGTGGGGTGCCTAACACCTTTGCCACATGTAACCAAACTTCCGAACTTAAGAATCAAGATTTTTTGCCATCCACAGAAATAAGTGACCAATCACACCCTAGAAAACCCAATGATTGGTGGCAACTTCACTTACCTTTGATAATCACCTAAAATTTAGCCAAGATTCCTACCACATCTCCAAAGGTAGACCTACCTTCCTCCTCTTCCGAGAGAGAGCACCAGAAGCTCCACGCAAACCACATAATTATCAAGAGGGGCCTCTAATGGTCCTTGCGCACGCGGGAGCATCACCACGGCGGGTGGTTGAATGAAGGCCCGACGGCGGTTTTTTCCAATCATTTGCGGCTCGGGCGTCGACAAATCCTGCATTCTTTAGCCTAAATGGCATTACCATTTAACAATAAATCCCATGTTCAGTGGTGAAGGTGGTCTTGTCATGTCCTTAGGAGCCATCTCGATTTGGTTATATCCCGAGAAACCATCCATGAAAGACATCAAGGCACTATCGGTTGTATTATCCACTAAGACTTCTATATGAGGAAGAGGGAAATCTTCCTTAGGGCAAGCCTTGTTTAGATCTCTAAAATCCACGTACATCCTTACTTTTACATCCTTTTTGGGTACAGGCACAACATTGGCTATCCACTCAGCTTGGTGCACGGCTTTGATGAACCCTACTTTCAACTGTTTTGTGACCTCTTCCTTGATCTTAAGGAGCCACTCAATTCTCATACGCCTCAACTTCTACTTGACGGGTACCATGTGAGCATGAGTATTAACATGGTGTTGAGCCATCTCAGGATCAATATCGGGCATATCTTCATAAGACCATGCAAACGCCTCTTGGAATTCTGTGAGTAGTTCTTGGAGATCTAAGAACATCTTAATAAAATTTCTCCCTTAGAACATCACAGCCAATTACAAAATTGCTCCCTTTCCTCTCATGAACCTTGCCCCTTGTTTCATTGGGCTTTAGTCCATTTACAATGAAGCTCTCATCTTACTCTTATGGGCTTTCATTAGAACGTGCTTAGAGATTTTCAGTCCTTTGCCTCAAATATGGGCTTACAATGTATTCATCACCTTTGGGCTCTTCTTCTTTCCATTCATTATCATCATCATTTTTTTAAAGCAGCCCTCTAGCTAGAACATATTGCCGCCTTCCTCTCAAAGTCTATGAATTTCTCATCATTTTGGGCATTGGCATACAACAAGGAGGACCAAGATTAGGGAATGTCATATTGGTTTTTTAGGATGTTGGATACTAGATGCTAAGTCCATAACATCTTTGTTGTCTTAGGCCCAAGGTTCTCCTTTTCAAGAGACCTTTTTTATTTGGGCTAATGATAGCAACCAGGCTATGATCCTATGAACCTTTCAAGTGAAGATATACCTTTGGATCTTGGGATAAGCCTTTTACATGTGAGAACTTATTTTCTTTTCATCCCACTATCTTAGGGTATGCCATAACTTTTGGGTCATCCTTAAAATTTTTATATCTTTTATTTGTCCTTTAGAATTAGGTGAACACAAGATACATGGTTGAACAAACAAGAGATATAAAGGGTACCCTCTTATTGATAGGATCTAGGATCTGTCTAAGTGTGGGTAGGCTCCCTAGAGCTAAAGGGATAGATCAGTAGGTCACTCACAACCAAGTGGGCCATGATTCCAACCTTGGGCCTAAATGGACCGCAGTGGATCGGTGGCAAACCGTTAACCTACTCAAAGCCCATTATAGACAATGACACAGATTGTGAGTTGGTGGGATGAACTTTGGAAGATTCCCGAATGGAGCCTCCACCTTCACCAACCAGGGTGAAAGGAACAAAAAGAACTAAGTGAAATTTGTGCAAACAAATACTGAAGAAGCCTTTATTAAGATTAAGAAATGAGACACATTGGAATCAAACTCTCTGTCCCCAGTGCAGTCACCACTATAGGTGCAACAGGGGTAGTACACCTTGGCAGAGTGGTCCGTGGTGGAGAAGAAAATGGAGTCGCCACCTGGATTAAGTCTAGGAACCATAAATATAGCGCCCTTCATGAAAGGACTAATCTACTACTAGTGCACTTGTCCAAAGTTTAAGTATAAGGATGGGAAGATGTTAGGCACCTAACCCCACCCGACCCGTGGGTCAGCTTTCACTTATTATGTCTTATGTCTTAATCTCATTAAAGGCATATTCAACATTTATCATTCTAGACTCACACACACACTAGCATACATCTAAGCAATCAACACAGCATTTTTCATCCTAAAACCTAACATACATCTATCACACATAGCATCGTATCATATCCAAGGGCATAAACAAATCATAGCAGAATCAAACAAACATGTTATTGCATTTTAGACATCAAAGGCATGGCATCCAAACTAACATATTCATGTTCATCAACCCAAGACAAAATCATGTCCCAAACAAATGCGTGTTCATGTGAATGCATGACTTACCTCTCACTGCACCACAGCACCTATGCATCGATGCATGATCATATCATATGCATGTTCATGGCAAGATAAAGAATCAAAACCTAACTAGCATACAAAGAGCAAACAAACAACAACAAATGGAGGTAGAGACATATACAAATAGAAAACTAGGACAGACCAGAGACATATTAAACAAATAAATAAAAAATAAAAAAAGAAACAGAAGCCAAAAGGTTTGGATTAGGGTTTCTGGGAATGAGTATGCGTGCGCATACATAAGGCCTACGTATGCAGCCCAATTGTATGCGCACGCATACTTACATAAGGCCTGCGTACGCAACCCAGCTGTATGCGTACACATACTTCAAGTATGCGTGTGCATGCAGTAAGCATGCGTACGAATACATGCCCTAAACATTAACCTAGAAAACAAGAACATAGACAGAACAGAAACTAAATCTAACAAACTAACATGCATAAAACAATAAAACAAAGAAAACCTTAGCTAAAAAAACATGTTAAACATATATAAATATGAAATAAATAAGAGAAAAACATATTTAATCAAAGCAAAGGAGGCAAGAAGAGCTAGAACCTTTACCTCCTAAACAAAGGCTCATTAGCTTGATTTTGACCATTCCTCTTAGTCAATCTAGTCATAACCAAATCAAAACAAGTTAGTTAAACCTTGAAACTCAAAAATCAAGACCAAAAAATGTCTCAATCAAAAAAATATTGACTTGAGTGTGTTTTGTGAAAAACTCCCTCTTTGATTCACTATTTCTAGCGAATCTTGTGTTTTTCCTCTCAGATTCTATGTGTTTTGAAAAGGTACCATGTATGACTTTTTATAGTCAAAAAATTGGGGTTTAGAACGACTCCCAAACGATGTCGGATTTGTTCCAAACCAAGTTTTAAATGCAATAAACTTGTCTTACATAGTTTCTAGAACCCTACCATGCACAGGCGTGTCCGTGTATGCATACACATGCATAAAGCATGCGCATGTAGAGCTTGAGCATGAGTTTGTATATGCATGTATGCATACCCATGCCCTAAGGTTTCCGTGGCCTTTCTTTTCTAAAAATAGTTTATTTAGTTCTCAAAAGAGTTATATTTTTTCAAAAACACTTTCCTCAAATCAATTTCAATCTGATCGGGCCCTAAACCAACCTTAGGTTTTAGAATTCCAACATCATATAGGAACAGGGGCCCGAGTCGTAAGGGATACAAAATATGATGTCTACACTTTTGGAAAGACTGATCTTTACCGAAGCATGTGTCCAGAGTTTAAGTATGGAGATGGGAAGATGTTAGGCACCCAACCCCACCCGACCTATAGGTCAACCTTCACTTATTGTGTTCCAAATCTTAATCCCATTAAAAGGTCTAAACTCACAGTAACATGCATCTAAACAAACAATATGAAATATCATCCCAAAAACCTAGCATTCATCTATCATGGCATCCTTATTCAATTATCCAAGGGCGACAAACATATCAAGGCAGTAACATGGCATTAGAAAAGCAAATGAGCATGGCAGCATAACACCTAAATGAACATATTCATTATTTTACACAACCAACTCAAAATCATGTTAGGCCATCAAGTCAAATGGATGTTCATGTGATTATGCACGACTTACCTCACTTACCTAACTGCATCACAACACCTATGCATCAATGCATGTTCACGTTCATATGCATGTTCACAATGTTCATCCAAATATAAATCCTAATCATGTAATCTAAGCACAAGATAATTAAAGCATGTTAGACTACTGATATAAGACCTAAACATGTCAGAAATAAACTAAACAAAAGCCAACATATGCATTTAAACGAAATAAAAGTAAGAACAAATCAATTCCGAGTTTCTGGGCTGAGCTTGCGTCTGTTGGATCATGAAGGTGCGTTCGCATGCATAAGCCTGCATATGCAACCCTACCCAGAAACACAACATATAACACCAATCAAAACCTAATCTAAACAATCTATCATGCTTTCTAATCAATCAAACAACAAACCTAAGCTATGCAGAGAAATAATAAAGCAGGAAAACAGATATAAGAACAAAAAAAGAAAGAGATAAAGGCTCAAGTATCTTACACAAAAGTTTCTAGAACTTGATTTTGACCATTTCTCTCAGTCAATCTACAAAAAAAAAAAAATATATATATATATATATATATATACCTGGAGGGTTAATAAGTTTAACTAGAAGAATTTGTACAAAAATACGTCCCTGCCAAGAAACTTTAGTTTAGGATGCTTTTCAAAGTAAAAAGCTTCTCTTGAATCACTTTTTTGGAGTAGATTCTGTGTGTTTGGGAAAAGGGCAGCGAAGCTTTTTATAGTGTTCAAAGAGGGGCAGAGACAACATCAAGCAATGTGGGATTCCTCTGCTACATTTTGAGTAAAAAACTTTCCTTACAAAAATCCTAAATCCCTAGCTGCATACGCAAGGGTTAAGGATATGTATGCAGGCTCAAGGCCGCGTACCAACCCTTAGGTTTTCTACTAGGTTTTTCTTTCTTACAAAAGCATCTTTCAACTAAAGAGTTTCCATAGTTAGGCCCTAGATCAGCCTTAGACCTTCTAATGTTATCGTCATTGGGGAACGGGGGCTCAAGTCGTATGGGGTACAACACGAGGTGTCTACAATTTTTTCTTGCTTTCTTATATATTTAAAAGCATGTTTTAGCTCCTATTTAAATAGATTTTGCTAATTAGGTCTTAGAACCGTAGGAATAACATGTTTTACTTGTTTTAGCTTAGATTACATGATTAGGGTTTAAAGCTTGATGAACACTATCAACATGCATATGAAAATGGATATGCATTGATGCATAGGTGCTATAGTATAGTGAGATAAGTCATATGTGCGAATATGAACATGCATTTGATTGTTTAACATGAGTTGTTGAATGAATATGAAGAATATGTTTAATGGATGCCGTGATGCCATGCTTGAATACTTGAATGTTTGTGTTAATGCTTTATTGATGCTACAACCATGTGATGTGTATGTTGCCCTTGAATAAATGAATATATGAATGCCATATAAATGAATGCTAGGTTCTTGGGATGATAAGTCATAATGTGTGTTTAGATGCATGTCAGTGTGTGTGTGTGTGTGAGAGAGAGAGAGAGTTTAGAATAACCTATTAGAACCCTTTGAGGGGATTAGAATTTGGAACACAATGAGTGGAGGCCGATCTACGGGTCGGGTGAGGTTGGGTGTCTAACACCTTCCCATCCCCATACCTAAACTTCAGACACGTGCTCTGGTAAAAATCAGTCCTTACACAATGACGCTATATATATGGTTCCTAAACCTAATCTAGGTTGCAACTCCATTTTCACACTCGACCCAGTCCACCCTAAGTCAAGACACACTTCTCACGAGGAGACAAACTCATCGCAGGCGCTTGCACCCAAAGTGGCGACTCCAATGGGGATAGAGAAATTTGACTCCAATGTGTTCCATTTCCTAATCTTGAAAAAGGTTTTTTTTAATATGGTTTCACACACACTCTCACTTGGGTCTTTGTCCCTTTACCATGGTTGGAGATAAGTAAGGAAGTGGAGGCTCCATTTAGGGCCAAAACTTTCCGAAATTCATCCCACCAACTCACAATTGTGTCATTGTCTATGATAGTCTTTGAGTACACTAAAGATTTGTCCACCGATCCATATAGGGTCCACTTAGGCCCATGGTTGGAATAATGGCCACCTAGTTATGAGTAACCTACTGATCTACCACTTTAGCTTTAAGAAGCTAACCCACACATAGAGAGATCCTAAATCTTATAAAAAAAAAAATGTACCTTTTATTTCTCTTGTTTGTTCAGCCATATATCTTGTGATCACCTAATTATAAAGGAAAAATAAAAGATTAAAATTGGAAGGATGACGCAAAAGTTATGGCATACCTTAAGACTTTAGGATGAAAAGAAAAGAAGTATCTCACATATAAGAGGCTTACCTCAAAGGCCAAAGGTATATCTTAACTTGAAAGGTTCATACTTCATAGGGCCATAGCTCATATGCTATCATATGCCTAAATTGACACCTTTTGAAAAGAAATTCTTGGGCTTAAGGTAACAAATATGTTATGGGCCTAATATCCAAAATCCTACAAAGTCAATGAACCTCTCTAGTCTTAGGCCTCTTTATTGTATGTAAAGGCCAAGATGATGTGAGATTGTTGGACCTTGAGAGGAAGGTCATTATGTATTCTAACTAGAAGGCTACTTCAAGGGAAAAAAAATGAATGAAATGAATGAAAAATGAAGAGCCCAAAGGTGAATAATGCATTATTGTCCCATATTTAAGACAAAGGTGTGGAAGTCTATAAGCACATTCTAATGGAAGCCTGTGAGTGTAAGATGAGAGCATTTTTAAATGGACCAAGCCCTATGAAACTAGGGGCAAGGCTCATGAGAGGAAATGGAGTGAATTTGTAATGGGGCCTTCATTAAAATGAACTTAAAGATTTTCTTAAGAACATTTAAATAAAAGAAATTGTACTTTTTTTATCTTGAAGCTGTCTTGTAGGATTTTTTTATCTTGAAGTTGTCTTGTAGGATTTTAATTTGGGAATTTTTTTTATCTTGAAAGTGTCTTGTATAATTTCTCATGTACCACGATGTCTAACTACCCAACTGATACCGGTTTCGTAAGGGGCAACCCAAACTTAACTGATATAATAAATGGAAATAGACTAGATGAATATATTTTGATTTTCTGGTTTTATGGGATAAGAAAAAACATTCAATAATTTAAAAGGATAGATAAGCTCACTTTCTAAGTAAACCCAAAGGGATACAGATAGCACCACCCCAAGGAATTTAGCTAAGGATACATAACTATTTTGGCTCACCACTCTATGGGATACAGATTAACACCACCCAAGAGATACAAAAACCGATTCTCACCACCCAAGGGATAAGAGATAATCTAGAAGAAATCAATCTTTGATTTTTATTTTATTCAGCCAAAGGCTTAAATAGAGCTTGGAATAGCCCCCCAAGCATAGTAAAACGAAAATAATAATAAATACATACACTTAATATGACCAAAGTCAGATATGACTCTTACGAACTTAGAAACACAATAAATTACTCGTCTGCCTAGGAAAAATAAAACATAGAGTCCGATTCATCCTAGGAGACACTAAATAAAGACAAATTGACTTAATTAATAATAATAATAAATGTTTTAAAATAATGGGTTGTTATTTTGATCTTTAAGGAAAGCTTTTTGGGCCGGATTGTCATCAAATTGGCCTTATTGGATCTTAGGACACTCCGGTTGGAACTTGGGACACTCTAGTGTCAAGAGGAACAAACTATAATGGCTGAATATTAAGAAACCAACATTAAATACTCTTTGACTTCTTGGAGAAAATTACTTCAAATATCTTCTAAATTGTTGGGCAAATAATGGCTTTATTTGCAGGGCTTGAAAATCAACATGGTTGGGCTTAAGAAACTGATTGGATTGGGTTGTAGGCTTATTCGAATACTCCTCATGCCACCATGTTTGTAGCTACCACTTTACTCCCGTGTCATACTCCCCCTCTTGAGAAAAACTCGTCCTTGAGTTTAAATTCAAATCATCCCAAATTGTTTCTTCCAACTTCATCACTATTCCATATGAACCAGACTTTCCATGCTCGAGTTTCTTACAAACACCAGCCAGGAAAATCTATAGCAAATTATCCTCTTGAAACTCGAAGCTTCTTCTATGAGCATTAGCCTTCATACTTACTCTGACTTGATTGGAGAAAGGTAAGAGAACAATAACATGAATTAGATTTCTGCCATGAACAACTTCAAATGGAGCCTTCATATCTTGAGGAATAACAAACTCTCATTTCCTTGAATTCTCTCATTTTGAACTTCTCAGCAAATTCCCAAGATATCTATTCATAACTTTTGAGTGACCATCAACTTGAGAATAGAAAGCACTAAACAAATGCAATCTGCCACTTAAGAGCTTCCAAAGTATTCTCCAATTACAAACAAAATGCTCATCACAATATGAAGTGATGGGACTCAAGAACTCCATTCGACTGAAACTCATCTTTGGAAAACAAAGCTGCTACATGAGATGTATCAATAGAGTTCTTACATGGTATGATATGAACATTCTTCAAAAACTGAACAGTCTCAACAAAAATGCAATGACAACCACGCCGTCTAGGCAATTTAAGAACAAAGCCCATAGAAAAATGCTCCCAATGAGTATTAGGAATTTGTAAGAACAAATATGAACCTGTATTTTGGACTCCTCCCTTGGCCACTTGATATCCAAGACATCTTCGTATAAATTGAGCAACATCACTCTTCAAGTATAGCCAAAGGTAGTATCTTTTCTTCACAAGAGTTTCATTTTGCCTTGATCAAAATCTCCACAAAATCCACCAACAAGTAGTTCTTCAAATAATTCCATAGCTCCTTCAGGTTGGCATAGCCAATTTCCCCTAAAGAGAAAGTCACCAATCATCAAGTACCCTTGACTCTTTCCATTTCCTACATCATTCAACACCTTATATAAGAAAGGATCCACTGCATAACAATCTGGTGTGAGATTAAGGCCAATGATCTCACAAGAAATAATATCCATCAAACCCTATCTTTGCCTCAATGAATCAGCCACTTGGATTAATGAACTATCTTTATGTTGTGAAACCGAAGAAAACTTCTTAAAGTAAAAAACACAGCTTATATGCCTTGGATTGAGTTTCTTTTGCACCTTTAGAAACCTAATAACCTCATGATCAGAATAGAGAACAAACTCCACTCCAATGAAATAATAATCCCATTGCCCCCAAAGCTTTGACAATAGCAAACAGCTCCCCGTAAATCGAATAGTCCAGCTTCAAATCATTGAACTTCCCACTGAAATAAGCACCTGGCCTCCCTTCCTGCATAAGCACCACACCTATGCCCACGCAAGAGTCATCACACTCCACTTGAGTTGCATTAGAAAGTTCTGGTAGTGCTAGTAAATGAGCTTCAACAACAACTCTGAACTTCAACTGCTATATACTTCTTTTGGCTCTGCTAGCCCAATGGAACTCTTTTTTCTTCCAAGCATCCATCATCAAAGTAGTAATGGAATTGAAACTTTTGATGAAGCGGCTGTATAATAAAGATAAGACCTGAAAACATATCACATCAGTCAGTCTTTTAAGAGTAAGCCAATCAAGAATAGCCTTGTCCTTTTTACCCTTCAAGTGTATGCTAACTGCACTCACATCATCTACTAAAAACTCAACTTGATCAATCAACAATAAGCATATCCCAAGATTGATAAACAACTAACTTCCTTGAAGCATTTGAAAAACACAAGGAAAATGCTTTAAGTGCTGAATTCTGCCTTTCATGTCAATCAAGACATCATCAAGACAGATCACCACATACTTTCCCACAAGATTTTTCAAAATTTGAGTTATCATCCTTATGAAACTACTAGTTGCATTAGACAACCTAAACAGCAAAACAAGCCATTCATAGAGGTCAACTCTAATTTTAAATGTTGCCTTCCATTCACCATATTCTCTAATTCTTATATGATGACAGTTGTTGCCTAAGTCAATTTTAAAAAAGACCTTAGCACAAAACAGTTCATCAAACAAATCAGCCCTACTATCATTAAAACACATCCTCCAAGTTTTAGTCCTTTTGGAAGTTAATAAGACTGAAACAACAGAAGGACAAAGAGACTCCACAATCAAGTCCCTTTTCAACAATTCTATAACTTCTTTTGCTAATTCAACATGTTCATAAGGTGGCATTCTATAATGAGGAAAAAGAGGAAGAATAACACCTATAATGAACTCAATGTGGTGTTGAATGTCACAAAGTGGAGGCAAACCAGCAAGAACCTCATCTAGAGTTAAGCCATCAAATCCTTTCAACAAGGATTGAACTCCACTTGGAACATAAGTTGCTGGTTCCACATCCTTTCCCATAGCAACCATAGAATAAAAAAGTTCATCTTCTTGGGTAGTCATCACTGATTGGATGCCAAAATTTTCAGCACCACAATCACTATCTTAATAGTCTTCATTTAAATGGACTTCTGATTCTTCATCATAAGTTGGCTCTTGAACTTCATCATGGTACTTATCAAAGATTGCTGCAGAATACCAATCTACCATAGCATCTTCTCTAGAGCACTCTTTGATATCTTCATAAATGTTTGAAAGGGAACAATCCATACACCATGGATTCGCAATAGTAGCTACTGAAATAGAACTTGAATGGTCATCATTGGAATCAACTTCTTTGCAAACAATTGCATGTTTTCTCCCACAATTCTGAATTGGAGAGGCTGGTCTCTGATAAAGGATTTTATCCATCCTTTGATGAAGAGCTTCACAAAGTTTTCTCATCTTAATAAGCTCAGATTGTACACTTCTTAACTGTCTTGGAGCCATCTTGAACAAGAATAAGCAAATTCATCACTTTTTGACAGATTGACATTTGCTCAGTAAATTGCAAATATCTCACTGTAGAAAACTCGAAATCACAATCCGCCTTTTTTGTTAGAAACTAGAAATATAGATCTTTCAAAAATATATGGCATGAACACAGAAACCTCACCAGAAAATACAGAATTCACAAAAAAAATGAACAATCAATTCTAGAATAGCATGAGAACTTCAATAGACCCAACAAGAAAGAACTTGCTCTAATACCAACTAATACCGGATTCATAAGAGGCAACCCAAACTTAACTGATATAATAAATGGAAATAGGCTGGATGAATATATTTTGATTTTCTGGTTTTATGGGATAAGAAAAAACACTTAATAATTTAAAAGGATAGATAAGCTCACCACCTAAGTAAACCCAAAGGGATACAGATAGCATCACCCCAAGGAATTTAGCTAAGGATACAGAACTATATTGGCTCACCACTCTATGGGATACAGATTAACACCACCTAAGAGATACAAAAACTGATTCTCACCACCCAAAGGAATCCATCCAAGGGATAAGAGATAATTTAGAAGAAATCAATCTTCTGAAAAACACAAGGTTTTTAATTCTGAAAATACACTCTCTGATTTTTATTTGATTCATCCAAAGGCTTAAATAGAGCTTGGAACAGCCCCCCAAGCATAGGAAAACGAAAATAATAATAAATACATTCACTTAATCTGACCAAAGTCAGATATGACTCTTACGAACTTAGAAACATAATAAATTACTTGTCTGCCTAGGAGAAATAAAACATAAAGTCTAATTCATCCTAAGAGACACTAAATAAAGACAAATTAACTTAATTAATAATAATAATAAAACTTTTTAAAATAATGGGTTGTTATTCTAATCTACACTGTCATCAGATTGGCCTTATTGGATCTTAGGACACTCCGGTTGGAACTTGGGACACTCTGGTGTCAAGAGGAACAAAATATAATGGCTAAATATTAGGAAACCAACATTAAATACTCTTTGACTTCTTGGAGAAAATTACTTCAAATATCTTCTGAATTGTTGGGCAAATAATGGCTTTATTTGCTAGACTTGAAAATCAACATGGTTGAGCTTAAGAAACTAATTGGATTGGGTTGTAAGCTTATTTGGATACTCCTCATGCCACCATGTTTGTAGCTACCACTTTACTCCGGTGTCACCAACTCAAGAGAAGAGTGATCACGCTTTGATTGACCAATGCTGACTAAATCGTAATCGGCATTGGTAAAAAACACTGCATTTTTTATCCCAACAATCTGATCGAGGTAAATTTTAAACAATCTTAACAATCATGAAATTAACTATGAAACAACTGTTCATGGGCCAAAATTGAAGTTAAAACGAATGAAATATCAAGAAAATACCAAAAATCCTAATTAAATGTATTTTGTTCAAGTAAAAAGAGCTATTTTAGGGGCATTTTTGTGCACTAAAATGTACCAATCCAGACACAGCTGGTGCAATCCACCTAGACCAAATTGAAGTATGATGAGTCATCTAATTTATAAAAAGGGATCGGCAATATCTGCTACGGATTGGGAGAAATGAATTTTTCAATAATAGTGCTATTAAATTTCTTGCACTGTATCATCTCCCTTCTAGATGTGATATCTCGACAATTGTAGCTCCAAATCATATAAGGTCAGAACTTATCGAAACTAGACATCTAAACCTTTCCAAGGACACCAAGTTTGAAGAAATCCAGGCCCTAGAAGGACTCTAAACAGCAGCACAAAAATAGGATCAGGAAAAAAGACAAAAACCGAAATTGAGTGGGCATCAAGGCAAAATTGGTGAGATATTTCGAAAACATCTCACCTCAACCTCCCATTGCAAGGGGTGACTAGGGTTAAATATTCCTGAAACGTCTCTCAATCCCTATAAATAGGATCCCTCTTCCTCTTGGACAAATAATGAACAAAGATGCACAAAAATCCCAAAAATTCTCCTCTCTCTCTCTCTCTTTCTCTTTTATAAATTTCTTTAGATTTAGTTTCTCTAACCCCCTCTCAAACAAAAACTCTAGCCCTTTTCCACTATTTTTACACCTCCAAAGTTCTTAGGTAAGCTTGGTAAGTTTTATGATAGAGATATGGATTAGCTTTGTTCATAGCTACACCATTCTCTCTTTGTAAAATACATCAATCAATAAATTGAAATGCTCTTTTCTTTTTATGTTGTTCATCTACTCTTTATTGCTCTTTACATATTGTTTTATATCTCTCTATTTGTGTATTTATTGTTTATGCTCTTTATACTCTTTAAAGTTCTCTTTATACTTGTAAAAAATGTTTTCTACTCTTTTCTTTGGTGTCTTCTATTTAAATCTCTTGGGTTTAAAAAGAGAAAACAACCCAACATCTTTCATTACTCCTTATCTTCCTAACTAGAAGGCTTGTGGAGAAATATCATCGTGCACGACCAACCTTAGTGGGAAGATAGTGATTTACCATAGATGGATTTCTCTTAAATGGGTTCCAAAGCTTGTTCCTAAGGACAATATGGGTATGCTTCCGAGAAAATGGTTGAGGTCCCCATGACTCCCTTTTCCCAACATGGAAGAGAATCCATAAGCTTGGATGTGACAAGATTTAGGGTTTGTTTAGAAGAAATTTTATATAAATGAATTTTAGTACAAGCTTTTACATTACGTTTGCTCTTAAATTCCTTTAAATTCAAGCTTTTACATTATTGTCTTGATCTTAAATTCTTTAAAATATAGGCTTTTACATTATGTCTTGCTCTTAAATTCCTTTAAATACAAGCTTTTTACATTATGTCTTGCTTTTAAATTCCTTTATATTTAAGTCTTTAAATTATTGCCTTTACATTCAAGTCTTTAAATAATACTCTCCTTTAATTTCTGCATTGTGCCCTTGAGCTTGCTTTATCTTCCATATTCCCTTTCTCATGTGTAAAAGGGTTTAAGGCTGCTAGCTCTCTAATTAGCACCATAAACCCTAGATTACCAAACAGCAATAGCTTGGGTAAGCAAACCACTAAAAAATGTGATTTCAAAACAAAAAAAAAAAAATGCTTCAACGGCCATCCTTTTTTCTTAAAATGAATCTTTTTCAAAAGAAAGCTTCTTCCCAATGGGCATTTTTCGAGCTCTTTATTTTCAAAATCTTGTTTGGTTCTTTTTATTTACATAAAAAATGAATAAAAACTATGGTTTCCATTAAAACCATGGAAACTCTTTTCTCAAAAACTCTTTTTCTTAAATGGTTTTGATTTTTGTTTTGGGGAATCTTCTTCCTAAAAACATGGAAACTCTCTTTTGAAAAATAAAGTGGCTTTAATCTAAAACTCTTCCCCTTTAATATCCCCCTTTTCTAAATTTAAGTGTTCTACCCAAAAAAGATTTATAAATAAAAAATAAAAACCATGAATTCTTTGTTTCAAAACCTTTTTTTTTTTTTTTTAAATTCCATGAAAACCATTTTCAAAGAATCAAACTTTTTAAATGTTAGATTAGGGTTTCAAAACATCTTTTTTCCAAACAAGATTGTCTTTCCCTTTGTTTTTACTTCTTTTTCAAATGATTTTTGAGCTTAAATCATGATTTTACAAAAACTTCTTTTCTTTACCATTTCAAAACATAAGACTTGATTTCCTTTGAAAGATGAACAAAAACCATGGTTTTCCAATAAAACCATGAAAACCCTTTTCTTAAGACCTTTCTTTTCTTTAAAATGATTTTGGTCCAATTTTTGGGCTTCTTTTTTAAATGTTTGGATCTCATTTTTTTAAGTGGCTTCAATCTTAAAACTCTTCATTCTTTCAAAACCCTCTTTTAAACCAATCTTCTCATTACATAAAAATGAACAAAAACCATGGTTTTCATCAAAACCATAGAATCCCTTTTCTTAAAAAAAACAAATTCCTTTTCATAAATAACCTTGTTTATAATTTGGGTCTCTAAAAATCCTTTTTCTAAATAAGCATAGATTCTTACATTTACAAAATCTCTTTCTCAAATGCAACCCTTTTTTCAAATGTTTTAAAACCAAGTTTTAGACAAATTTATTTTAAAAAGTTTGTTGTTGATTCTTTTTCTAAAAAAATGGGAAGGTAAGTTTCAAAAAAGTTTTTAAGCTTTAAAAGTTCGATCTCTTTAGAGTCTTGTACATAAAAATGCTTTTATTTTAAGCACCTTGTTTATGTTGTTTCATTAAGGAAAACCCCTTTTCAAAAAAAAGTAAGAGAAACCTTAGTTTCAAAATCAAATTATTCCAGAAGCCATGATTTTTGACGAAATTATTACATTTGTCTAGCATTAAGGATGTGTTTAGATACCGCTTATTTTACTAAAACTGAAAATTTATTGCTGAAAATACTGTATATAAAGGTAAAAGTTAGTTGAAATAATACAGTGAAGCCCATGAATAGTGCCAAAAAGTGCGGTGAGACCCATAAATAGTAGTAAAAATAAGCTGAATAGTAAAATAATTTTAATTTTTCATTTTTACCCAACCGCACGCTAACTGTCCATTATCAACAAACTCTTCAATTTCACAACTTTTTGAACTTCTTTCTTTTTTTTCTTCTTTTTTTTTATTTTCTCTTTTTTTTTCTAGTTCATATTCAACTCATCCTCAGTTAACGTTTACAAATACGTTAATCCAATGCTTGATAATAAAACACATGAAGTGGAATTAACAAGGTAAATGTAAATAAACGCAATAATGCTTAGAAAATTTGCACACAAACTTGTTACAAAATGATATATTATGGCGATATGATCCACATTATAAATACAAAAACGAGAGTTACACAATTATAAGAAAATTTTAAAATTTCTTACGTAAGAAATACATTTTTCATTGAAATTAATATTACAAAATTGAGCACTTTGACCTTGATTCTGTAGACTTCAAACGGTGCAAGCAATTACCTCATCACTGCTTCATACTTGATGTAATTTGGTAGGAGAAATAATAAAATCATCAAATGATTTATTGAAGTTAATTCACCCCAATCATGTTCAATTTTCTATTCTCGATTCCATTTTCAAAGCCACATACTTATTTTTCATTCTCGATTTCATTTTCAATCCCTTCAACCTAGGTATTGTCAATTCATCCACTAACTCACACTAATAATTTTGAAACTCAAACCGTTCAATGAATCGTAAAAAGAAGAGATTCAAAATTTTTGAAGTTGAACCAAAATTAAACCGAGATCAAACCGTAATGACATCATAATTAATTTAATAATTATTTAAAATATAAATAAACATTAAATTAGTAAAAAAATAGAAGAAAAAAAATGAGTATAATGGTTCAACTAAATATAAATATTTATCTTTCAAATATTTTCTTTTATATATCATAACTTTCATAAGGAAAATAAGAAATATTAAATTCTAAGCAAACACAAATAATTTTTGTTAGGGCTTAATATTATACTCTTTTTATAGGAGCTTGTGTCTAAATTATCTTAAATCATTACCAAGTCCATTTGACTACCCAATAATTTGTCATGCCCAAGCCCTTTTGACTAGTCAACCATTTATGAAAATTTTTGAAATAAAAAATAAACAAAAACAAAAGCTAGAAGAGTAGCCGGACAAACCATTAAAATATTTGATTAAATAAAGAACAAAGCCCAATAACATTTTCAAAAGAGAGTGGTTGACATCAAGTATTTAGTGGGTGACAGGAAAGCAAGTTGTCCATCATGCAGAGTATAGTTCAGTAGACCAGAAGACTCAGAGTACAAAGGCAAAAGCAAAACGCAGGGGGAGAGAAAAATGCAGAAAGAACAATCGCAAAAAAGTAAAAAACGCAAAGAGATTAGAGAAGAATGAAGAAACAACAGTCGGCGAAAACCATGATAGAGAGAGCGAGAGTGAGAAGAAGAATAAGAAGAAATGATGGTGCGATCTGAAAATCTGAGGTTGCAGAATAAAGATTCAACAATGGCTGAGCCTGTAAGTACCCAAAAAAGGAAGAAAGAAAAGCTCCGAACTGAACCCGCGAGAATTGTCCATGGTTTTCAAACCCGGGAGGTTCAACCGTGGTTCACACGGTTCACTACCTTTTCTGTATATACCGATTTTTAGAGTTAAAAATAAAATAAATAAATAAAATAAATAAACCATTTTGATGGACTGTTTCCGGTTAATCCGGTCGAACCGTGCGGTTAGAGTTTCTAAACCACACTCACACTAAGTGTCCGTTTGGAAACAACTTATTTAGCTAAAATTAAAAACTTTTTGCTAAAAATACTGTAAACGAAAATAAAAGTAAAAGTTAACTGAATAATATAGTAAAACTCATAAATAATACAAAAAAGTGTCGTGAGACCAATGAATAGTAACAAAAATAAGCTAAAATTGCAAATAAGCTAAAATTTTCAGCTTGTCTCAAACGGACACTAATTATGGGGTAAAAGGTTAGTTGAAGTGTGATTGGATGGCAAGATTTAGGTACGTAAATCTAGATTTAAGTAATTAAATTTCAAGTATCTTGTTTAAATAGTTTTAAAATAGGCAAGAATTTGAATTTGTCAAATCCACCAAGAATTTTTAATCTTAAAATCATTAAAATTTAAAATAGCTTCTAAACCCATATAATTTTACATATCCATAAAACATACTTTAATATTTATATATTTGGAATTAATGCATTTCAAATCCATCACTTTAAAATTCAAATTTAATTCCAAATTCAAGTATCTAAACGCAACCTAAATGTTCAATGGAAATACTACATGATATATCAATTTTCTATTTGATTGACTAAGACAAACTAAAAAATAATCACCTATCTTCCTATATTCTCATCTTTTTGTTTGTAAGAAAATGTGTGATACTACGGCTGTGTTTGTTTTGGGTGAGAATGAAATTTAGAAAATATTTTACACTCTGATGTGTGTTTAGGAGCACATGTAAAACTCGGTCAAACTGAAAATCATTTCCTTTGAAGGTAAAATTTTGCCCTTCAACTGTAAAATCATTTACACATTCCATTTACCTTCAAAGTTCAAACCAAGTTTTACGAACTGAAAACCAGAAAAGGGAGAGAGAGAGAGAGAGAGAGTGAGAGCTTGAAGGGAAAGTGAACCCGAAGAGAGAGAGCTTGAACCTGGGAAAATCTCATCGCCGCCACCGGCTCATGATCGTCGCTTGAAGTTTGTCATCACCGACATCGGATGTGTGTCATCTGGTTCTCGTCATCGCCACCCTGTAGCTCATCTCTTCCACCTCTCTCGATCTCGTCCCCCCCGCCGCCCTCTAGATCAACCCACTCTAGATCGACTCACCCATGATCGATCATAACGTGCCAAAGCAAAGAGCTATAGTGCCACAAAAGGGAGTTAGAGAGCTGGAGCAAGATGAGAATAAATTTGATCATGGGAAAAGTTGATACCAAGGAAGATATTGTCGTTCTTGCAATGGAGATCACAAAGGAGCAAGGCGAGCACAAAATTGATCTTGGAAAAACCAAGATGAAGGAAGACATTGATGTTACTACCATTGATCAATTCGAGAAAGGTTTCAAGTTGGATATTCCTTTGGTTATTGATTTCATCATTCCAAATGAATTTAATGATATGATGCAAAAGAAAAATTCTTTTTTTCTTGGAGCTTCCAAAGGTGATTGAAGAGTTGGTGCAAGTTTGAAGATCCTTATACTTCAACACTTCAAAACTCAAGGTCGAGTTTCTTCCAACCGAAAGAGTATGATAGAGTCATGGAAGATTAATATGCTATTACTTTGCAAATTCGCCTATTTAAAAATTATTTTATTAGATTCTCATGTGACTTCCTATTGAAGTGAAAGTAGTGCCTTTTTATTAGTCAACGTATGAGTCTTTTAGGGTTAAAACAGTTTTTGATTTGGGTTTTTGTTTTATTAGTTATGGTCAAATTGATATTGAGGGGCAAATCTGTAATTTCTGCCATTCCTACAAATTAAGAGTATTTTGGTAATTTTGTTGAGTCTAGAATCTTTTAGGGTTTTAAGTATCTTAGGTTTATTTACTTTGGGTCCAAGTTAGTATTTATTAGGTTTTATTAGTAGTCCTAATACTAGTATGAATCATATTACTACTAGTACAAGTGAGTCTTATATATATATATATATATATATATATTAGTTAGGTTCAAGTTACACCTAGTGTAACTCTAAGCAATGTTACACCACTCAATATTTTTTAATTGAATTAATATTTTGAAAATCCAACCGTTGAATTACATGTTTTATATGTTCTTAACATGTATGCCAATTTTCATATCAATCAGATGCTATTTACCATTTGATCTATAAACTCATCTTTTATGCATTATTTTAAACTACAAAAATTGAAATTTTAACAATTGATTAATAACATGGCTATTAATCTTTGATCACCTCGAAATTCTGCAAGCATAAAGAATATACCAAAATAATATAATCAACGGTGGATTTGTCAATATTCGCATCCAATTAAAAAATATTGAATGGTATAACTTTGCTTAGACTTACACCAGGTGTAACTTGAACTCAACCCTATATATATATATATATATATTGTGCTCAATATATTCAAAGAAGCAGAATGAGTTGATTAATAAAATTGAGTATTTTGAGCAATAGGCACGTTGGCCTTTGTTGTTTCTTTCTCTCTCTCTCTCTTTATTTTCACTGTTTTCTTTCTAGGGTTACTGTTCACGGATACTGTTCACAAGCCCATAAACAGCCCTAGCTTCTCTCTAATGCTTCTTCTTTCTTACTCTAAACCCACCACAACTAAAAGTAGGCAAATCCCTAATTTGTCCCACGTCACAAAACGAAGAGGAGGTCAACAGGAAAATGACAGGTTTCAGACACTAACTAATCAAGCAAAAATAAGTTACAATTATCCTTAAGAGTTACGGAAAAAAAAAAACCACCCTCTGTATGTCTCCAGCATTTCTCGCTAGCGCTATTTCTCATGGGGCATGTTGACAAAATCTGTAAATAGACATGGCAGAAATGCATTCACTCGCAAAGAGACATGAAGACACTAAACATAAAATCCACTCCTGCCCCAGCCCGCCACCCAGCCTCTTTGGCAACCCTCCCTCCCCCACCCCAAAGTCCAGAAAAAGTCAAAATGCTGATAAGACTATAATAAAGTTTAGGCTCTAAACAAGCAAATGCATAAATAAATAAGCAATAGAGCATAATACTATTTCGGATTAGTTCCATAATATAAGATCAAGATCAAGTACAAAATTCCAGTGATCTACCCAGATTGAGTATACCCTAAGGAGTAACCAAATGTGCAAACTTAAATGAAAGCTTCTATAAAGAAAATGAACTCAACCCAACAGTTGCTTGGAATATTACCTGATATAAATCAATATTTGGATTTCACCATAAGTTTTAGCAAGGACTGTAAAGTGAGTCAGGCAATCTGCTCATACACAACACTGGAATTTTGATGCAATTCATCCCAGCAACATCTGGTTTCACACTTTCACTTGACCTTAAGGGTACCCTTACCTAACCAAAACAATTTCTTGGGAAGGGAAGCTAGAATAAAAGGAAAAAAAAAAGTATAAAAAAGGAAGAAAAATGGGGGAAGGAGTAAGACACCAGGTTTATAACATATTGCTAAAAAATATTGACAAACATTATCAGGAGAAAACATGTTTATTCCAGACTGCATTAACCAACACTCTCAACAACTTTCAGAACTTGGATGGAAGATTAAGGACAGAAGCTTGCCACCATAAACAAACAAAATCTGTGATGACTGCATACCTCAATTTATATCAGAGAAAATCAATCCTGCCAAATTGAATGTCAGAAAGCTCCAATGAAAATCACCATGATACCTGCATGTGCTGGGGATTCTATCCTAACCCACAAAAAGAGGGGGAAAAAAGGAAAACAAAACAAAAAAAAAAAAAAAAAAAGATTTCTGAATGATTACGGTCCCACTACAAGAAATTTATAAGAAAGTGGAATCTATTATATCATCCACATCAACCAGTAAGTTCTCAGATTTTTTTTTTTTTTTTTTTTTAAGAGTCAACAAATAGAAATTGCAAAGAAAATGCAGGCCTAAGAGATAGATTTGACTAAAAGGAATGAGTTTAGAAAGAGACCAATAAAAAACATGTTTAAGAACTTAAATCACATAGCGATAAAATTCTTTACCTAACCTATATTGTAAAATTTCATTAGTGTTCAGATTCGGTATTTCTTGATAAGAAAAATTATATACATCCTAAAAGGTGCAGAGTGAATAATCCTTTTAAATAAACATTTTAATCAAGAAATTCACTATGCAGTAATAGAAATAATAGTCCAACATACATCAAGCAGTAAAAGAAGCTCGCTACAAACATGCATGGCCGATTGTGGTTGAAAGCATGAAACTTCTTCAAATACTTAAACCACAGGAAGACCAGCTTCAAGACTATAGTCCCGGTCAATTCCATAAGGACCTGCAAAGAAATAAACAAACACAAAGCATATTTGTGAAGAGCAAACAACCGGCAGAAAATTCCGAGCACCAAAAGTAACATTAAGCAATCTTTCATGGAAACCAGACTGAGCCCTTTTCGGAGAAATTGCACCCATCACTCAGCATGAAAAATCTTGGAAAACAGCAACCCCATGGTCCACGATATACTTCTAGCATTGGTTTATATCTTCTATACTGAAGTCACCAGGAAACATATCTGCCTCGGGTGAGATAGAGCTTCTCAGTTGAGCCTTCAGCATTGGGGAAATTGAAGATCTATCTCTAATCACAAACTCTGATTCATCATTAATGCAATCCACGCGCTTGTTTGAGCCAGTTCTGTCACTATTATCCACTTTGGCTGACTTCTCACAATTATCTCGATCTTCCATTCCTGTAAACCAGGGGAGGAAAAAAAAAAGGATATAGAGCTACTTTCAACATCATTAACACTGAAAAATCAATTATTGTTTAGGTTTATAGCAATTACTAGCTGTACCTAGCTCTATATGCTCAGTTAAAGATGCTTCATGTTCCCTTAGCTCCTCTTCAACCAAGGAGATTCTACAACTTGGTAAAAATGAACCTCCTCCTTCGCTGTTAACATTTGTCAAATATGCCTTTTTTGGATCCTGGTCATATTCAATTGCCATATTTTCCACCACCAATTCCTTTGAGTTACAATCCTCAGGTTCTGAAATAAACATCCCATTATCATTCATGCTCATCAAATCCTTCAAAGTGGAATCTGCTTCCTCTTTCACATCTTCTTGATGCTTTGATATTTCATAACTGTTTTCATCCCTCCCATCATTGGAATTAAGTTTCCCTTCAGCAAATTCTGACCTAGATATTCTTACATGATTTGATTCATTTTCCTCCATACTTATTGGTGACAAACTACTGCCTCTACAATGCTTATGTTCTGCAGATATTGAACTGGACAGTGATTTCTCATGATGTTTCAATTTTTCAGCTCTACTTCCCCCTATTCTATTATAGGAGTGATGCTTCCCTTCAGCAGAATTTGACCTAGAGCGCCTTCTGTGTTTAGATTTACCAGGGGATGACCTGCTTCCTCTATGGTGCTTAGCTTCCACAGACACTGACCTTGATCGTCTTCTGTCACGATGCTTTGATTTTCTGTCCCTGCTTTCATCCACTTTTTCCTTGGAGTGTCGCTTACCTTCCACGGACCTTGATCTGGACTGCCTTCTATCACGATGTTTAGACTTCTCATCTCTTGTTTCATCTACTTTCCTATCAGAGTGATGCTTCCCTTCCAAAGACTTTGACCTGGACCGCCTTCTGTCACGATGTTTTGGTTTATCATCTCTAGATTTGTCTAATTTCTCATTGGCATGGTGCTTTCCTTCTAAAGACATTGACCTGGACCGCCTTCTATGTTTGGATTTATTTTCATCCATACCTCTTGGGGTTGACCTGCTGCTTCTATGAAGTTTATCTTCTCTAGATAAGGACCTGGAACGCCTTCGATCATGAAACTTAGATTTTTCATCTCGAGACTCCTCTGTTTTCCCACCAGACAGATGCTTACCATCAACAGATTTTGATCTAGAGCGTCTTCTATGTTTTGACTTGTTTTCATCAGCAATTTTTGGAGATGACCTACGTACTCTGTGATGAGTTGGTGATCTTGAACGAGCACGAGATGATTTCCTTGCTCTATATGGTGAACTTTCTGGGTGACGTTTTGGTGAGACTGAATCAGCTCGGTATGATTTTCTTGTTAGAGGGCTTGCACTCCTGCTCCTACGTCTTCTCGAAGCAGATAAATAATGATCATGTGATCTTTCTGAATCTCGCCTTCTAGTTCTGTCACTGCCATCCCGAATGTCTCGATATGACCACCATTCATTGTCATAGCCAGACTGATGGTGAGATCTCAATGGTGATCTAGATCTACGATCCCTAGGGTGGCGGGATGGAGGTGAGTAAGAACGAGACCTCCGCTTTCGACGATAAATGACTGGTGATCTAGACTTTGACCTTGACCTCGCACGAGTAGTGGACGGCGATCTGTAAATTAGAGTAAAGTAAATAAACAACTTTTTAAGAATCAAAATCTCGAAAAATAAATAAATAAATAAAAGATGCCCTTAGAATTAAATAGAACAATATAAAATTCTATCACAATTATCTTTCAATCCTAACTCTATAACTGTATCAAAGTAATCAACATCTTAAGCCAAAAAATTTTATCTTCTTCCAATTTTCTACACTTTAACCAATTTAATCAATAGCCAGACCTCATTTAAGATCTTGACCCTTATTAAAACTATACTTCTTTTTTAATAATATAAGTTTAAAGGCAGAAAGCCTACGATAGGCTCTACCAGATATATCTCCATCATAATCTTAGAAACTTAGGACAAGTACAAGAAAAGTTTAGCTCAAAGAAGCCATGACATTTAAAATAACACTACAATCCTAGATCAAGTAGGCAAATATTCAGATGAATATTAATACTATTAATAAGACCACCGATAATAACCACTCCTTAATCATCTTCATTTTGAATCTTACGCATTCCTTGATCACAGTTCACCAGCCTCAATTAGACCCTCTCTTTAAGCCATAGTCTCTGTCATAGGCACAAAGAAATTCCATCTACAACCCTAACCCATCACTCCCTTATTTAGTGTCCAAACTCCCATTGAAGGACAAATTCCTCCCCATTACAGCACCATAAAACTTAAATTTCCTGCTAAACCAATTTGATACCTTTCTACTTTCCTGCATAATTACAAAGTATAAATGCATGTCTTTCCTAACCTTTTAACCGTAACCTCTGAAACATTCGAATCTCTGAAATCCAAAAATTCCTGCAATGCAAATTTTGTTTACCTTTCCACTATTAATCCTTTACCATTACCATCCCCCACTAAGTATATAACGCTAAAGCCTCTATCTTTCATCCTCCAAACAAAAGACTAAAATCTTTTTTTTTTTTGGGCAAAATACAATTCACACCCTATAAATTTGGTGAATTGTCACTCAAGTCCACTAAGTTTAAATTTTGTCATTTTAGTTCGCTAACTTTGACAAAGCGATCATTTTAGTCTTTCCGTCATTTGCCATTTGAAAACGCCCTTAACTCTCTTAAAATAATGCTGTGTCATGTTTCTAACATTAAAAAAGTATTTAAAGATTATGTTATTCATTTAATTAAACCAAAAAAAAAAAGTTTCAAACTCCCCCCCCCCCCCCCCCCAAAACCACCATGAATGAAGAGGATCAGAATTTCACAAGCATCAAACAAATAGCCTTCAATATTCATTCTACACTTCAAAACTTCTAAAGCATCCCATTGTCATCTTCCTTCCTAATTTTTACAAATAAATCTGATCCACTCCACCACCCTTCTTCACCTGTGAACAAATAGATCATAGGATTAAAGAAATGGTTGAGCTTCAAAGCCTGACTGATTAAGATTCCACCAACCTCAACCTAATCATTTCAAGAGAACCAGCTCTAGTTTCTTTCCAGTGACTATATGCTTCTTTAATTGTCCTCACAATTGCAACACAGCACTTCACAACACTTCTCTTTGCTGTTGTGTTCGTCCAAGAAGATTTGATCCTGATGGCAAATCTGAGTTCCTTGGCATAGCAATTATAACAATTGTAAGCATCATTCTTTGATTAGGGATTCAGTGGCTTGACTGAATTTGGGTTTTGGAGGTTTGGCTGAAATCTACTGGTGGCTAGGCTCTGTCGGCTATGCATTTGTTCATATTTTGTTTGGGATTTTTGTGATTCGGTGGGTCACTTGTAAGGGATTGCGGTTGCAGAATTGTAGGAGAATGAGATCTAGATCTTTCTATGCATTTTCTTATCGATTTGGGAAGATCGCAAATAGGTTGACCTGTGGTTCTCAATTTGGATTTGTTACCTTGGTGCATTTTGCCATTCATTCATGTTGGGGAGGGTTTGAGATTTTTTATTTATTTAAATAAATTATTAAAATAAAATCTAATCAATTTTTAAAGTTACAAACGTGAAACAATGTCGTTTTAAGCAAATTGCCAACAGTTTTCAAATGGCAATGGGCAGAAAGACTAAAATGACCACGCTGTCAAAGTTAATGAACTAAAATGACAATTAAACTTAATGGATTGAAACACAGTGTTGGTAAATGTTGGTAAAAGTGTGAGGCACACTTAAGCATGAGCCTAGACCATTGTAATCATAGCTAAGCCGGGCGCTCGCCTAGGTGCTCATGCGAGGCGAGGAGCCACTAAGGTAGTGGCGCCTCCACAGCTCTAAGGCAAGGTGCCTTTAGTGAGGTGCTTGCCTTCGGAGCCTAGGCGAGTAAGGCAACACCTTAAGCCATGAAAAATGCGCTAAGGCGAGAGCCTCGGTTCTCCTTTTTTTTTAGGCTAAAATGCAAAGTGCACCCTCTAAATTTGACAAAAATTCATTTCAGTCTACTAACTTTACTTTCATTCAATTAAGTCCTCTAAATTTCAAAGTTATTCAGTTCAGGCCTTTTGTCCAATTTCGTTAGAAAAATTGCCATTAAGTGTGCACTTGGCTACCAATTAAAAAGCCAGCTTATTTTACTATTCAACTTATTTTTATTACTATTCATGGGCCCCACTGTACTTTACTGTACTATTTCAGTTAACTTTTACCTTTATTTACAGTACTTCCAATAAAAAGTTTTCAGTTTCAGCAAAATAAACTGATTCCAAACAAACCCTAAATATGAAATTAACAAATGAAAAAAATGTTTTCTGAAAAAATTCTCACATAAAAAATCTATAGAATATTTTTATTAATTTTATAGATTTTTTCATGTGTAAATAAATTTTTTTTAAGGGAAATTTTTCAACAAAATTGGATAGAAGGCCTGGATCGAATAATTGAAACTTGGAGGACTTCAATCGAATGAAAGTTAAGTTAAAGGACTCAATCGAATTTCAGCCAAACTTAGAAGGTGCAATTTGCATTTTAGCCTTCTTTTAATTTTAAATTTTTTATAGAGGGTTGTTGCAATAGTAAAACCTATTATTAGATTATTAATTTAGAAAGACATGTTATAAAACCTATTGTTAGTTAAATTAAATCACAAAAGTTTGTTGTAAAACTTATTATTAGATTAATTAATTTTATATAGAAGCTTGTTGGAAAACCTATTGCTAGAATAACTAATAGAGTAGAGCCTAAACCATGTTAAACGTATTTTGAATTAATTTGATAGACCTAACTTCTTCATACAACACATTGAAAAGCACTTCATTATGATATTTCAATACACTAGTTACATGTGATTTAAGTTCTATAGGTATAATAAATATATTAAGAATTTGGCTAGCGCCATTTTGTCACCTTAGGCCTCGGGTCAGACAAGGCCTTGGCGCCTTATGGTTGCCTTTCACCTTTGACTACCTTGGCCTAAGCACAAAGCGGAAATGATTGAAGTGAAGTGCACATTTCTTAAAAAAATGTAATAAACTTAAAAATTATTATTAATGGCAATACAATAATCAAAAAATCATATAAGTTAAAATATAACATTTTATATCATTCTCTTGATCACTTTTTTTTTTTTTTTTTTGATAATACTAAGTATTCTCTTGATCACTTATTCACTTATTGAGTAATAATCAATATAAATCTACGTGCACAATTCATTATATGTTCAACATTGACTACTATTTTTTTTTTTATGAATAACGACTTTATTAGAGAGCAAACCATACAGAACAACAAACTTTCTTCCTAATAACATCACCAAAACAAGAAGGGCAACTACCCAGCACAAAAGAACCAAAACTTTAAAATTAGGGAAAATTACAATTTGCCCACATGTTTTGCCCACATGTGGTTTAGCCGAAATTTAAGTTGCCTACTTGTGATTTGAAATTTAACACTTTACCCACTTGAGATTAGCTCAATTAGATTTCTATAACTCACCTCTATTAAAAACAAAGTTAAATATGAAATTTTGCTCCACTTTTATCTCTCTCCTCCAAAAAAACATAAAAATACAAGATCAAAAACTATCCATCAGAATACTTGCATTATGGAATTTCAAATCACAGGTAAGCAACTTAAATTTTGGTCAAACCTTAAGTGGGTAAAGTGTCAAATTTTAAACCATAGATAGGTAACTTAAATTTCAACCAAACCACATGTGAGTAAGTTGTAATTTGCCCTTAAAATTATGAGACCATTTGGCTAAGGAGACCATTTGGCTAAAGTGTGGGTAGCTAAGTTAGCTTGCCTAGGAACCCAACATTAACTACTAAGTAACTAAATATTAAATAATTATCACAAATAAATTAAATCATACATTTTTTTTCCATGAATAAATTTCAGGACACAACAATCTTGGTACCAAGCAAAAAAGTCAAGGGTATAGGTAAAGGTGGAAGGGGTGGGCTTAAGTGTATAGTAAAATACCATAAAATTGACTTTTATATACCAAATCAAGTCTATTTCAATAGTATTAAGATCAGATGGCTAAAATTCATATTTGGTTCATTTTTAAAAAAAAATTAAAAAGCACAAAAAGCAAGCTTTGAGCTTATTGAAAAAAGCTCCAAAAATAAAAGCTTGCTTAATGCCCGCTTCTTCAAATGCACCTCACTTTCGATGTGAAAAGTGAGGGGGCTTTGGCGCTTTGCACTTCCCACTCAAGTGATTTCAATAAAATTTTTGCTATTTATAAATAAATAATAAATAAAATTAAGAGGTTTGGGCATTGTCATTTCAGCAATGCTGGTAAAAGTGCTGGGACTTTGGCAACGCTTTGCATTTCCCGCTCAAGCACGCTTTTACCAGCATTGCTGAAATGACAATTCACCAAACCTTTTTTTTTAAATAAAAATTTTTTTATTGAAATCAAATCAAACCCAAAGTACATTGGGAATGTACTATGGGGGCAATACAATAAAGATCTCAAATACAATTCACCAAACTTATAGGGCATAAATTGTATGTTTCTTTTCCTTCTCTCTTTTTTTTCAACAATAGCCTCCCCACATCAGTGTCATAGATAATAAGTTTAGGATTGAAGCAATCCATACTATATCAGTCCAATTCTTGAACCCATGCTCAACCCATTTGCCAAAGGAACTTGATTTATCAACCCCAACCCGGACACAAACAGAATAGAGTAATGGAATTAGAAAGACAGTCGAATTTGTCGCTGGCTGGCAGGTTGGACCAGAAATAGCCACCATATATTAAGGACATAAATACGGTTTTACTTACATTAATAAGAAAATATCATAATAAACTAGAATAAAGAAACAGTTTCACAAGCAAACCTAGTTGAGACTAAAGACATTTCCAATTAAAATACATGCTCATAAAGAAGATAAATAAAAGCATAACTGAAATCATCAATTTCAACCAAATGAATACGTTAAAAGATGGTTTTCTCTATATTTCCACCAGAAACTAAATGCCAATTTCAGGAATAACATATCTGAAATCTAAATTCAGCAATACATGTACTAAATCTAAAGAAACCCATCCCAATATACGAGCAAATTCTAGCCAACCTAGCTTTCCTACTCACTCATCCAAAAGGGCAAATCCAACCCCCCCCCCCCCCCCAAAAAAAAAACCCTACAAAAGCAAAAAAGTAGACTTTGGTGAAAACTTTGCATCATGACAAACAGAAGTTTAACGTGTCCAGCATAATGCCTTTCCAAGTTTGACAATTCACAAGCTTAAATATAATCAGTAATATTCTTAAAGAAATTTGGAAAATGTAATGCACCTTGATTTTTGCTTCACTTCATTCTCTTCATTTCCAACTCCATCAGCTTTTAATTTCTTGCTTATTTCAGCAGCTCTCGCTGCAGCTAACTCTGTTGCCGACTTCATTGTTGCAGCCCGATTTGCTGCCTGTTGTGCAGTCATAGTTTGTTGCATAAGCAAAGCCTGCTGGAATTGCATCTGCTGCATGGCAACAGCTTGCTGCATCATCAGTGGAAGAGAAGAGGAAGCCAGTGGAGAATTCAAAAGAGCTGGTTTTTGTGGAAGAGATTTTGCCATTTCAACATTCAAAGGGCGACCTCCAACATCCATATTATTCAACGCCAAAGCCGCAGCTGCTTCTTCAGGTTTTAAATACTCTATGTAAGCAAAATGTTTTGAATCAGTGATGGTACATTCAACAACAGTGCCATAAAAGCTGAAAAGTTGTTTGAGCTGTTCCACTGTAAGAAGTGGACTAAGGTTGCTAACTTGAAGCGTTTTCTTCAGTGCATCAGACTTCCCAGCTTTATCAGGTGAACCTGACAAGGAAAGAAATATTCAATGGTAAAAAGCTGAGAAAGAATAACAATAACAAAAATAATTATGCCATTAGGAAAGCCACAAACAAGAGTAACCACATTCTCAAACAAGGGTAAACCAGAAGCAGCAAGAGATGAAAGGAACTAGCAAACATTAAACCATATGGTATACACAAGAGAATGTAACAAAAGATAAAATACCAGATGATCCTTTTGCTGACTGAGATTGTGCTTGCACCTGAGCTGCATGGGCTTGTAGGGCTTGGGCAGCAACAATTGCCTGAGCAGCAGCCATTGCAGCTGCAGAGGGTGCCATAGGAACTTGACTGACTGACCCCATCGAGGTCGTTGCAGCTAATGCAGTCATTAGCAAATTGTGAGGCGGGTGGTTCAACTTACAATCAGTTTTGGCACAACGACCATTAAGGTATTCTCGACAAACTTCCCCAAGAGATGCACCGATTCCAGGCAAAATAGCGCCCCCTGAGGCACCAGGAACAATGCCTGGAATCATTCCCAATAATCCTGGGAACGCCCCTGAAACAGACCCTGAATAGTTTGGCATATTGGGCATGGTTTGGTTAACTAGATTTGGGAATGTGGATGCAGGAGCCAAACCCAGCAGTCCTCCACTACTGGTACCTGCATGATAACAAATCAACTTCTTAAAATTAGCCATGTAGGGGTTGACTTGTAAATAAATCTATATGTTCAGTCAAGAACATAGCTAATGAAGCATAGAAAAATGACAGTATCGGGAAATTAAAGACAAAAAAAAAAAAAAAAAAATTCATTGGTTTGAAATCACTAACCATCCATTAAGTGGCATTCACTGAAGTCAGGTTATGCTTAATTAAAAGAGAAAATATTCACATATCTAAATTATAAAAGATAATTACCTGCACTGAAAAACACCGGGAAGGGGCTACCCATGATAGGTTTCCCATTGCACTCAATAGTAACCATATAATTCCCTCTTTTGGGGACAACATAAGTAACTGTGTAGGTCCCGTCGCCCATATCCTTGACAATCCCTTCTTGCTCCGATCCTCCAACACCAACCCCTGGTGACACCTTCACCTTAATCTGTGCTCCCCCATTGCCCACCTTCCTCCCATCACCATCTTTGGTCACCACCATAAACGAAGAGGATGCACACGCCGTGCCACCTGCTATGCCTGCCCCAGCGGCTGTGCACTTTGACGGGTCTACGGGGCCTATCGGTTTGTTTGCCAAATCCTCCTCATCGTCCTCGCCTTCTTCATCGGATTCACTATCAGCCGATAAAGCTGGTTTCTTTTCATGATTTTTGTCCACATCTTTGAAAGTCGCTTCAAAGGCTGCTTTTGCAGCTGCGGCTTTCTCAGCCTCACTCTTCAGCTTCGCCTCTTCGGCTTGCTTCATCCATATAGGCTTTGCAAGGGCAGAGTTTCGATCCGCCATTAATTAAACCCTACTTTCCACAAACTAACTACTAAGACTCACTCACTCACTCACACAAAGCAGCCTTAAGAAGATGCTTCAATACCAAAACCCTAATATATAAAAAAAAAAAAATCAATCAAGCAAAGCCTCCATTGATACCGTCGTTGTTCGAATCAGAGAAAGCACTTGAGAACCCTAATTTCAGTAAAGCAAAGCAATAACAAATATGAAAAGGAAATTCTCAGAATCAAAGCACGAACGAAAAATCAAAAGTCCGGGTAGATGGAGCAACAAAAACAAAAACAAAAACAAAAAATTGGAGCTGACCTGCTGGAACTGGAAGCGGGAGAGAATCAAAATCAGAATAAGATGCGAAGAAAGGTAGGTAAGAATGGTAGGGCGATTGGGTCTAGGTTATATATCGGTTTTGGGACCGTGTTTTCTTTTCGTGAATTTTTTAGAAAATGAGTTTATTTGCCAAAAGTATTTTCTATAAAATTATGTAATTTTCATATGCTTGTTTCTTAAAAAGCAATAATAATTTCTTATATTTAATAAAAACTTTAAATGAGTTAAGAAATAATTTATTATCTTCTCTTATTTAGCTTGTTAGTTGGTAAAGTTATTTTTTTTTAAAAATAGTGAAAACCATCTCTAAAAATAACCGTACTTTTTATATTAACCAAATATATTTACATTTAACTCATTTTTTATAATACTACTAAATATTAAAAAACAAAAAAAAATTATTTTTATATAAAATTTTCCTTCGGAACAAACAAAGCGTTAATAACTGCCCGACTCTTCCCAATGTCATAAATATCATTTTGGTTATATTGAACCCTTTGGTTGACCTCTGATAACGTGCCAGGTAAGTTTTACTGCTCCCACAATTTTTCACCTAAGCAATTTATTTTTTTAATTTTTTACATTTTATTAATTAAAAAAAAAATCTCTCCAAAAACAATTAGACTCTCAAAACATTCGACTCGTCTTTCGGCTTCAAATGCAGTTTGCCTCTCAAAACATTAGATTCTTTATCTGAAGGAAGTCCTGTTCTTGGGTACTTAGCTAGCATCTTGATCGGACACTATGGCCACTCAATTATTCGTCATGTGCATAGGACAAAGGCAATTGCTAAATCTAGGATTCAGGGATGGACGCAGGATTTCAAGCTAGGGGGGCCGGAGAAAAGCGAAAAAAAAAAAATTCAAACGCACATCCATATAGTCACTGGCGGAGCCAGGAAATTTTTTTAAGAGGAGCAAGTTAGTTATGCCTACATTGTGTTAATAGGTTAAGCCTACGTTGGCTCAAAATGCAAAAAACTCAAGTTAATTTGGCCCAAATTATGGCCAAAATTAAATTACTTTATTTCACAAACTAACTTTAAGTAAACTTGTGCCTACATTTTTTTCACTGTACTAAATTATTTGTACTTAGGTTAATAGGTTTGAACTTACCTTTTTACATTTTAGAGCTTTTCTAAGGAGTTACATCTAATGTTTCAGCATTTAGGATAAAAAATTGATTAATAGGTATGAAATTTTGAAGATTTATACAATAATTTTTGTTAAAAAAAAGTGTGAACAATGAAGTGCAAATTACTATTTAAGTGCAATTAGATCAAATCAAACAATTAAAAAATTATTTGTCCTCCTACTATTATCAGATATAAATAGATAATCTAATATTCTAATATAAACCACATTATTATATATTATATTATTATTATTATAAATAGATTTATACAATATATATATATATATATATTTTTTTTTTAAGGTTTTCATGGGCTTTTGAAAACTCTTGGGTTGGCTGGCTGGGAGGCCTAAGCTAAAAACCAAGGGGGGCCCAAGCTAAAAACCAAGGGGCCCAAACCTGTTTTTTTAAAATTTTACATACTAAAAATTTTTTTTTTTTTGGACCCAGGGGGTCCCGGGCCCCCTTTGCCCTGCACCTGGGTCCGTCCCTGCTAGTAGGATTGTTTTCTCATTGTTAAATATTGACATTGAGCTCTCTGCTGAAAGGTTAATGTTTACTTTGATGGGGTTGCAAAATATTTTAATGCTCCTGTAAGGCTTGCTTTTTTGTTCTTCAGAAATAAGTTTATGACCGCATGTGTAGTTCTTTTACACTTGCAGTTACATGGTGGGTTATTCAATCTGTTCTCTTTTTTCAATGTTTCTTGAAGTTCATGTTGGTTGAAAATTGGATTATTATTACTTTTAACTGTTTTGCCGACAAGGAGTTGGCATTCTATTATCTGGGTTATTTGGAACTGTAAATTGATCCTTTATATTTGTGTAAGATTCTTAATAGAGAACAATTAACCTACAATTTAAACAATTCAGAAACTGCAAAATGAGAACAGCCCATGTATTTACCGGTCTTTTCCTTTATTTTCTATTGTTTCTTGCATATTCTTTGGTAGTATTTTTCTAGAAAGAATATGAAACTGGACCTATTTGTGTTTCTAAATTAACTTGACCTCCTATAGAAAATATGGTTTTTTTTTTTTTTTTTTGAGAGAGTTTCAACCTATGGCGTCCGCTCTTGATGATAGCTCTTTATCATCAGACCAAGACACCAATCGGTTTTTGGTGTAGGCGGGGATTGAACCCCAGATCTCTTATACAACCATCAGAGACTTTACCAGTTGAGCTAACTAGAACCCACGATAGAAAATATGGTTTTGTATCTACTCTACGTAGATATTTATTTTAACATGTTCAAGTGTTTAATTTAAACATTTTCCTTTTATCTTCCTATGTCTAACAGCATAGCTACAATTAGAGTGAGTTGTGAGGCCCAAAACATTGAAGAGTGACTTCATCTTCATTCTCTTAAAGTATTTTTTTGCCCCAGTTGATGTAATAGTCTCATAATTAATTGCTTTTAAATATGATGATTTTTCTACACAAACCCGATGGGCTATTTTGTTCATTGTTACTAATCTTGACCCAATTATGTTTAAAATCCTAAGTTCCTTGATGTGTGGCTCTAGCAACCTTTCATATGAAAGTCCATAAACTTTGAAATTTTAAATTAATAACATAAATCAAATTTGTTTTTATGTCCTTCCCATTCTCCTCTCTCATTTTAGATAAAAAAAATAAAAATAAAAAATTCTTGGAGAATGATTATAATCTGTATGGCAGATTGCTTGTAGCCTTGCACTGTTGTTGACTACAAGTATTCTTTACATAGGCTACCAATGGACTCTAATTAGTACCTTCGCGTATTATATGATGTTGGTTTCTTTTAAATCCTCTCCCTCCCTCTCTTTTGTGCCATTGCAAATTTTTATTTATTTATAAATAATGATTTTTGTTTGGTTTCTAAGAAAGTGTAGCAATAGAATACATTTGAATGGTTTTTGGCTTTTATTTAGATTGGTTAGGGTATGGGCATCTTTAAATAGCTATTTGGGCTCCACACCCCCCCCCCCCCCTCCCCCAAAAAAAAAAAAAAAAGGTTTCATATGGTTGCTAAAGGAAACCAAGGAATGTAGTGGCTAAAGTTAATCTTTCAAATTAGAATCTCAAATAAATTACATTGTTAGCTATCTTGGTGCTAAGAAACAACAAATTTGAAAGTCTTTCTTGGATGTCACAAAAGAGGCAAAGAAAGAGAAGAAATATTTAAATTTTTACAACATTATTATATTGTATGCATGAGATCTCTTTTGTCATTCTTTCAAAGTTTTACACTGTACTACTAAAATATCTGGTGATTATTGACAACATCATTGGCATTGGGAAAACACCAATTTGAATTTGAAAATATATAACAAACTCTTGGAGAAAAAACACCATTGTCTAATCCTTTAAGCAATTTAGATTATAATTTAAAAGTGGTTTGCATATTCCAGTCATTTTGAAAGGGTGTTGGTGATTTTGCTTTAAATTACTAGGACAGTTATTATAATTGAAGGGGTTGCTGATATTTCCTAAAAGTATGAAATGTTTGGTTTATCATCGATAAAAGGTAGATAACTCCATTAAATTATGATCCTACGTTCATGGAGGAAACGAGAACAAGAAGACAAACATCTCATGTTTGGTTGGTAAGGCTAAGGTAACTAAGGTTCTTGCTTTATTTCTAGCTCAACCATTGTTGCTTTGATAAAATCATCTTCTGTTAGTGATGAGTTTCACGCACACAATTGCAAAACCAATTTAGGACTATAAGGTGTTAACGTTCACTGACACAATATATAAGGTGTTAACGTTCACTGACACAATGACAAAACAATAAACCATAGAAATATGGACTACTATGCAAATGGACGAATGTCTGTACAATGACAGATGTGCTACAAAGTGTTCATAACCTAGTTTCTACCTTTTTTAGCTGCTCTTTTGTTTGGGTTAGGTGATCTTGCAATGTTCCTGCTCATACTATTGCAAAGGTAGCTTTAAATTCTATTTGTTCCTTTTGTTTTGGCCGTGATAATCTGCCAATGCCCCTAAGGCTTTCTTGTATGGCAAATTTTCCTACTATTTCTTCCCTTTTTTAATGTTGATGAAGTTTATCAACCAAAAAAAAAAAAATGTTTGACTTGCATTGATAATACTTACTTTTTGTTGAGGACCAAAATGTGACAAGGAAGCTCATTCCATGAAAAGCAAGGAAAGACCATGGGCCTTGACAAAAGAAAGCCCAACTCGTGAAGTTAAGAAGGACCATGAAGGCTCAAAAGCCCAAAAAGAAGGGAAAAGAAAGAAAAAAGTAAAAAAGAAAAGGGCCCAGACTTAGGCCACGAGCGGGATCTCCATCATCCAGGAAGCAAATCTTTTGAGAGAGCCTAGAAGATCCTGAGAAGGACATGGAAAGCTTAGAAGATCCAAAGAAGGACGTGAGCAACCCAAAAGATAGAACAAACCACTCACATGTATCCTTGAAAGAATGAAAGATTCGTTAGATGTCCTATTGAAATCAAGAGGCAGAGAGAAGTGAAAGGGACAAGTGGTGTCCTCGGGTTTAGTACTTGATGCAGGAACCGAGGGATCTCGATCAAGGAAGAGGACATGCAGCAAAGAGGAAAGGTGGTAAGGAGCCTTTTCGGTTACACCATTAGCAAGAGGGAATTTGTCCCCTTTTTTGAAAAAATGCCAAATCAAGAAGAGTCGACATCAAGGCCCTAGGACCTTGATGAGTCCTTTTAAAGCCTTGAGAAGAGGACCTTAGCTGACACATGGGAAGGTCAAGGTGTATGTTCAGATTTTGTTAGGAATGCTATAAGCATATGGATAATAATCGTTGTATTGAGATTTAGTTAATAATGGAAGCTTCCATTCAAGAGTCTATGACTCAAGAATTGGCAATCCAAGTATTGGTGATCCAAGAATCCAAGATGCAAGCGCCAACAATTTTAATGGTTCTAGAATCAAATGAGGTTTTGAAGATACAAGAACATTCTAAGGTTCAAAAAACCAATGAGACCTTGAAGATTGAATAACCATTGAAGGCTCAAGAATTTGAGCAAAGTTTGAAGATCTACGAAGAAGAAACATTCATGTGCACGAGACCGCTTGTCAAAGAAAAATACATGAATATGATAATCAAAATGTTACTAAGGTATTGGTCCATTGGAAGATCTCATTTGATGAAAATGCTTTTTCACAACAACACATTGTGGGCAAGATGTTTTCAAGGGGAGGGAAATGTTAGGAATGTTATAAGCATATGGATAATAATTGATATATTGAGATTTAGTTAGTTAGTTAGTTACAATTCCAAGCATGATAATCATATTTAGCACATGTTGGAATTATTAATGCATATGGGAAATAATAGAACCAACAGGATGAGGCCATGTGGGCCAATAAGATTAGAACTAGTCTCCTATAAATACATGATTGTAATTCAACATTAGATATCAATGGAAGAATAAACCAATTTCTTAGTGCATTAGTGCATCTCTCTCTTTCTCTATGAATGTTTGACTACCTTGAATTAAGTCAATTTTCCTATAATTCCTTTCAATCCCCCTATAATTCCTATCCATCCCCATTAGGGACCATCGGATTTCTAACAGATTCCTAGCAAAAGTAATTAAAAAATCAACAAAACTAGGTATCCTCTTTGTAACCCATGGTCCAAGCCCATGGAATCTCGAATTGGTGGTAAGGGAGAAGTGGTTTGGTTGGTATGGGAGTGATTTTTGGTAAAAAGAGGATCTTGAAGTTTTTCTTTAATTAATGTATTTGCTTGGAATGCATGAACCAAAGGCCTAACCCAGTTCCTCCATGTGCATGACATCTCCCTACAACTTTTACTTAGTTGTCCTTATCAATCAAAGGTGTCACCCATTACATTGAATATCCCACCTATTCTTTTGACTTTCCAGGAAGGCATTTTCCATTTGTAGTTAAAGTCAAATGCTCTTTTGAGTTATAATTTCCAAACTAAGCTAAAACTCTGCCCAAGGAACTTCTTCAGATTCTGTCAAATGACATGGCTTTTCCCAGCAAACTGAGGAGACTCTCGCCTGGGGTACCAGACCATGTCCATTATAAAAGGAGCACCAAAGCATAGCAAAAAGTAGGGAGGGAGGGGAGGAAAAGGAGGAAAAAGTTCCAAAAGTTTCAGGGAAGTTCTAGAGGTTCAAAAGGATAATTCTTAGAGTTTTAAGAGTTCAACAAGGGAGAAAGGAGAGAAAAAGAACAAAACAAGAAAGCCAAGGAGGAGTACTTCGTTCTATATCCTTGAGATTATTCAAAATATCACTTAGCTTTCAAATAAACATATGCAAATGTTGGAAATCTGGTTTTTTATCTCATACAAAGCACACAGTGGAAGCAACAATCACGGATCTACTTCATTCATGAGAGATAACATATAACCTTAAATTCTAGAAAAAAGAATAAAAAGCGTACCTTAATGCAGTGAAATTCAAAACTAAGACTTGAGAATACCTTTAATATTCATTTCAATTCCACATGGTGCCCAAGAAGTGTGGTCTCTCAATTAGTCTTTTTGTATGTTGTTTCTCAAAGAAAGCTCTTCTTCTCCTTATAGAGAAAAATTGTTTTCTTTTCTTTTCATCATACGTACATACTAACTATTTTGGTAGTTACTTTGTTTAATAACTCTTATTAAATAAAAACTGATTATCTAATTGGGTTAGTCTTTTGGGCCTACCCAATTGGGTTTTTAGTTTGTGGCTTGAGATAGGACTAAAGGGAACAAATAAGACTCTAGCTTCAATGAGTTTTGAGCTTTTCTGTCAATTCTTGACAAGTCCAAAGTTACCATTAATTATATTTAATACCACTATATAAATATAATTGCATTTTAGGTCTTATTAATAAATTATATCTCAAAACTCTAACGATATCATATGACCCCTCCATGAAATATCTATAATGAACAAAGTTATAAAAAACTGTCACTTTATAAACAACTATTTTATCCTTGAGTACTCGGTTTAATATTTTAGTTATTTACATTTATTGAAATCCAATTTCAATAAATATAAATTTTAGTAACTCCTTACTAAAGTGGGCGCTTTGAATAACTAGTTCTTATTAAACTTATCTCAATGGGATATTTTGTGTCTCTATGAAAAGAGATTATGGATTCTATCTTGAGAATATGTGTTACGTGTAGTTACCCAACATACTGAGGTTTTGACCGTGAATAAGATCTCACTCTTGATATATCAAAGTAATCTACATTTCATAATCGGGTTCACTACTTTCTCAGGATTGAGAGTCTATGAAATTAGAAGTCGTGAGATTAATTATTCAAGTGACAGTTGTTGATTGAATAATTAATCTCACAGCGGTCCAGTTCAATATGTCTTAACTCTTAAAACACATTAACACATCAACTAGAAGTCTCTACTTCCATGATCAAGACAAATCATCTTAATTGACGTATTATAGTTTTTGCAGATGAAACGCTCAATTTCATCACCAACTACAAACTGCGTTTTGAGTTTACAAAGAACTTGTGATTTATATTTTCTGTGACTAAATCACATAAATCATATACAATGCATCTCAAGAACTATGATAATGTCCCATTAGTTCATTTATAAATAGTCTCATATAATTAAACAATTTAATTATTTATGACATGTCATTAAATTGGATTTTAAGGCATAAACCCCAACAGCAAAAACATGCACACATCAGATATCACTCTTTCCTATAAACTCCTCCTTATCTGACTATCTTGGAAGGAAATGTTAAAGCAAAACTACTTGGACTTGAGTTCCAAATCCCACAAGTCTTGTGCAAAAGCACTAAGTCTGTGAGAATTGGGGCCAAGGATCTCGTGGCTAACTCATTTTATGAAGTTCATTTATATATGAATATGTTTTAGAATGCATATCCTAACCTGAGAAACTAACAATTATTTTAGAATATTTGTATTGCATAGTTGTTCTTATGCAGGACCTACAGAGGTAAAGGGAAAGGACAAAAATTCATTGCATAGTAAGCATGGAGAAAGATCCTATGGTTCAAGGAACCAGTGTTTTAGGTTCCATGGATTAAAGACTTAGTACCCTTAGGAACCACAACATCATAGTCGGGGAACCATGAACCTACGTCTTGGGAACCACTGGTAGAGGAACCATTGCAACACTTTCCCAAGGAACCATCATGAGGGAACTGAGTGAAAGAACTCTTTTAAATGTTCACACAATAAAAGATAAGACTTAAATATTCTATTTTAATCTATTTCTCATTGTGAACATTATGAATAATTATTTTACTCATCTCATAAGAGTAAAATGTCATTTTACGACATTAAAATACTTACAATGATATTCTATTGTTTAGGAGAAAATCTCATTTTTGTCTTGTGGAGCTCTATGTGGCTTACGCAAAAACTAGTTCATATAACGACCCCAATAGGCCGCGAAGAACTAGACCTAGTTCACCCAACTTTTAATCAATCACCTATCCTTGGAGGCCCAGGATCCTTTGTCATCATTGTTCTTGGGTACCATTTAAAAAAAGGAACTCACATTCTTCTAAGTTTATGAAATTTTGCATGTGTTACTTTTGTGATCTATTGCCTTTATAAAATTATGTTACTTTAGGTTTCTATAAGAAATGTTCTTAGAAAGTGTCAAAATTTATTGTTTATTTTTATTATCATAGTGTTGTAAACTAAACAAAAAGTAAGAAACTTTTAAATTTTAACATTTGGATTCTTATTGTCAAATATACAAAGGAAATTGAAATTCATTCAAGTTGTGAAATGAGCCTTTCCTTTTTAGGTTCAAGTGATAGTCGAATAATAATGACATCTTTTATAGTGCCTCATGTTTATAGTTTGATTGTCTTCATAGAATCCATTAAGCAAATTCATAATATTATTAATGTTGAGAACCTTTCCAAATATTTATGTAAATTTTAATGTATTCGTCTATTTATTTTAGGCAGAAATCACATTTTCGTTCCTACATTTTCAAGCGATTCCCACTTTGATCTTCAAATTTTATTTTTACCATTTTTAGTCCCTATCCTGAAACACGCTTCCCGTTTTGGCTCCTATCGTTACATCAGAGATGGAAAATGCACACGTGGCAAACGACAGAATCAAAAAAATATTAAAAATCTTTTATTTTATTTTAAAATAAAATAAAATTTTAGTTATCAATAATTTTAAAATAAAAATATTAAAAATTTTAGTTAAAAATAATTGTTCTTCATGTTCTTCTCCCCAAGAACATGGTTGCCCAGAAAATAAGAAATTCAAGATTTTTAAATATATATACACACAAAAGAAATAATTATACACAAATATACGTTTAATATATATATATATTTTTTTATAAAAAATTTTAAGTGATATTAAACCAGTGACTTTTTTCCAGAATTGTTTTTCATTTATCTACTCCGATTTTCCATCACTTTCCTTCATTTTCCTCTCCAACCTTCCAAACAAAGAATAAGCCAATAAACATCAATGGAGAAATTCAAAACCCTAGAAATCTTGCAAAAAACCCCAAACCCCCACGTCTTCCACCTCTACCTAAACCATCCATCTCATCGCAATGCACTTTCACATGACTTCTTCTCCGAATTCCCCAAAGCCCTCGCCTCCCTCGACCAAAACCCTAACGTCAACATCGTAGTCCTCTCCTACGTCGGAAACCTCCTCTGCGCCGGGATCGACCTCAGAACCCTTGGCTTGATCTCCAAAAATTCCTACTCCGATGACTGCGAGCGCGGCAGAGAGAAGCTCTAGAGACATATCAAGTACCTCCAGGACACGGTCACCGTGATCGAGTTGTGCCGGAAGCTGGTGATTGCTAGTATCCAAGGGGCGTGCATTGGCGGTGGAATTGATATTGTGACTGCCTATGACATAAGATATTGTTTTGGGTTTTGTTAGTTGATTGTGTTAAAGTATCTGAGTTTGATCATGATTTTGTATATGTTTTTGCTTGTTTGGATGTTAAGAAAATGAAATAAAAGAAAAAAAAATCTTATTTTCTGGGCAACCATGTTCTTGGGGGAAGAACATGAAGAATAATTATTTTTAACTAAAATTTTTAATATTTTTATTTTAAAATTATTGATAACTAAAATTTTATTTAATTTTAAAATAAAATAAAAGATTTTTAATATTTTTTTAATTCTGCCGTTTGCCACGTGTGCATTTTCCGTTTTTGATGTAACGGCAGGGATCAAAACGGGAAGCGTTTTTTAGGATAGGGACTAAAAGCGGTAAAAATAAAATTTGGGGACCAACGTGGGAATTGCTTGAAAATATAGGGACGAAAATGTGATTTTCGCCTTTATTTTAACTTCATTACTTTTAGACAAATTATGTGAAATTTTATTTTGAATATATTGTTTTATTTTCATATATCTTCAAGTCAATACCTTGAACAAAATAAATATATTTAGTTTCTATTTAACTATCTCGTGCGTTACACTGTGTGTGTGTGTGTGTGTGTGTGTAGAGAGAGAGAGAGAGAGAGATACACATTTTTTAAGCCGAAGATTTTCAAAAAATTTAACAATAAAAAAGAAAACACAATACCTAATTAATATCATCCTTATTATCTCTCTCCTTATTAATTACTTCTTGTCTCTTTTTTTTCTCTCTCTTTATTTCTCTGTAATTCAATTTTCCTCTATCACTTTCCTCGTTCATTTTTATAAAATCTTTAAGCAAAAATATTAACACCAAGAGCTGCAATTAGCATCAGACAATTAGGATCTGGATCCTCTCCATTTCCCTTTGAAATGGAGAGGATCCAGTACACGATGAGGATTTCTTTGAAAATTATCATGGGCCAAATACCTGCCACATCATTTAAAATGTAAACACCACACTTAACTAGGGTTAAACTCTTAAACTAGAGGATTTCTTTAACTCAACCGGACAAAAAAAAACCTTTTTGGAGGGAAATGGAGAAACAGAGGTAGAGCTATATAAGTGCACTGGAAAACAAAAAAAAACCTTTTAGAGGGAAAGTGAAACAGAGTTAGCCCACGTTCAAACAGATTTTAACCAAGAAAAAAAAAGCTTCACAGAAGTATATCTGTGCACTGGAAAAAATAAAAATAAAAACCTTTTAGAGGGAAAAGTGAAACAGAGGTAGCCCACATTCAAAGCTTCAATGATTTTAACCAAAAAATAAAAAAGCTTCACAGAAGTATATCCGTGCACTGGAAAAAAAAAAAAAAAAAAAAACCTTTTAGAGGGAAAAGTGAAATAGAGGTAGCCCACATTCAAAGCTTCAATGATTTTAACCAAAAAATAAAAAAGCTTCACAGAAGGTTCAGAGAAGACATCTCTGTTTCTATCTTGCCAAACAGAGGTATATCCGTAAAACTTGTTTATGCTTATCTTATTTGATGTTTGATAATTTTTCTGCATTTATATTGTTGTCTTGGTGAGTTTATATGGTTGTTTTGGTGGCTGGTGAGTTTACTAACCAACAAACATCACATGGACAGCACTGGTGATTCAACTCTTTATATTGCCCACAAAAATGCACAAATTATCCTAGTTAAAATTCTCTCATCTTCACAAGCTAATGACAAATTAATTAGGCCACCAATAAAAACTACACACAGAGAAACAAACTTACGTGGGCCTAACATAAGAAAATGATCTTACACAATCTATCTACAACTCGAAATGATTTATTTAGTTAATAGATAAATCCTCTGTTAATGCCAAAAAAAAAAAATTCTCTGTGGTTTTTTATTTTTATTTTTTGCCTCCCAAGGGGGGCTTGCCCATGATTGTTTTTGCTGATGATTATCGTTGGGAAAGGAGAAAGTGGGGTTCAAATATGGGTTCGGGTTTTAGGAAATGTCGTGAATAAGAATGGGTGTCACCACCATTAAATAAGAATAGGCAACGATGACATTACTCATTGGATGAGGTCACTAAAATATTTTAGCAAATGAGATACATATCATACTCACTGCATGAGGTCACTATATTGTTGTCTTGGTGAGTTTATATTGTTGGTTTGATGGCTGGACGCAAGTTAGAGTCTTCCTTAAAAATTTCATATAATTAAATAAGATTGAACATTGAAATTTCTGTTTAGACCCCAATGTGAATTAATGAGCAAAATTATCAAATTATATTGGTGAAGTGATCCACTCAGACAATTAATTTTTCACTATAGTTAAGCAATTAACAAATCAATAAGTAATATAAAAAGCACAATTAAGCATGACATAACATTTGGTGATGAAGTGGAAAATCAAAGAAGAATATCTTTAATGGAGAAACCACTTCGGAGAGCAGATTAGGAAAGTATAAACTAAAAAACTAACTAGATTTTCAAAGGGATAAAATTACATCAATAAATATGAATTTATTACCATAAAATGTTATGGAATTGATCAACACTAAAATCTTTACACACATGATTCTAATTCATAGTGTAATCAATAAGTTTAGTGGCACAATTTAAATATATATATATATATATATATATATATATATATTTCCACAACTGTTAATATAGTCTATTATAATCGGTTCATAAGAAAATAGTATCAATGATGAGTTTATGTGAAATTAAAAAATGATTACTTGTACGCTTAATGTGGATTATGGACATATATAGAGAGGTTATCAAAAGGATACTGTTGTGGTGTTGATCACAAGGTTTAGATATTTAAACTAATAAATTTCTCTCTTTTGAAAAAAAAAAATTCTCATAATAAATAAGTTCTTTAATCATAATAAGAAGATTCCTTTATAATGATTCTTGCTGGCATATTATGGATGCAAGATTTTAAAGAACATGTTTATTTCTATCATGTTTAAATTGACTGGCCTTTGAGTGAGCTGAGTTGAAATCATGCTTGGTCATCTTGAATTTTTATGTTTAGTAACAAAAATATATAACATCTCTCTCATATGAGGTACATCCTCATTACCATGTTGATCATTCATTACATCCTCATTTTTTTTTTACATCATCTCTGTTTTGAAAACAAATGATAGGTGAAAGTTATAATAAATTTATGTTTAATTTTTTCTTGGGATAATGATGGGAATACATGTTCCTTCTAATGTGCCCATGGAATCTACCCCAGTTAAAGGGATGGAGTTTGAAGTGGATGAGATTGCATATGATTTTTATAATGAATATGACAGAAAGGTTGGTTTTAGTATTAGAAAAGAGTATGTAAATAAATGTAAAAAGACTGGAGTGGTTACTTCAAGGAGATTTCTGTTCGAGGCAAAGACAAGAGAGATCAGAATGTAAAGAATCCACGAGCAGAAACAAGATGTGGTTGTGAAGCACGTTTGGTTATTGTACTTAATCAAGATAGTAAAAAATATGTGGTGAGTGAATTTATTGCTGAGCATAACCACTATCTCCACCTTCCATCAACTGTGCACATGAAGCCATCACAACAGAAAGTGGCTGCAACTCATGCTATTGAAATTGACTTGGCACATGAATCGGGATTAAGATTAAAGCAATCTTATGAGCTTCTTAGTAAGCAAATTGGTGGATATGATAATCTTGGTTTTACCAAGCAAGATCATAAAAACTACTTACGCACTAAGTAACAGAGAGAAATGGAGCATGGGGCAGCTGCTAACTTGGGAAGATATTTCAGTCGTCAACTTAAGGAAAATCCTTCATATTATTTCGCTACTCAATTGGACTGTGAAGAGTTGATTACTAATATCTTTTGGGCCGATGCAAGAATGATCATTGACTATAGCCACTTCAGTGATGTAATAACATTTGATGCAACGTATAGTACAAATAGTGATGCAAGGCCACTTGGAATATTTTTGGGTCTCAATCACCATAGAGAAACTGTTGTATTTGAAGGTGCACTTTTACATGATGAAACGATTGAATCTTTTGTATGGTTATTTGAGACCTTCTCTGAAGCAATGTCTGAAAAAAAGTCAATCACTATTTTCACAGATCAAGATGCAGCAATGTCAGCTGCAATAAAAGTAGTCATGCCTAAGACATATCATGCATTGTGTAGTTGGCATATGTGGTAGAATGCTGAGAAACACTTGGGTCATTTACTCAAAAATGAGTCTCAATTTAACGCTGATTTCTTAGCATGTATCTATGAGTATGACGGTGAAGATGAGTTTCTTACAGCTTGGAATGAAATGCTAGATAAGTACGATGTTCGTGAAAATAAATGACTAATTGATCTATTTAAATTGAAGGAAAAATGGACCCAAACATATGTTAAGAGAACTTTCACTGCAGGAATGAAGACAACCCAGCTTAGTGAGAGTTTCAATGCTGACTTGAAGGATTGCTTGCGTACTGATCTTAATATAGTAGAGTTTTCCACTCATTTTGAAACAGTTGTCAATCAAAAGCGGGATAAGGAGTTAGAAGCAGAATACAACTCTAGACAGAAATTTCTAAGATTGAAGCTCAAAAACTCTCCTATGCTTAACCAAGTAGCAACAGTGTACACGCCTAAATTGTTTGATTTATTTCAGACAGAAGTTGAAGAGGTAATGACACTTTCCATCCTAGAACGCAATTGAGTCAAACACGTAGTTATGTGATTGGAGTTTTCAATCAAAATGAAAAATATGAGGTCATGTGGAAGATGAGACTCTATCTTGTAGTTGCAGAAAATTTGAGTCATTTGGTATTTTATGTAGGCACGATTTGAAAGTTCTTGATGTATTGGATATCAAGTTGATTCCTAATAGATATATCATGAAGAGGTAGAGAAGAGATGCAAAATATGGAAGCAGAAAAAATTGCACAACACATAACATTAACCCAGATACTCGATTGGAATATGTAGATCGGTATCGAGATTTATGTCCAAAATATATTCAATTGGTGAATGAGGCATGTGAAACTAAAGAAGGCCATAATATTCTAAGCTTAGCAAATGCAGATTTGAAAAAAAAAACTTTGTGACCTTAGGAATTGCAAAGTTAATGTAGAAGAAGACATCATTAGGCCTTCCACCAATTTTGCAGACAAAGAAGATCAATTATGTGCTTCGATTACGATTGTACCAAAAGGGATAAAGAAAAGGGAGATTTATTGTAATAAAAAGCGTAAGACGAAATCATGGATAGAAAAGATGCCGAAGCCAAAGGAAGGCACATCAAAGAAGCAAACAAAGAAAAGAAAAGTGCAGGAGGTAATCTTCTAAATTATCCTTATTTTCACCATTCTATTTTATTTTTACACATTAATATAGTATACTATTATTGTTGCTAAACTAGTACAATTTTTACAAGAAATATATGCACATGATGTCATGATACAAAAGAAAACTGAGAATATCTCTTCTGAAAATATTACTAGTTTTACACAACTTTTAATGGTAAAGATATTTACAATTATATATTTTACTTTTATATTAATAATAGTTTAGATGTATGATTTGATAATTTTAATGTTAAGCTTGTGATATGTGTAATGTGTAATTGGATTTTTGTAGTCGGCTTCTACAAGTTCTGCAGCACATCAGGGAGGCTCATCAGCAAGTGTTGCATTAGCATTACATTTAGAGAGTATATCAAGTGTTGTAGGCTCCAACGACAAAATTAATTGTGCAGGAGGTCTCTTGACTCAAAGAAGTGTTACAAGTGGAGGTCTCTTAACTCAAAAAAGTATTACAAGTGGATGGAATCCGATGGTTCATAAAGTCAAGCCATTTTTCTAGTTTAGGATCATGTTTTATAATCTATGACACATGTTGAGATTAAATGCTCTTGTTTTGTAATTTTCCTAGTTTAGGACTGGAGTTTTGATGGTCCAAAACTTAGTCACATTCAAATGTTTATATTTTTTATTATTTGGAAAGAATACTTAATCTGCATGTCTAATGTATCTCTGTAAGGTGTTAATTTCTGCATAATTATTTGTTGCTGCAGAAATTGTTACTGTTTCTGCATAATTACTACATAATTACTGTTTCTGCATAATTACTGTTATTGTTACTGCATAATTACTGTTACTATTACTGCATAATTACTGTTACTGTTTCTGCATAATTACTGTTACTGCATAGGTTTGGTATTGCACATTCTGTATAATTATGTTTTTCTGCATAAGTACTGTTTTTGCAGAATAGGTCCGGTATTGCACATTCTGCATAATTACTGTTTTCTGCATAATTGTTATGCTAGGCAGGAGTTGTTTTTATATATAAGTGTTGTTGTTTGGGGAAAAAAATTATATAAATAAGCCAAGCTTTAAGCTGTCTACATGTTAATTGGTGTGTTAATTTTTCTTTTGCATGAGTTTTACAATCCTTATCTGCATGAGTTTTACAATCCCTTTCCTCTCTTTATAAGCACTCCATGTAACCAACTAACTACCTATTGACATCTTGGCCCAACCAACAAACAACCCATAATAGCAGTACAATTTATCTGCAGTACAGTCTAGCCACTGCACACTCCCACGCACCCACATGCAGGCACACACGCACACCCCAGCAGCTATAGCCGCACCACCTATGCACACCCACACGCAGAGTCCCCTACACACCCTTACACACACAGCAACTCTACCTGCACCACCTGTGCACACCCACATGCACACTCCCCTACACACCCTTATACACACAGTTGTCACACTTACACACACACCCCAGCAGCTTTACCCGCACCACCTGTGCACACCCTTACAACTACTTACAAATATCTACAAATATCAATAGCCCACAACTGTCACAATCCTTATTTACAAATATCTGTAAATATCCACATTCCACCTGTCATAATCCTTACAATCAAAATTCAATCCTTACAATCCTTACAATAACAATTGTCACAATCCTTACCATCAAAATTCAATCCGATAGAGTAGACAATAAGAGAATTTAATAAAAAAAATGAACAAATTTTATTAAAATGTACACTTTGATCACATAACAAGAATTCCATTAAAATAAACACTTTGATTATAATAACATGAAACTTCTACAATTGGTATGCTTATTGCTTGACAATACATTCCACCTCTTGCTTCTTGATTATACATTCCATCCAAAGTCTACAATTTTCAATCTTAGCTTGATCACTTCGACTTGCCTCGTGTTAAACAACTTGCCCCATCTCTTGGTATGAATGTATGATGCTTCTTTGTTACGTAAGTTCTTTTAGTATCAAAGATTTGGGATGTATCATAGCTCCAAAGGCATTGCAAGAAAAAAATGATGCTGTAACAACTCATGTACATAGAAATCAAAAAATTAAAAAACCATAACCCTCTAAAACCTGACAAATGTTTCACTGAGCAAAATCTAGATGATACCAAAGAATTCCCTCTTGGCCAAGTCAATGTTTGTAGGAAAGCTACCAAGATACTCTCACAATACAACTCACAATAAATGTTTTAATGGAAAAGGAATATTCATTAAAAAGGTAACAATACTGTCAAAAGCACAAGCAAATTGAATTTAAAGGAACTACCAACCGATGCCATAAATTAGCAAGCACAAACATATGAGAGGATGCTTCAGCTTTTAAACAATTAGGCAACTAAGTTGAATTTAAAGGAACTACCAACCAATACGTTTGGAGAGAATCTGGTCCAAGCCTCAGATGCCTTGTCATAAGCTGTAGCCAGGAACATTGCTGCACTTACATTTTGTTTGTTTTCTTCATAACCTTTTCTAGTCAACATAAAGCTATTCTGAAAAAATGATAATGGAAATCCAGTGAAAAATAAGATCACAAATTTAAGAAAGAATGAACCAAAATTATTGTATACTATTCAATAATAATTCACTCAATACAGAACTTACGCTTATCTCTTTCCCATCTTTTGTGCTCAAATCTTCATTTATGTCAACAGCCAAAGTACAAAAGGTTCAGTCATATTCCCTAAAACCTTTCATAATAAAGTGAACAATTAAAAATAAAATCAAAATCCAGGCAAAAGCACAAACATTTACATAACAGTGAGACCAAAAAAAATACCCACAAACCAAAAAATTGGAACCAAACATTCTAATAACCACAGCATAAAACACACACACAGAGATAATATATAAAAATTTTAAGCGTATAAACTAATCCCAATTCAAAAGAAAATCAAAAACCCAAGAAAGCACTATCATAAAGCAACAGTGACGGCAGGGCACTGCGTTTGGATATAAACTAATCCCAATTCAAAAGAAAATAAATAACCCCAAAGCAACTTCTGGCAGATGAAACCAGGCAGAGAGAGAAAACTTACTGGGCACGATGATGCCTAGGTTGGTGTGAGACATAGCCCGCGCAACAACGGTGGCTTGGCACGATGGCTGGTGGCACCAGCGACAGTGAGGGCTGTGGGATAGAGAGAGAATATCCTTTAAGATGAGAGTTTGAACTTTGAAACTTCAGATGGGCTGATGAGAGAAAAGAATAGCACGATGGCTGGTGGCACCGGTGACGGTGAGGATCGTGGGATGGAGAAAGAAAATCCTTGGAGATGAGAGTTTGAACTTTGAAATTTCAGATGAGAGAAAAGAATATGCTGAGTTAATAACTGGTTGAGTTAAACCCCAGTGGCGAAAATGGGTAACTAACAATAATTTTCCAACTATATAGTTAGTAGTTTCGGTTCCCAAACTATATTATTTACTAGCATCTTGAGTCTAAGAGACTCGATTTTGGCCTATAAATCGAGTCTCAGAGACTCGATTTCTATGGTCTAATCACGTCTAATGTGGCATATTTTTCCACGTGGCGATCACATGAAAATCGAATATTAGAGACTCAATTTATAACCCTTATAAAAAAAACCCAGCCCAAAACATATCAAAGAAGAACCCAGAGAAAAAAAAAAAAAAAAAAATCCAGACATAGAAAGAGAGAAGAACCCAGAACATTAGAGAAGAACTCAGGCCGCGCGCGACCGACCCAGGTAACGCGCGACCCAGGCCCCAGTTAAGTGTGTTGAACCCCAGCTTAAGTGTGTTTTAACATTTTAAATGATGTGGCACATTTTTGAGCGTGGATCATTTTTAAACAAATCCCTACCATGTACTGGAGCCTCTCCATTTCAAAGGGAAATAGAGAGGATTTGGATCCAGACAATTACTACCATGTCATCATTTAAAATCAATTCGGTGATGATGATTTTCCTTTTAATGGAGATCCTTTTGGGGGTAACAGTTTCATCAAGCCATCAAGAAGGCAGTTAACAATTTTGCCTTATGGATCTTGTACTTTCTTTTCTTTAAGAACTGATTTAAATTGTTTATCAAAAAGAGAAAAAAAAAAAAACTGATTTAAATTGAAGCTTAAATGAAATAGACATTAGAAACCCACCAATATTTATATATATATTTTTATTTGAATAACACTAATATTTATATTAACTTGTAAAAAAAAGGACAAAGAAAGTGATAAAATTTTGAGTTAGGAAATAAAAAAGAGAAAGAGGTTGAGAAAGTAGAAAAGGGAAGCATGTTGAGTTATTAAGAAAGAGGATTGATTGTGGGAAAATGATATGAATTTGATTGTAATTTTAATCTTTTTATTTCTTATCAAATAAGAACAATAATTCTCACAAAGTTAAGAACTACTGCAAACTATGGCTTTGGAGGGGCACCAACCCTCTCTGGCCAAGAAAAGGAATATATGTAAAATGTTTTAAATAATGAATAAGAAGAGAGAAACAAAACTGCTATTAATTAAGTGAATAAGATGTAAATTAATTAGCATTTAATGCTATTTTTTTTAACTATTAGATCAATTAGAAATCTATGGTCTAAAAATTGTGTAACTCTAAAGTATGTTACATCACCCTATTACTTGTTATTGAATTCATATTTTGAAAATTCTACCTATTGAATTACATGATCTATATATTTTTAATGTGCACGTCAATTTTCATTTCAATAGGATGTTATTTATCCTTCAATCCAAAACTCATTTTTTATTCATTATGTTAAATTAAAAAAAAAACTTGAATTTAAACGATTAATTGATGATATGAATATTAATCTTTGATTATCTTTAAATTTTTTAAGAAATGATAATATATGAAGATAATGTAAATATGTAATCCTTTCTCAAAAAAAAAAAAAAAATACTCCAATAATAAATTTGTCAAATATTACTTAAAGTTAGGTCTAATATATCTATAGTATAATTATACTTTTTTTCACGGCAGATTTCTAAAAGATCTTGCCATGTAAAAAAAGTCAATCACCCATTCTATTATTAAAAAATTATAACTTATCACATCAGCTAAATATATTTTAGAGCAATTATTGTGTAAAATGATGAGATAATTGCTCAATTTATATATAAAAAGAGCGGAAGAAACCAAAAAAAACCAAAAAAAAAAAAAAAGAAAAAAAAAAGAAAAAGAGAAAGAGGCAAGGAGATTGAAGGAAAAAAAGGGCAAGAGATGCGGTGCAGCGGCTTGAGTTTGAATCCAATACAAATCGCAGGAGGTGGAATTGGAAGCGGAAGCGGAAGCTACCTCCCAACAACTATATCAACAAAGTCATCACCACTTCCTCCACTACTCATAAAGTGGTCTTTGAGAGCCTCCGCCTCAGCCTCCATGAACGATGGGTTAGTGACGGAAGAGGGCTCCTCGGCCAGCCTGAGCTTCTACGAACTCCTTGGCATACCCGAATCCGGATCCTTGTTCGACATCAAGCAGGCCTACAAGCAGCTGGCCCGAAAGTACCACCCGGATGTCTCTCCCCCGGGTCGGGTCGAAGAGTACACCAAACGGTTTATCCGTGTTCAGGAGGCCTACGAGACCTTGTCTGATCCTACAAGTAGAGCTCTCTACGATACACATATGGCCAAAGGTCTCCATTTTGCTTTCTCTGCTACTAGAAGACGCCACCAGCACCAGGTTTCTCTTCTTTTTCAATCCCTGATTATATATAACCTAACCCTGCCTTCCTTCTCACCTCTTTTAATTTCCTTGCCTATCTATGACTTCTCGAAATCTCGTTTCATCTTATATCGGTCATGAGAAATTTGACACAATTTCAGATTTTAATTTTTTCTTATTTTATCTGATAATCGGATAGTTACAATGGGAGAGGAGAATTTTGAACTTGGTTTCCAATGGAAACACTAGGAGGGCGAATTGATCTATTAAGGCTCTTGGCAATTTGAACTCATGGATTTAGTTTAATTTTTTTTACTCATTCATCTTCTTCTTTAGTTTAAGGTGTTTTTTTTATTCGCTCAATATTTTTAAATTTAATAATAAAAAAATAATAATTTCCTAACAAGCATGCATGCTTATGGAAAGTTTCTTCCTGATTCAGTCCCAAGAACTTTGTTTTTGTTCATTTGCATTTTAATGGATATTTGAAGCGTGCTGGCCCTAATGTTTATGACAACTTGTAAGTATTCTACTACTTGTTCTAGGAGCATTTATGGATTTGTGATCTGTCAATTCTTTTTATAGTACCAGGAAAGGGCTCCTTCTATTCTATAGGGTTATCAGTTTTTTCTTTCTGCACTCCAACTTGTGTTTGGAGGATTTATGTTTTTACTAGCTTTCTGGGGCTTTGTGACTGTTAATTTTTATTCTATGACCAGTATTTACATGTGAACGACCTAATAAACCAGCTTGTTGAAGATTTGTAATCCAACCCCAAAATGTTGGGACTAAGGCTTGGTGGTCGTGGGTTGTATTTTATATGTGTTTTTCTTGGTCTTGAGCAGGGAATGGAAGAAAAAGGTGATTGGAAGAACCGTTGGCAAGCTCAGTTATCAGAGCTAAAGAAAAGAAGCATGAGCAAGGATGCTAGAGGGGATTTGTCTTGGGGAGCTCGAATGCGCAGGCGAAGGGATGAAATGAAGTAGTAATAAGCGAGTATATACCATAAATAGGTTTTTCTTTCCTTCTATTCTCCCTGTATATATGATTTTCTACCTTATACATGGTCAATGTTGAAATAGGAAACTAAGTTACTATTTAGCTATAATCACATTTCTGGGCAAGGAAATTCTTTCCAACCCCTATGCAAACTAATTACATTGTACATGAGGTTATATATGATTACTTTTTTTCTTTTTTAAACAAGCTCTCTTTCTTGTGGTGATTTTCTTTAGAATCTCCCGTTTTTGTGTTTGTGGGGTCGAGATATTCCATTCAGTACAAAATCAATCATCACCTAATTCCAAAGCCTGGCGGTTCGTCCTAAACATGAACAGAAGAAGCATATAGTTTTTGTTTTTGGCTAACTGAACGGAAGCATTCGGTAACTCCATTGTAATAATCAGCCTAATAATTTAGCTGTTTGAAATTACATGGAAGTTTTTCCCTTTCCTTTTATACTTCTTGTCCTGCATTAATGGATCATCAACATCTGCTCCAGCTACATTCAATTTGAACTTCCAATTAATTTGATTTACATGGCCAAAGTTTGAGGTCTCAAATTTTGGTAAAAGGGAATTTTAGCGGGTTGGCTTGTATAATGTCTATTGCATGAGCTAGGCTTTGATGTAGCATGTAAGATAGTCTCTTTACTCTTTTGGTCTAAGAGCTTGATCATTTTGTGCCACCAAATTTGTTGTCTTCCATCTAGGACAAAAATGGTTGTGGCCAATTATAAAGGTGGTGTTTTATTTGATACGCCAGCCATAATTGATTGTGATGTTTATGAAAAATACAACCTACCTTAACGTAACTGTAAACAACTTGGGAGCTAGGCATGTTATCAAGAATTAATTCTTTTCAGTGGTTTGTAGGTCATGAAAGAGTTTTCCCTCCTAATCTTTGTCCGAGTTTGATATTATGGGGATAAGTTTTGGGTCCAGTACATGGAAGCAATGAAGCCAGCCAATCCTTGTCCATATTATTGATGATCTTTTCTTCCATTTATGATGACAGATTGCAAATATGATTTCTGAGTCCCTATTTTCCTTATGTGGTCTTTGTACGTGGCTGTGGTCCTGCTAATGGATATGGCTAGATTTATCAGTTGTCAAATAAATTATTTGACGGCCAGAATTTTCCTTCAAAAATCCCCTTCAACCAACTTGGTGGCCGGTGCCAAGTGCCAACTAAAATGACTATATATATAAAATAAAATTTAAGAGAAATGCTACAAACATAAACTTTTTTATTATATTTTTACAAACTGTTGATGTAGCAACTTCTTATTGATTTTTATATGGGTTTACTATTAACATCAAATTTTTATTTACTAATAATTATTCACCACATCAATAATTTGTAAAAAAGTTTATAACTTTAGTATTTTTCATGATTTAATAAGTTATCTAATTAAAATATTTTATATAGTAACCTCCGCATAATAAATTAGATAGAATTTCTCTAATTCAGTTTTTTTTTTTTAATTTAAAAATAAAAATAAAAAGATCGCAATATTAGTCGTGTGGATGGAAAAAAGAAAAGAAAAATGTCTTCTTGATCTTTATCTGTATAATTTTTTTTACACCTTTAATTTTTTATGGTGGGCATGTTCACCTGTGTGTAGGGGTGACAATTTTTATCCATATTCATGAACCCAGTCATTACCCACCTTATTTGGATAAGTCTTAACCCAACCCATTTAATATTTGGGTTAAATGGGTAAAGACCCATTTGGTTATTTAATTAGATGGGTCTAAATGGATAAATCCACTAATACCCACTAAACCCATCTAAAATTTAAATAAATAACATAAAATCTAAATTTCTAAAAAATGACCAAAATACCCCTGAAACCTAATAAAAGACCAAAATACTTCCAAAATCTAAAAAATGACCAAAATACCCCAAAAATCTAAAAATGACCAAAATACCCCCTAAAACCCAAAAAAGACCAAAATATCCCCAAAACCCAACAAATAACCAAAATACTCCCAAAACCTAAAAAATGAACAAAATACCCCCAAAATCTAAAAATGACAAAAATACCCCCAAAACCCAAAAAATGACTAAAATACTCCCGAAACCTAAATATGACCAAAATACCCCCAAAATCTAAAAAATGACCAAAATATCTCTAAAACCCAAAAAATGACCAAAATACACCCCAAAACCTAAAAATTATCAAAATACCCCCCAAAACCTAAAAATTACCAAAAAATGACTAAAATACCCCCGAAACCTAAAAATGACCAAAATATCCCGAAACTCAAAAAATGACCAAAATACCCCAAAAACCTAAAAAATGAACAAAATACCTCAAAAACCTAAAAATTACCAAAATACCTCAAAAACCCAAAAAATGACCAAAATATCTCTGAAACCCAAAAAAATGACCAAAATACCCCCAAAACCTTAAAATGACCAAAATACCCTCAAAATTCAAAAAATTACCAAAATACCTCCAAAACTCAAAAAATGACCAAAATACCCCCGAAACCGAAAAAATGACCAAAATACCTCTGAAACCTATAAAATGACTAAAATACCCTCGAAACCTAAAAAAATTACCAAATTACTCCGTAACCTAAATAATGACTAAATACCTCCAAAACCCATAAAATTACCAAAATACCCCCTAAACTTAAAAAATAACCGAAATACCCTGAAACCTAAAAAATGACCAAAATACCCCCAAAACATGACCGAAATACACTCAAAACCTAAGAATTACCAAAATACACCCTAAACCTAAAAAATTACCAAAATACCCTCTAAACCTAAAAAATGACTGAAATACTCCTAAAACCTAAAAAATTACCAAAATACCTTGAAACCTAAAAAATGATTGAAATACACCAAGACCTAAAAAATGACTAAAATAACCCCAAAACCTAAAACAATGACCAAAATACCCCAAAAACCTAAAAAAATTATCGAACTACCCCAAAAACCTAACAATTACCAAAATACACCATAAACCTAAAAAATTACCAAAATACTCCCTAAACCTAAAAAATGACTAAAATACCTCCAAAACCTAAAAAATAAATGAAATACCCCCGAAACCTAAAAAAATTACCAAAATACCTTGAAACCTAAAAAATTATCGAAATACCACAAAAATCTAAAAAATGACCAAAATAACCCCAAAACCTAAAAAAATGATCAATAAAAACCCTTGAAACCCAAATTATGACCAAAATACCGCTAAACATGTAAGATGACCAAAATACACCAAAAACATCTAAAATTACCGAAATAGAGGTTTAGGGTATTTTGGACGTTTCGAGATTATTTTTGTCAAATTAAAGGTTCTAAGAGTCTTTCAGTCATTTTATAGGTTTCGAGGGAATTTCAGTAATTTTTTAGGGGGTTATTTTGATCATCTTTTAGTTTCTAAGGGTATTTTAGTCTTTTTTAGGTTACGAGGGCATTTATGTCATCTTTTAGTTTTAGGGTTATTTCAATAATTTTTAGATTTTTGGGTTATTTCAGTAAATTTCTAGGGTTCAGAAGTATTTTGGTAATTTTTTAGGTTTCGGGGGTATTTTGGTCATTTTTAGATTTTGAGGGTATTTTGGTCATTTCTTGGGTTTCGGGGGTATTTTCGTATTTTTTAAGTTTCGGGGGTATTTTGGTCATTTTTTTGGGTTTAGGGGGGTATTTTGGTCAGTTTTAGGTTTCGGAGGTATTTTGGTCATTTTTACGTTTTGAGGGTATTTTGGTCATTTTTTGAGTTTCAGGGGTATTTTGGTCATTTTTTGGGTTTTGGAAGTATTTTGGTCATTTTTAGGTTTCGGGCGTATTTTGGTCTTTTTTTTTTTTTTTTTTTTTTTTTTTTTTTTTTTTTTTTTTTTTTTTTTCGGGGTTATTTTGGTCATTTTTTGGGTTTTGGGGGATACTTTGGTCATTTTTGGGTTTTGGAAGTATTTTGGTCATTTTTTGAGTTTCGGGGGTATTTTGGTCATTTTTTGGGTTTTGGGGTTATTTTGGTCATTTTTTAGGTTTTGGGGATATTTCGATAATTTTTTAGGTTTCAAGGTATTTTGGTAATTTTTTTAGGTTTCGGAGGTATTTTGGTCGTTTTTTAGGTTTTGGGAGGTATTTTGGTCATTTTTAGGTTTTTGGGGGTATTTTGGTCATTTTTTGGGTTTTGGGGGTATTTTGGTCATTTTTTAGGTTTTGGGGGTATTTTGGTCATTTTTTGGGTTTTGGAGTTATTTTGGTCATTTTTTAGGTTTTGGGGGTATTTTAATAATTTTTTAGGTTTCAAGGTATTTTGGCAATTTTTTTAGGTTTCAATGGTATTTTGGTCATTTTTAGGTTTTTGGGGTATTTTGGTCATTTTTTAGGTTTTGGGAGTATTTTGATAATTTTTAGGTTTCGTGGGTATTTTGGTCATTTTTGGGTATTTTGGTCATTTTAGAGATTTTGGAGATATTTTGGTCATTTTAGTGGTTTTTAAGCATATATGGTGATTTTAGAGATATCAGGGGTATTTTGGTCATTTTAGAGGTTTCATGGGTATTTTGTTCATTTGAGAGATTTTGGGGATAATTTTGGATGTCCAAGGGTATATTGGTAATTTTGAAAGTGCAGGGAGTATTTGTATCATTTTAGGTATTTAAGGGTATTTTGGTAATTTTGGAGGTCAATAGGCTATTCAAGTAGTTTTAGAGGTATTTGGGTCATATTGGGTTTAATGGGTGGGTTACTAATTAAATGGGTTGGGTTGGTAATGGATAATTAATTTATATATAAACGAGTCATAAATGGATAAATGAGTAATTTCACACCCAATCTATTTATGACCCAACCCATTTATGATCCAACTCGCCCATTTGCCACCCCCTACTTGTGTGGAAGCTAATGATGTAAGAGTCAAAAGCCTTTGGTTGGCAAACAAAACGAATCGCAAAGTCTCCATATGTCTTTTTAGAATTATAAACTTGGCTCTTGCAATTTGCAGAGGCAGATGTGACATGGATTTGTAACTTGTTTGTTAATGTCATGATAAAAAACATCTGATGGACATTGGATAGCGGTCTCAATTTGACTATTCATGTTAAAATTTTTGTTTTATAAAGAATATAAACGAAAACATTAATTCACTGTTCATGTTTTATAAATTTTGAAACTTCTTAGAGCATTCTTATCAAAAATGCTAAATGCTCTGATATGCTATTTTTATAGCTCCAAGCACAAAAAACATGCTCCATCAAAGAAGGCAAATGCTAAATTTTTTGACACCTAGCTACAGTGTGCTACTATCTCTAGCAGCGCATTGTAGCTGAGTGTCAAACCTAAATATTATATTTTAATCTCTACACGTGCCCTCTCTCTTTCTCACATGCAAGCTCTTCTCTTTTGTTGGTTCTCCCTCAACCCAAGCTCTTCTCTTCTCTCTATGGCCAAACCCAAAAATCGAAGCTTGAGTTGGCGTTCTTGAGGCGTCATTCTTGAGTCGGCGTGGTTAGTGTTCTTGGCTGGGGTTGAGACAGGAGAGGCTGGGCCGCTGGGGTGGTGGCTATCAAAAAGGTTGGGGTGGGTTTTGGTTGCGGTTTTGTGGTGGGTTCAGATCGGGGTGAGTTTGATTTGATTTTAGGTCTTGATTTGGTTTTGGGATTGTGTTTTGGTTTTACAGTGCGAAGGAGGAAGCAGAGAGGAAAGTGAAGCCGCCGCCGTGGAAGAAGATGACGATGGGGAGGGAAGTGGTGTCCGTGTCCGTGTCCATGGAAATGAAGAGGTGGAACCAAAGGTTACGAGAAGGGTCAACCATGATGTCTGAAGATTTGACGCCTTTCATGGGGTTGGGATTCGGGCTGGCCTTGACGTTGAGGAGAGAGACAGGATACAGGGGTTGTCGGTGTCGTCAGATCGGCGGAAAGCATCGGTGATAGCGGAGAGGGTAGAGACGGAGATCCGGGTCTTCCATGGGAGGACCAAGGAATGAGAATCTGATGGTTTGTTTTTGTGTGTGTGGGTGCGTGCTACAAAGTTGAAGAAGGGATGGACTCTTTTTTTTTTTTTTTTTTTTTTGATTTTGGTGGTTAGGGTGTTAAGGTTGTGGTTGGTGGTGGTGGCTGTGGCTGTGGGCGGTGGTGGCAATGGGTGTTGGCAGTGGCAGTGGGTTTGTTGGTGGTGAAAGAGATGAGAATGAGAATAAAAAATAATATTTTAATGAAGTGATAAAAAATATAAAATCTTTGATGTTGGGTGTATTGTAAAGTGAGTTATTAAAATTGATAAAGTAGGTTTTTGAAATACTAAATGCTAAATTTTTTGAAATCTTTAATGAGAATGCTCTTAAGTTGGAAATGAGTTTCAAGGTAAAACTAAAATTTGTAACCTTAATTCACTGTTCATGTTTTATAAATGTTAAAACTCTAGTTCCTACGACAATGCTAACTATATACCCTGCATCAATCTTAAATAATGCACAATCACAAAGAACCTATTTGTGACTAAATGTGCTCGTGACAGGAGTTGCTCAAGTATTCAAGTGTAACTTCGTTTTTAATGGCCAATATGGTTGCTTCAACAACCGAAGTTTTAAAACCTATCTGGTGTTGTTTTGGCTTTCAATGATGTGTTGTAATGAGTAAAATTTTATTAGTGGTAGCCTGAAGCAATTAGGTTGGCAATTCGTGTTTGCTGTTCGTTTTCATGTCGTGTCAATGTAGTTTAATTCAACAGTATAGGTTAACTCTAACTCAAATCATTTAATAATCATGTCAAAATCTTTCAACTCTAACACATACATGTTTATTAATCGGGTTGACACAACATAACCTATTTCAATCCATTTAAAAAATATCATTTAAAACGATAAACATGTTTTGATATTTTGTTAACACATAAGTTATAATAATTATAAACAAATAAACTATATGAAAACTTTATTGCATAATAACATCAATCAAATTACTAATAGCATACAATTTAAAAGTTTTTATTTTAACCCAATGAAGTTCTTCCTAAATTTAGAAATACACAATTTGACACCAGAATAAAGTGGCAGCAAATAAGGGCATTCTTTTGAATGAATTTCCCTACAATTTCAGAAGATAATTTGAAGATTAATAGGTTATTTTGTCCAAAACGTCAAATAACATTTAATTGGGGCTTTCTTAGGGAGTATTTAGCTTTTATGTTTTAGTTCTCCTAGGCAGACAAGTCATTTTTTTTTTTTAATAGTTCCTATGAGTCAATATCTTGAAAATGCAATTTTTTTAATTGCTAATTTTGTTCTCCCATGCTTAGAGGATTGTTCTAAGCATTATATAAGCCATTTGGCTTAATTGAATAAAATCAGATTATAGAGTGTTTTCAAAACTAGCCTTTGTGCTTTTCAGAAGATGGGTTCTTCTAAATTAACTCTCATCCCTTGGGTGGGTTCCTTTGGGTGCCGAGTTTCGGTTTTTGTATCTCTTTGGGTGGTGATATTATGTATTTCATTAAGTGGCGAACCAATTTAGTTATGTATCCTTAGTTAAATTCCTTTGTGTGGTGATATCTATATCCCTTTGGGTCTACTTTGGTGGTGAGCTTATCTATTATCATTTTAGTTTTCGAGTGTTTTTCTTATTTCATATAACTAGAAAATATAAAAATATATACATCCATCCCGCCCTTATTTATCATTGGACAAGTTTAGGTTACCCCATACGATTCTGGTATCAGTTGGTATTAGAGCAAGTTCTTTTCGGTTGGGTTTATTGAAGTTCTCATTCTATTCCATAATTGGTTGTTCATCTTCATCGTGAATTTTGTAATTGCTCGTGAGGTTTCTATTTTCATGCCATATACATTTGGAAAGATCTATCTTTCTAGTTTCTAACAGAAAAATCGAATCGCGATTTCGAGTTTTCTAGAGTGAGATATTCACAATTTACTAAGCAAACGTCAATCTATCAGAAAGTGATGAATTTGCTTATTCTTGTTCAAGATAGCTCCAAGAAGTGTACAAACTGAGCTTGTTGAGATGAGATAACTTTGTGAAGCTCTTCATCAAAGGATGAATAAACTTGATTGTTGAATTCCAACCTCTCCAATTCAGATTTGTAGGAGAAAGTTTGTGATTCCTTGCAAAGAAGTTGATCCTTCAATTTCTGTTGCAGAATCTACTGATGAAAGTTCATGGCCTTTGGATTCTTTTATTACAAAATTATTTGGTGATGGTTGAGGTTGCTTTAGAGAAGAAACTACAATGGATTGATCTTCTTCACCAATCTATGATAAGTACCAAGAGGAAGTTCAAGAGACAACTTATGATGAAGAGCCAGAAGATGATTTGAATGAAGAATATCAAGATGGTGATTGTGGTGTTGAGACTTTTGATATCAAACCAACAATGACTACCCAAGAAGATGAGAAGGCTTATTTTATGGTTGTTGTGGCAAAGGACGAGGAACCAACAACTCATGTTCCAAATGATGATCAAAGCTTGATTGAAAGATTCAATGGTTTATCTCTTGATGATGATGATGATGACGATATTTTTTTGTTCCAATACAAAAGATTGTTGATTTTAATGGAGATAATTGTTCAAAGGTAAGATTCATTACTTTAGCCATAGAACATATGGGTATCAAGATATTATCCCTTGAAAAGAAAAATCCACATGTTAATTTTCTTGGAGTAGACAAATATTTATTTCTTGATTATAAATTTGATATTGATCTTGTTCCATCAATTGAGATTAAGGCTCCATGTTTTGAAGTAATTCAAGTGGGTTCAATTCTTACAAAGATAAGACCTCAACAATTGTGTAAAGATTCTATCAAGTATCAGTGGATCACTATGTTGGTTTGTTCTTCACGTTGGTTACATGTGATGTATGGAAAAACAAATCACAAATCAAAATTTTTTTTTCAACTAGGTTTATTGTGAGTGAGAAAATATTGGTAAGCAGCATATCGATTCCACATGTATTGTTGAAAATAAAAGGGATGAAAAAAGGAATGATTGGGCATTCAATTGATTGAGGCAAGGATCCAAACTTAAACTCGAGGATGAGTTTTCTCAAGAAGGGGAGTGACATCAGAATAAAGTGACAACAAAATAAGGCCATTATTTTGAATGAATTTCCCACAATTTTAGAAGATAATTTGAAGATTAATAGGTAATTTTGTCCAAGAAGTCAAATAACATTTAACTGGGGTTTTCTTAGGGAATATTTAGCTTTTATGTTTTAGTTTTCCTAGGCAAACAAGTCATTCATTTTGTTTATAGTTCCTATGAGTCAAGGTCTTGAAATTGTAATGTTTTTAATTGCTAATTTCTTCCATACTTAGAGGGTTGTTCTAAGCATTATATAACCATTTGGCTAAATTGAATAAAATCATATTATAGAGTGTTTTTAGAACTAGCCTTTGTGTTTTTCAGAAGATGGTTTTTTTTATAAATTAACTCTTATCCCTTGGGTGAATTGCTTTGGGTGGTGACTTTCGGTTTCTGAATCTCTTTGGGTGGTGATATTCTATATCCTATCGAGTGGTTAGCCAATCCAGTTTTGTATTCTTAGTTAAATTCCTTTGGGTAGTGACATCTATGAATCCATTTGGGTTTGTTTTGATAGTGAGCTTATCTATCATTTTAGTTTTTGAGTATTTTTCTTATTCTATATAACTAGAAAATATAAAAATATATACATCCTTCATGCCTTCATTTATCATATTGGATATGTTTGGGTTGCCCCATACGATTCCAGTATCACAATTTAATACAAATAAAATAAAGTGAGAGTTCTTTTCTATTTTAACTAAACAAGTTAGACATTCTCAAAAAAAAAAAAAAAAAATAAATAAATAAATAAAAAAAGTTAGAAACTTTAAAATTTCAATGAAATAATTTTTAATATAACTATTAAAATTATTTTAATACTCTATTCTTTTAATGAAGTGGGTCATTTTCAACAGTCTGAACAGAATTCGTAATGTGTTGACAAATTGGCCTTTAAAAGGTAAATCATAAATATCTTACTTGAGAAAACTTGAAATCACATTCCCTTTTCTTCTTGTTTGAACTTGTACTCTATTCTTTTAATGAAGTAGGTCATTTTCAACAGTCTGAACAGAATTCGTAATGTGTTGACAAATTGGTCTTTAAAAGGCAAATCATAAATATCTTATTTGAGAAAACATGAAATCATATTCCCTTTTCTTCTTGTTTGAACTTGTGATGATTGACATCTAGGCTTCTAGAAGTATGTAGCTTGCCAAGTGAAACCTCAAGAGTTGGTATAGAATTGGGATGAAAGATTAATGAATATATTCCTAGAATTTGAGAAGTCATAAGGAGAACCCTGTTTTTGTTTTTTGTTTTTATTGTTTTTTAAGAAGAGTCATAAGAAGAACTAGAGTATATCAATTATCAATACAAAAACTAGTTTCAATGCCAATCAAATTAGACCTATTGGAAGGTTAAGTTCAAAAGATTCAACTAAGAGAATAGCAGGCGTCTTGTGAATGCCACTTAAAATGATCAAACCACTTGATCGATTGAATGGAAGAATTACTCAAATTTAAAGCAAGACATATTTTTCAAACAATTTTTTAAATTAAAAATTTTTACACAACTTTCAAGAGAAATATAAAAAAGTCATAAAAAATATTATTTATTATTTTTCTATTCTCATAAAAAGTTTCTAAAAATATTTTCTAAACCAATGTACTGAGGACATCTTTTAATTTTTCAATTGATATTTTATCAACAAATACATACATATTAGTAATCAATGCCTACAATAAATGCTGCTTGACCACTTCTAAGTTCTAACACAAACATACAAAAGTTATTAGACAATCAATACACAATTTCCACCTTCCAAGCTAAAGATAACTAGCTTGTAACAATTACTAAACAAGAGTTCACAAATAACGTTTAGGAGTTGGTAATTCTGATTAAAAGACACGGACACATCATAGCATGGGCCAGATACAGGTAGACAGGCATGGCCTTATTGGTTCTTTAGTTTAAACTTTAAACATACCTTTTATTTATAGACAACGATACAGTAAACACGTTCACACACGGCGCCTTTAAGCAAGATTACCATCAAGTAGTAGACCATTCTTCACCAGCTCAGATCTCAGCTCCGCCATTTGATTTTCTGGAAAAATTATTGTCACTATCCTTCCATGGTTATTTTTGTTCTTGCAAGAATCTTTTGGCTCTGGAAGCACCAAAACTACTCCTTCATCTCCAACGCCTTGGATAGATTGGTACACAAAATCTGGTTTATGTCCATTCAACTCTAACCCATAAAAATTAGCCTCTTCCGAATCCACAAAAGTCAATTTGGCTCCATAAACTATAAAATCAGATACCCCATGATCCCTCTCCACTAATTCTTCAATCTGGCTTCTTTCATCCACAGCTTGATTAATTAGCAATGTTGCCAATTTTTTTGGACCTTTCTCCTTTGTTATAGAAAAACCTGCCTCAACTGTACTTATAATTTGAGTGTTACTTAGATTCCCATTGGTGGGTTTCCTCGGATCACTTTTGCACATTGTCACTATTTTAGGTGGAGCCTGTTCTCTAACTTTGACAACACATTTCCATATGATGGCACAAAGAGATTCAAAGATTGGGATTTGGTCAAATTGGTTCTCACCTGAAATTTCTGCCCGTATAGTAGCTAACTGGCTGGCACTTATAGTGAACCAAAATGTATCCATTTTGTAGCTATTGGAAGTTATCCAATGGTCTCCAACTGGGTCGACCTGTTTCACAGAAAGTGGGTCCTTATCCTTCGAAAGTGGTAGGTTTTTGGATCTCTCTCTCTCTCTCTCACTCTCGGTCTGTGTGTCTGATTTGGGTAAGTTGGGTGTCTTGTTGGGCCAAATACCAGACACGATTTGGCCCCATCTGTTTATGAACTCTGAAGCTGAAAATGCATCTCCAAGGATATGGGCCCAGCTTAGGCCCAGTGATATCCCTCCACATTTGAAACGGGTTACCTGCACAAATTTAAGGGAAACGTATTTTTTTTTTGATAGGAGGGAAACGTATTCATGATATGCAGAGTAGACATACTTTCTATAAGTATATTACAAGTGTATCATAACTATTAGCTTATCACTTAATACGACATACATATTTTAGCTTTTTACTTAAATCTTTTTGTTGAAAGTATTTTAAAACATACTTGTATTTTGAAAAAATTTGAAAAAGTGAAAAAATGCAAGAAAAAAGTGAAGTTTTAAAAAATTGTATATAAAAACTAAAAGCTGAAACTGATGCCAAAAAAGCTAGTATATCTAAAAATTTTATAATATAAGTTTAATCTTATTTCAGTAGTGGAAGAATTTTTTTTTTTTTTTATCCCACTTCAGAAGTAGAAGAGTGTATCTTTTAAGAAAGAGATAAAATGGGGGGTTCCAGTTAGCTCAACTGGTAAAGTCTTTGATGGTTGTATAAGAGATCTGAGGTTCAATTCCCGCCTACACAAAAAATTAATTGGTGTCTTGGTCTGATAATAAAGAGTTATTATCAGGAGCGGACGCTATAGGTTGAAACTCTCTCAAAAAGAAAAAAGAAAAAAAGAAAGAGATAAAATGTAAAGAATAATAGAAAAAGCAAATGGAAAATGCATTTGTTATGTTATTTTTCATTAGACTATCGGTAGACTCTCGAATCAATTAATAATGATGGTTTTTGTGTTCTTGTTACACCAATCGACCGAGGGTCAAAGAAGATTATGCAGAATTGTGGTTTCTGAAGAACTTATTATCAATAATTGCACCAATTGTTATTTAAATATTTATGTAAATTGGGAGATTATTTCTAACTATTTTATAACAATTATTACACTTTATTTGTGAATTTTCATGTTCTATATATATTGTATTACTGTACAAGTACAATCACTATATAGATAAGTTGATAGGCTATCAATTTTTTGGTCCTTAATTAATAGTCATGAACACAAATTCATAAATATTTGACAATTTCATGAAGTTCAAATGGCAAGTTCTATTTTTAGTTTTTAATAATTTGTAAAGGCTTGTAGATAATTTATGAAATCTTGTAGTAGTGATTCCAACTTCCAAGTAAAAAGATTTAATTTTTTTTTTTAAAGAAAAGAAAAGAAAAGAAAACAAACAAACAATTTTTTGGAGGAAGCTCACAGCATAACACCCAAATCCCAAATGGTAAATAATAAAAATTTCATTTAAATATGTTTAAAGTAGCCATATGGCTATTTAATTTGGTGTTTTGGGGACATCATTTTTTTTCCAACCTAAACAATACCCTATTTTGCACTTTTACCCCTCTTGGAACTACAAGAATACATGATCGGCCCCCTAAACTAGAACTCATGTAATACTTTACCCTCTCTGTTCACTTTTTTAGTTAATTCTAATGGAATGTAGAATTAAAAAACCAATTTACCATCTACTATCTGTTTTGGAGGAAGGAGTAAATTGGTTTGTTAATGCTAAATTTTGTTAAACTTAACCTAAAAAAAAATGGTAGAGGGTTAATTGTTGTGAGAGTGCCTTTTTCTTCTCAGCACAGTGGCCCAAAGATCCTGGGCCAAATAAATATTCTTGGTGGACCGGGCTCGGTTCACCGCAGCTAAAAGGGCTGTTTAAGAACCAAGTGGTGCACAAAACAAGTTTCCTACAATACAAATAACTAACAAGCAAACATATCTATAATGAATGACATTTTAACAGCAAAGGAATGCACAACAAGTGAAATACAATGCAAGAAAAGGTTAGGGATCCTAGAATTAGTGAGGTGCATTTTATTAATTTCCCTTAGTCCTTAGTTATGATTACAGTGCTCACTAAGACGTGATGCAAGGTTCAACTAAGTTCAAATATTATAGACTTTGATAGCTGTTCAAGCTTCCAAGACTTGCAAAGTTTGAATTTGTTGAATCCGAGTATGTGCTATAGTGGCTGTCTTTGGGATACCAGGAACGGTTCCTCTGTTTTCTCTTAATTTTACAGAGCTCTTTCTATAATTTTATGAGACCTCAGAAAAATGACCATGAATGCCTCAATGATCTAATAAAAAATGAATCTCCATCTGAATCCCCTTGTAGCATGGACCACCTCCTCATTTTATAGCACAGCTCGGGCTTCGAGGTACTAGTGATTTCTCCCTTTTGCCCCTTAGAGTTCGTGCCGTGCCAGGTTGCTCAGGGTTATGACGTTTCCTTTTTCTCTCATAGTTTCTTGCTTTTGGTGCGACCAAATGAAAGTCCCTTATCTAGTTTTCTATTTCTAGACTTCTTCGTTGGCTGATCTTTAGCTATTTGGCTTTTTCTTCTCATCACTCCAGCTTTTTCAATTGTACTCTTCCTTGTCACTTTCTCCAAATGGTCGGAATCACGGCTCCTGCGTTTTGCTTCGTACCTCCTGGCTCCACTGCATGTTTGGAGCATGAGACCCGCATGCTCTTCGTCTTTTATCCTCTTTTGAATTTGCTTTAATCTTACTTCACACGTCCAGGGATCCCCAGATTCTGGGGATTTTTGGGATCCCAGCCTACCCCTTCTAACTGGGCTTTCTTTGGTTTGCTGGTTCTACCTGGTTTGGGCCTTTTTTTTTTTTGTTCTTTCGTGGGTCTCTGGATTCCAATCCTCAGGGCCTCTTGCCATTTTCTTCTTTCTTTTCTCTTTTCTTTATTGTGTGAGCCCAGTCCTCACTTTTTTCTTATTTGTCTCTTAGCTTTATATTTTTTTTGTGAAATGAGCCCAACGTTTTATTTCTTTGGGCCTTAGTCTGTGACCAATTTTTTTTGAACCTCAACATTTAGCCCCCTGAGCTCATAGGTTGCCTGCAGCCCATGTGTGAGTTTCTATAGGATTTCTTCCGTTTTGATCTTTCTACGGGGATCCTGATCTTAAATTTTTGGTCTTTTGGTATCCTGGCCCCTTCGCTCCTTTTTCTTGTAATTCCTTCCTTTTTACGTGGGTCGTGGCAGTTGAGTTTTTCGAAAAGGAACTTCCACCACCTACTTTTATGTTTCCCATAACTCCCATTAATAACTGCTGATAACTTTTCCCTCTTTAAATTTAATTCCTGGCAACTGGCGCGCCTTTCCATATATTGTCTTCTCTAACTGCTCTTATTTCTTCATTCTAGCCTTTTCACATTACCTTTTTCCTTGTCTGCCTGAATCTTCTGTTCCTAGCCTCTTTTTCTTTTATTTCGATCAGTCTCGTTGCTACCTGCTTTCTTCTTTCAAGATACCCATTGTTTCAATGGCTTCTTCTTCTTCTTCTCGCAAAAGAAATGAGCGTACTCCTAGCCCCTTTGAAGGTGAAGGTTCCTCTAGTTCTGCAGATGAGTCTCAGGAGGTTATCGAGCGTCCTGCTTTTCCCTTACGAGACCCCTGGTACACCCCTAGCTTGTTCTTCCCTCAGGTGTCCGATGGTGAGGCCCCTCCATTTATTCACGCCTGGGTGTTCTCTGGTCAGGCGGGTTTTGTTGGTTCTGCTCAAGTCCTAGACCTTAGGGAGATTTTTGATCTCCAGATCAGGCAGGGACTTCGAGAAGCAGTCCCCATCGTTTTCGATTTCGTCGCTGGAAAGATCCAGGGCTGGCCTATCTGGGTGGAGAAGGAACTTTGTGACGAAGAGTTCGTTGGTTGTATGGAGTGCGCTGGTATCCTGAAGGCAGTGGAGATCTCTAGGAACCTTGAAGGTTTTAGAGATGCCAAGGGTCTCAGGCATTTGGTACGTCGTTGGTGTCCTACTCTGCACACTTTTTCTTTTTCTGTTGGTGAATTGACGGTTACTCTGGAGGATGTGGTTAATAATTTCCTCATTCCGGTGCTTGGGGATGAAAATCCTTTTGATATCAACCTTTCTGACGAGGATCTCGAAGTGGAGGCCAAGTTATTTGCTCATTTTGGTGGACGTACTGCTTCTCCTGGTGGGAAGCCGGCCAGAATGGGTAGGTGGGTCATGAATCTTTCACGCGAGAAAGATAAGAGAGTTAAGCGAGCCGGGTTCCTCACCTTCTGGCTCAGCAAGTTTTTGTTCAGCGAATTCCCTAGGTATGGGATCAAATCTACTCTCTTTCCATTGGCGATTAGGTTGGCTCAGGGTGTCCAATATCCTCTAGCCCCCATGTTTTTGGGCCATGTCTATACTTAATTGGATCAGCTTCACGGAGATGAAGCCGAGGGTGACTTTTGTTATGTAATTACTTCTTCCCTTCATTGTGCCATTCTCCAGGTATTTATGTGGGATCGTTCTTCAGTTACTTTAGCAAGATGTAGGAATTTAAAGTTTGTGAATGATAAGTTTCAGGGATCCCCCGACGTGGTCAAGGGGCTTTGTGGTAGTTCAACTGACAGCCACCCTATTATTTTTTGTTGGCTTAGTCTGAAAGGTGGCAGCCTCAACTTGGTTGAACTATTTGATCAAGTAGGTCATTTGCATTGGCGTTCTCCCCAGGAGTTTGGCCCCGGTTTTATTTGTGATTCTGTGCTGTCTCCTTTTCTGACTTCCACAGGAAACACTTTTGATTTGCGTCGTGGTGATGAGGGTAGCTTAGCCTACGTTGCTTGCATTAGTCCTTCTTGGCTTCCTGTACTTTCCTCAAGTGGTCCCCGGTATACTCATTATTCAGTGCACCGAGTACTTCGGCAGTTTGGCTTTGATCAGGATATTCCCCCAGTGTTCAATGATGTAGTACCATCTCTTCCTTCCTTGGATCCTTTCATGAGACTCCAGGCTTTCTCCTATTGGTCACGAAGGAGTCCTCAGTTTGTATTGCCCAACTTTCAGAGAGGGGTTTTTGCTTCTAGTGGTTATGCTGATTACTGGAGGAGGGTGTAAAAATCTTTTGTTGACTATGCTGGTATTGGGATAATAGAGAGAGTTCCCAACCCCGACATTTCTTCTGTTCCAACATCCAACAAGTGTTTATCCCTACCTACTACTGGTATTGTTTCTTCTGCTGTGAGTAGTAAAACAAGCTTCATAGAGTGGCACGCTTCCAGGAGAGGTTGGGTTACTTATGCTCAGGATTTTTCAGAAACTTGGTCAGGATGTGATCTTATAATTGGTTCTTCTGCTGGGGTACCAATTAAGAGGGAGGCGGTAGAGGCCATAAGTGCTAGTACTCCTATTGGCATGAGTAAGGGGAGAGCAATCAAACAGAAAAAGTTGAAGGAGGCTGCAGCTCAAGAGAGTGTAGAGGGCGTTGGCCCTAAGACAAAGAAGAAGAAGACTTGGAAATCCCAAAAGCAGTTGATACTTGCTGAGGAAAAGGAAGTTGAGCAACCTTTGGCTATAAGGAGCCGGGTGAAGACTAAGGTAGAGTCTTCTTTTTCCCAGGTTCCTGTGAGTCCTTTAGTTTATGGTTCTTTGGGACCCTTTGGACGCACCCGTAGTAAACAACAGAGACCTGGAGACCCTGTTGAGAGAGAGAGAATGGCAAGACCTCTTTCCTTCTTTTCTCTTTTAGGTTGCAGTTTTTTTTGTTTCTTTTTGAACTAATGAGTGATTGTCTTTCCTGCAGTCCAAGTGTAAGTCAGATCCAGGGAAGGGTAGAAGCCAATCCTCTGGTGAAGATGTGGTATAATTTTCCTTTATCTGTGTCTTCCGCTGCTTGCTCTTATTCATTTCACAAGTATTGTGTATCCGTGCTGCCCTGTTGCTCATGCCTTTTTTTTTTTTTTTTTTTTTTTTTTTTTTTTTTTTTTTGCTTATGTTGTTTCCTCTTCCTTCTTTAGGTGGAGGTTTCTCCCCCCGTGGTTGGCGAGACTTTGGAGGAGGAGGTGGCTGCAGCTGCACCTCAGAGTATGGAAGAGGAGGCTCCCAGTGGTGGCATAGCTGGGGAGACTGGGCAACCAATGTAGGATGTCCAGGCTGCCTAGGATCTTGAGGCTCCCAAACTTCCCCGCATCCCTAGGTCCTCAATTTGAACAGATTCCCAGTCCTGTCAAGACCGTGTTACCTCAGACTGGGTTAAGTACAAAGACTTTGGGAGGCGCATCACCATCTGGGCAAACAGGTGAGCCTTTCTTTTTTTTTTAATAGCGTTTTAATTCTTTTTGCATCCCCCCCCCCCCTTTTTTTTTCTTCCTCTCCTCTGAGTTCTTTCTTTCTCTTTCCAGGCCAAGCCACTGCGAGATCTGTCTCTGGTGCTGCTTCTTCTTTAGAATCGGAGGATTCTGAAGGTGGGTGTTGATTGTCCTTACTGCGTTCTCTCTCTCTTTCTTCCCTTCTCCTGTATTTTCGTTACGGCAAAGCCCCCTGTATCCCTGCCTTCTTTTAGTCATTTTGCTGAGGCTTCCTCACATTTTCTTCAACTTGCCATGTGTTTTTTCTCAGAGTCCTTCAAGAAGTCAGAGGAGCAAGAGGAGGAAACTCCGCCCCAAGAGGCCGATACTGGTTTCTCCTCTACCCTATTTTATTTTTTTTTATCTTTCTCTCTTTTTTTTTAAGAAAAAGCTAAGTCTGCCCCCCCCCCCCCCCTTTTCTCTTTTTTTTTTTTTTTTTTTTTTTTTTTTTTTTTGCAGGAGTTAATACTGGTGTCAAAAATCCTGAACTTGTGATTCCTGAGGGGGGGTGTAGGATTTGCTCAAGTTGCTGGCCCTCATTCTGTTCAAAGGGTTGAAGGTTCCTCAGCTCCTTCAGACGATAATGCAACAATGGGGAAGGCTCCAGAGATGGTTGTTTTAGATCCTGCTTCAAGGCTCCCTACCTTTCTGGCCCGCTTTGATCTTCTAGAGTTCAACAGCCTCCCAGCCAGTCACTTTTGCCACTTCGGGCCCTCCTATGGCAGCTTCTTACGGTTCTCTATGCATGTGGAAAGCTTGCCACTGCTAGAAGGGCTGTTTAAAAGTCATGGGGATTTTACCATTGGTTTCAGAGGAGACGTATTTTTGGGGAACATTCTAATGGAGCTACTGTGCGCCGTGTTGATTTCCTTGAGAGATTCTTCACTAGACTCTCTATCTGAGGAAAAACTCTTGGAATGGAGGGGAGTGGTTCAGGATTTCTTGGAAGCTAAGTTCAACCTGTCTTTTTTGCTGGAGTATCTACGATCATTGGCCCAACTGCTATTCCAGAGGCAAGCTTCTAAGAGCATTGATGCTGAGATTGCTGCTGCTGAGGAAGTTTTAGCTCATGCTCACAAGACTTTGGAAGATTTGAAGATTAAAAGGCATAGGGTTCTTTCTTCTTCGGCTGTCTTTACTCTCTCCTCAGATGGCTCTTTGTTGGCTGGCCTCATTTCTTAGCCTTCCTTTTTTTTTTAGCTGGTTTTGGATGTGTATGAACAATTTGGGGTTGTATAAATTTTCTATCTCTTTGTTTGGACATTGCCCTCTTTTTTTTAGATCTGCACTTGTGCTTTGAGACTGCTTCCATGTATCTGTGCTTCAGGATTGCTTCTAAGTATTTATGTTTCAAGATTGCTTCTAATCTTTTTTAATGACATGTGGATCTTCTTTTCCTTTTGTCTTTTTTTTTTTTTTTTTTTGTACTGAGTCTTGGTCCATGGTTCTCGCAAGTTTTGTTGCAGGTTCCAGCCAGGTATCCACCCTTTTTCTTCTTGATTGCGCAAGTACTGAACTGGGTACATTGGGTGATATTTATTTTTTGTCCCAGCTCATGAACTTGGCAGGTTTTTTATTTTTATTTTTTATTTATTAAGTATTGGGCTAGGTATCCTTAGTACATGCCTGAGATCCTAGACGATGTATTTGAAACTTAACTGTTTTGCAGTTATCTGTGGGGTGATCCTGGGTCATGCATCAAAAAGATTTCCCCAGGTATCCTCCCCTGATTCTGTCTATGTTAGGACTTTGTAATACTTAGGATTTAATAGTTGAGAAATAAGAAGAAATTTCATTGAATTTAAAACATAAATGTCATTCAAGGAATACAGCAAATCTAACAAAGACAGTAAGGATCATAGAGTGTCATTCTACCACTAGTCCCTGAACAAAATTACTTAAACGATAATATATAAAAAGAAAGAAACACTTAGCAGGTTGGAGAGTTTGGCAAAAAGGATTTCAGTGTACTGAGATCTCTCCCTTCTCATGCGTAGTATTGTTTTAGCCACTTCCCATTTATGGGCTCTGTCAGGATTGTCCCATCTTCTTTTGTAAGGTGGTAATACCCACTATCATGGGCCTCCCTGATGATGTAGGGTCCTTTCCACTTTGGGGAAAATTTGGAGGGTTCTGGTAGGTTTCTTCTCACATGCTCTGCTGTCCTTAGTACTAGCTGCCCTTTAGTGAAAGTTCTTGGGCGTACTGCTTGTGCATATGCTTTAGTCATTCTTTGCTGGTACCTCTGGCTTCTTCTCTTGGTCAGCTCTCTTTCTTCCTCTACCCCTTCCAGGTTTGCTAATCTCCTTTCATTGTTTGTGTCCTCGGTGTCCTCCTGACTTTCTTCAAGTACTACTCTTGGTGTGGGAACAATTAATTCTACTGGGCTAATGGCTTCTGTCCCATAGACCAGGGAGAATGGTGAAAATCCCGTGACTCTCTTCATAGAGCTCCTGCATGCCCAAAATACATCTGCCAAGTTGTCACTCCATTTTCCTCCATACTCTTGCTTTATTTTTTTAAGGATATTCAATATCACCCTATTAGTGGCCTCTGCCTGGCCATTTCCTTGTGGGTAGTACGGTGTAGACCTTCCATGCTTGATGTAGTAAGCCTCAGTCAACCCCTTCATGTTTTTATTTATGAATGGGGTTCCATTGTCACTGATCAACCTTCTGGGGATCCCAAACCTTGTGATGATATGACCTCGAATGAAGTTTGCTAGAGCTGCTCCAGTGGCCTTTTTCAAGGGGATGACCTCTACTCATTTTGTAAAGTACTCAGTAGCTGCCAAGATCCATATGTAACCATTGGATGGGGGATTTATAGGCCCTATGAGATCAAGCCCCCAAGTGTGGAAAGGCCATGGGGTTGTCATATCCTGTAACATATTTGGGTGAGTATGGATTGCATCTCCGAGGACTTGACATGTGTGGCAGGTTTTGACTAACTCCTCGGAGTCCTTTTTCATTGTTGGCCAGTAGTACCCCAACAGTAGTAACTGTTTATAGAGCCTCCTTTTTCTTGGGTGACTTCCACAATCACCGGAATGGACTTCCTTGACTACTTCCCTGGCTTCCCTTGGCCCCAGGCATCTTAGGGGATCCTTGCTGTATCCCTTTTTGAATAGGATCCCGTTTTGCAAGAAGTATCTGACTGCGAGCTTCTTGAGCTGGTGGGCCAGTGCCCTGTCAGTCGGTAGGATCCCTTGAGCCAAGTATTCCATGAAGGGAGTCCTCCAATCTTCTGTAATAAATACAGTGTAGCTTTCTTCCTTGTCCACCGAGGATTGGCATTCTTGACATTTTTCCTGTATAGTTGCTGCCTCTTTGTTCATATTTGGCCAGTAGTATCCCATGCGCTGCATCCTCCTATATAGGCTGATCTTTTCTGAGGTCCCGCAGACTTGGGTATGTAGCTCTTCCAACCTTAGTTTCCCTTTCTTCTCATTGATACATCTGGATAGGATCCCTCCGGGCAGTCTCTTGTATAGTTTTCCTTCTATTAGAGCGTAGTCCCTCAGCTCCTTGATGCTCCCTCCGGATCTTGTTTCTTTCATTTTTTCTTTCACTTCGCTCCTCCAGTCCCATTGCTTGGACTCTCCGGGGGATATCCTTTGGAGGATTTTTAAGATGGAATGCTCCTGCCTTCCTATTCTGACCAGAGTGTCTTTTCCCTTGAATGGTACTTGGGACCCTAGGGTGGTAAGCGCATCCGCGAACCTGTTTTCGCTTCTCTGCGTGTACTCTATGCTAAAGGTCAGGAATTCTTGCTCTAGCCTCTGCGCCCAAGTCCTGTAGGCTGCCAAACATTGTTCCCTTAGTGCAAAGTCACCTTTCACTTGAGAGACTACAAGATTGGAATCTCCCAGTACTCTCATGTGTTTCACCCCAATACTGAGTGTTATAGTTAACCCGATCAAGTACGCCTCAAACTCAGCTGCATTATTAGAACAGGAGAAACCAAGCTTGAAAGATAGAGGTATGGTGTCCCCATTCTCACAGCTCAGTACAATTCCCACCCCATTTGAGGTTGCTGTAGTTGACCTATCGAATCTTATTGTCCATTTCTTTCTTGGAATTTCTGCTACTGCTACCTCACCTGGGATCTCTTCACTTAGTGAGCTTTCTTCCTTCCCTGGGAACTGTGCCAGGAGGTCAGCTATGGCTTGACTTTTGACATTCTTGGGGGTCTTGAGGCCTATGTCATATTGAGAAAGCAGGACTAGCCACTGTGCTATTCTTCCTGTTAGGAGGGGCTGATGCAGGAGTGTTTTTATGGGGTGTGAATTAGTCACTAAAAGGATTTGGTGAACTGAGAAATACCTGTTCAGCCCCTGGGATGCGTAAATAACCACTAGGCAAGCTTTTTCTATCCTGGGATACTTGGTCTCGACATCCTTGAGTGTTCTGCTTACATAGTAAACAGGTTGCTCGTTCCCATTATCATCCTCTTGCGCCAGCAGGGCTCCTATTGCTTGGGCATTTGATGCCAAGTACAGTAACAGGGGTCGCCCACGTACTGGTGCCTGGAGAGTGGGTAGGTGATTCATAATTTGCTGAATCCTTTGGAAGGCTTCCTGTTGCTCCGTTCCCCAGGTGAACTCGATTCCTTTCTTCAATAGTTTGGATAAGCCACCTGTGACCGAAGCTAGCCCTGGCACAAATCTCCTGATGTAGGAGACCCTTCCTAGGAAGCTTTTGAGTTCCTTTATTGTTGTTGGTCTTTTCATTGTGGTAATGGCTGCAGCTTTGGCTGGATCTACACTTATGCCTCTGTGATGTACCAGGAACCCGAGGAACTTTCCTGCAGATACTCCAAAGGCACATTTCATGGGGTTCATGCGTAGCTTGTATTCTCTACATCTTTTGAAAACTCGTTCAAGTACCTAAAGGTGTCCTGTCCTCGTTTTTGACTTGACCACAATATCATCTACATAATCTTCCATTTCCTTATGCATCATGTCATGGATGATGGTTGTCATGGTTCGTTGGTATGTGGCTCCTGCATTTTTGAGGCCAAAGGGCATCATAGTGTAATAAAAATTTTCGATTGGTGTCCTGAATGCTGTCTTCTCAGCATCCTTGGCAGCCATACGAATCTGGTTATACCCACTATACCCATCCATGAATAAGAACATAGAACTTCCCGCAGATGAATCCACAAGGAGGTCAATATTAGGCAGAGGGAACTCATCTTTTGAACATGCCTTATTCAAGTTGCGGAAGTCCACACAGCAACAGATCTGGCCGTTCTTTTTCTTCACAGGTACTATGTTAGAAAGCCATCTGGGGTGCTGAATGGGCTTAATAAAACCAGCTGCTAGCAGCTTTTTGACCTCTTAAGTTATCTGGGCTTCTACATCAGTATGAAAGACCCTGGTTGGTTGGATTACTGGTTTAACTCCTGAGTCCACATTGAGGGCATGGACCACTAACCCAGGGTCCAGACCAGGCATCTCATCATAGGTCCATGCGAACACATCCGTGTATTCTTTGAGCAAAGCCACCAGTGGCTCCCTTTCTTGTGCTGCCAACTGACTGCTGATGAAAACAGGCTTCTGGGATCCCAGCTCAGCCCCCAAGTTTATTTCCTGCAATTCTTCCTTAGGCTGGATTTGTGTCTCTTTGACTGGTTCCTCTGGGACTTCCTCTTGAGCTACCATACATTCTGGTGGTCCGGGACCTTCCTGAATGATGCATTCAGGTCCCGCGCACCTTCACAAGCGGTAAATTAATCTTCCCTCGGGTTCTCATACTACTACACATTCCCGGGATCCTGAGGTGCTGGGCTCCTTCTTTTGCCTTTTTTTTTCTAGGAGGTCTCTTAAGTCATGGGTACCTCCTCCTTCTTCTTTTTCCAAGATAGGTGCTCCTGGGGTCCTTAGCATGGGACTCTCATCGTCAGGTTCTAACTCATCATAGAACATTGTCTCTACAAAGTTTACTTCTCCTTGGCTGAAAGGGTTATGGTTGGCAGGGATCCTTACAGGCCTCCCATTCAATCTCCACTTAACACACTGATGGTATGTGGATGGTATAAGGCGGTGCTTATGGAGCCATGGCGGTCCCAGCAGTACATGGTAGGACACCTCTGAGTTGATTACATGAAATCTGGTCAAGCCTACTATTGGCCCCACTCTTAGGGCCAGCTGTATATCCCTCGGTTGATTCTGCTGATCCTCCAAATCCGGTTATCTCCATGGGAGTCCCTAGGATCCTCCTTCTAGCTAGGCCTACGGCTTCCAAGGTGCTCAAGGCTTTGAGGTTGAGTGATGCCCCTGTGTCCACCAGTGCTCTTCTGATTTGGACACCATTTATGGTGGCCATTAGATAAAGAGGTCTACGGTGGTCTGGATGCTCAATCTCCATGTCTTCATCAATGAAAGTTATGGCATTGGTTGTCTCTAGGAAAGCTCGACTAGCATGTGATTCTGCTGTGAAACATTCCATTCTTGAATCTGCTGCTATAGTCATGAGAGATTCTTTGGCCACCCTTTTTGCTTTTGGTCCAAATCCCAGCTGGTTGAATAGTGATCTGAACTTGGGATTCTTCTGGATGGTCCTGACTGTGTTTGGGTAGAAAGATCCTTCTGACTTTTCCACTTCTGTTGGGTTCCCATGGATTACTATAGCCACCACCACCTTTCCTTTGTGGTTGGGCAAAGGGTTCCTTTGTACTTCTGGCTCCTTCTAGGTGAACTCCAGGGTTTCTTCTCTTAGCTTCCTGTGAAAGAGCCTGCGGAGGGTCCAGCAATCCTTTGGTGGAATGCTTAACATAATTATAAATCCTGCAAAACAAATGATTTTTCCTTTCTTCCTCGGTTGGTGGCCTGGACACAGTGAATGGTCTAACCACTCCATGCCCGATCCATTTGTCCAGGACATGGTTTAACTCTTCTACGGTACATGGGATCACCGGTGGTTCCTCGAACATTTTTCCATCAGACCTCTTCCTTTTTTCTCCCACCGATGCTGTCATGGCTTGGGACGCTGGCATCCACTTTGCCCTCATAGTTTGTGCTGTCCTTCTTGTTCTCTGTAACAGGTCAGCGAACTGTGTGATACATAAATTTTCGAGGTTGAGTCTGTAATCGAAAAGCATGTTAGATATGCAAGTTTCTACGAGCTCCTTTTCTTCATGGTCCCCATAACAATCTAGGAACACATCTTCAAATCTTTTGATGAACTGGACGGGATCCTCTCCAGGCCTCTGCCTTACAATCTGAAGGCTTTGGAAAGTGACCTTATCCTCACCAGGGTAATATTTTGCACAAAATCTCTCCATCATTTCGTCCCAGGTCTTAATGGACCTAGGTCTCAGTGTGGTGTACCAAGTGTATGCTCTGTCCACTAGGGACTTAGCAAACTCTCTTAGACACAGCTCTCGGTCTCCTGCGTAGGGGCCCATAGTGTGGACGAACCTACTCACGTGTTCTACTGTGCTTCCATTCCTTCCATCAAAAGGATGGAACTTTGGTGGTTCATATCCCTTGGGGTATAGCTTGCCAAGGAGTTCTGGTGGGAATGGGGATCCCGAGAAAATTGCTTGGGGATCCCTGAAAGTTTTTCCCTTTCTTGGTCCAGGAGGGCATTGACATCTGCCAGCGTTAGGTACTGGGGGTTGTTTCCTCCTCCCATTGTTGACCCTCCCTCTGGCTGGGTTCTTTCTTGGTTGCCCACATGGGGGGCATTGTCTCTGACTTCCTGTGTCTTGCCCTCTTTGAGAAGGCGAACTTCTTGTTGCAAGTCTTTCAACATTGCAGTCATCTGAGCCATGGGGTCTAGCTCCTGCCTTGCGTTTCTTTGCTCTGACATGACCTCTTGTTCTGTTAGGGGCACCTCGCCTCTTTGTCTGGATGCCACTTCATTTTCTCCCACGGGCTCAGAGGCCGTGGGTGGCATATTAGCACCTTTACTGTTCCTTGGTCTTGGAGGCATGCTTTGCGAAGGGATTGCTTCTTCCCTTTTCTTTACCCAATCCCCAGTGAAGTCGCCAAAATGTGAAAGTGCCTTTTTCTTCTCAGCACAGTGGCCCAAAGATCCTGAGCCAAATAAATATTCTTAGTGGATCGGGCTCGGTTCACCGCAGCTAAAAGAGTTGTTTAAGAACCGAATGGTGCACAAAACAAGCTTCCTACAATACAAATAACTAACAAGCAAAAATATCTGTATTGAATGACATTTTAACAGTAAAGGAATGCACAACAAGTGAAATACAATGCAAAAAAAGGTTAGGGATCCTAAAATTAGTGAGGTGCATTTTATTAATTTCCCTTAGTTATGATTACAGTGCTCACTAAGACGTGATGCAAGGTTCAACTAAGTTCAAAAATTACAGACTTTGATAAATGTTCAAGCTTTCAAGACTTGCAAAATTTGAATTTGTTGAATCCGAGCATGTGCTATAGTGGCTGTCTCTAGGATACCGGGAACGGTTTCCCTGTTTTCTCTTAATTTTACAGAGCTCTTTCTATAATTTTATGAGACCTCAGAAAAATGACCATGAATGCCTCAATGATCTAATAAAAAATGAATCTCCATCTGAATCCCCTTGTAGCATGGACCCCCTCCTCCTTTTATAGCACAGCTCGGGCTCCGGGGTACTAGTGATTTCTCCCTTTTGCCCCTTAGAGTTCGTGTCGTGCCAGGTTGCTCCAGGTTATGTCGTTTCCTTTTTCTCTCATAGTTTCTTGCTTTTGGTGAGACCAAACGAAAGTCCCTTAGCTAGTTTTCTATTTCCAGACTTCTCCGTTGGCTAATCTTCAGCTATTTGGCTTTTTCTTCTCATCACTCCAGCTTTTTCAGTTGTACTCTTCCTTGTCACTTTTTCCAAATGGTCGGAATCACGGCTCCTGCATTTTGCTTCGTACCTCCTGGCTCCATTGCATGTCTGGAGCATGAGACCCGCATGCTCTTCGTCTTTTATCCCCTTTTGAATTTGCTTTAATCTTACTTCGCGCGTCCAGGGATCCCTGGATTCTGGGGACTTCCGGGATCCCAGCCCACCCCTTCTTACTGGGCTTTCTTTGGTTTGCTGGTTCTGCCTGGTTTGGACCTTTTTTTTTTGTTCTTTCGTGGGTCTCTGGATCCCAATCCTTTGGGTCTCTTGCCCTTTTCTTCTTTCTTTTCTCTTTTTTTTTTATTGTGTGAGCCTAGTCTTCCCTTTTTTCTTATTTTTCTCTTAGCTTTATATTTTTTTGTGAAATGAGCCCAACATTTTATTTCTTTGGGTCTTAGTTTGTGACCAATTTTTTTTTGAACCTCAACAATTGTTACAAAGTTATAACTTTGGGGTCAATTATACATTTCAATAGCTCAAGAGACAATGTGTAAAATGGGGTATAATGTGAGGAGAAAAGGTGTAATTTTCCTAATTTTTTTGGACTAGATTTTAATTTAGAATGGTCAGTTTTCAATTATGCAGAAAATCTTTAGGTCCAAACCTTCAAATGTTATACTTATACATACTACTAAAACAATAATTAAAATCAATGAGGACCATGACTCCACTAGTTGGTCTTGTAGTATTTCGTCCCTGTGTGACTATTCATAAAAGTTGCTATGTATATTACATGTGCCTTGGTAAAATTGATATTAAATATGGTATATTTGTGTTAGAAGAATTGAATAAATAGGTTGTTTTTGGAGAGAGAGAGAAGAATCAATCAAAAAACGAAACAACATAAAATAATTGAGTAATTGAAACTTCTCACTATTATTTCTTTTATGTAAATTTTCTATCTAGTGGCGGATCCACTTGATGACCGAGGGGGCCTGAGCGCCCCCCCCACCCCCCCAATTTTTGAAAAAAAAAAAGGAAATATCCTAGATAATTTGGAAAATTTTAAATAACCTTATCATTTTGGCCCCCCATACTTGATAATATACATATATATATATATATATATATATTTAAGAAAGTCTAAAAATAACATTATTTTCATTTAAATAAAATACAATACATAAATACATATATCAACAAATTACAATAATTAAACATTTAACATTTTTAAAATGAACACATAGGTATTTTAACAATTACCCCAACAAATAAAGGAGAAAAAATTGAGTTATGAAGTATTGTACATTATTATTTTACATTTCATACTCAAAAAAAAAAAAAAAAAAAAAAATATATATATATATATATATATATATATATATATATGGCCCCTCCAAAGATAAATTCTTGGCTCCGCCATTGTTTCTATTCATTCATAAATGAATTCAAAAAATAATTAAAAAGAAAAATAACATCGAGCAAAAGAAAAAAACTCAAAAATTTAAAGGTGTTTTAAGCGGGAAAAAAAAAAAAAAAATTGTCGAGCTCAATAGTTGAGTGCGACAACAATTTGATGGTCTGTTAGTGGCAATCCTAAGAGAGGGAAATCGTAGATCAACATATCGATAGATAAACTATAATTAAGAGAGAGTATGACACCAAATACGTAAAAAGATGAGTCGTCTTGCTAGCAGAGAGAGCTTGACTTTCATCAAACCCAAAGAAAGAGAAGATGAAGCAAGAGAAGAGACTGAAAGTGAAAATCAAAGGGAAAAATATTTGATTTTGAAACTATAAAATAAACAAAATTAGAAAGCATATAAATTTTTTTTTAAATTTTTTTTTTAATTCTTCCTGGAACAATGACCTACCTGCTTGCCCAACAAGTTAACCTAACATAACCTGTTGTTTTAGCAGTTCGAGTTGACCCTTTTTTTCACCAGTTCAAAAAAAAAACCTTCCCATACCCATTTTTAAAACTTTAGGTTCAATTGGGTTAATGATTCTGGGTCCAAATTTATCAGGATTAAGGGGTTAGGAACTAGTGGTGGTGGTGGGAATGAGTGGGATAAGAGGTAGAACTGTAAATGAACTGAGTTGTTATGCACAATTAAAGCTTGATTTGAAAAGAAACTTGTTTAATTATCAAATGAGCTAAGGTCAAGCCCAAATTTAAACTCAACTATTTAACAAGCCAAACTCAAACATAACAATGATTTTGTGAACAAGTTCTTGAGTATAAAGCCCGATTTAAGTATATATAACACTATTTTTTTTTTAGAGAGTTCCAACCTATGGTGTTCGCTTCTAATGATAGCTTATTATTATCAGACTAAGACATCAATTGGTTTTTAGTGTAAGTGGAGATTGAATCTCAGATCTTTTATTCAACTATCAGAGATTTTACTAGTTGAGCTAATTAGAACTCACAAGTATATATAACACTAAATATTTATATGTATACATGTATCTATCTATATTATCTATAACATGATTCTCTTTTTTGATCTAGATTTTTTTGAAGGTCAAAAATACCCCATCTAGTAAGCAATGACATCACAATATTCCTCATAAAATTCTCTTTTTTGAATTGAATTTTTCTGTGGTTTAAAAATACTCCTACATCCAAAAGACAAAACTTGGGGAGATCCTGAAAAAATACATTTATAATTCTATGTAAAACAGTGCTTACAACCACTTTCCCACTAACCCATGTTTATCTCCTCTATTTTTTATTTGTTGAATACCCACGTTTATCCCTTAACCACAAAAAATGTGCACACTCTCTACTTCTATTTTATTCATATTTCTATTTATTATCTTTTTTTTTTTAAAATATAAGAATATGTTATCTATTTGAATTTAAATACTTTAACTATATACAATTAATTTTTAAAATTATTTGATAGGATATACAATTACTTCTTAAAAAAAAAAAAATTAGCCTCATCACACGTGCTTCGTGGGTGCGATGAGGCTTCTTTATTTTTAGTTTTTTATAGTGTCATAATTTTTTATTTATTCTAATTTGAGGTTTACACTTTTTCTCATTAATATTATGTGTTTAGAACTAAAATACAACCAGGAGTGTCATAAGACTAGCTTCAAAAAATGAATAAATATTACACGTTTATTTTGTAGCAGAAAAAAAAGCCTGTGTTTTTATTTTATATATATTATTTTTATTTTGAGAATCTAATTTAGAAGTGGATAAAGCAATTTGAAAATCAACAGGAGAGTGACTCTATCTTTTAGGCAATGCTCTAGTGGGAGTTAGAGTTGTATTTTTACTGAATTTTCCTTTAGTTTTGTTTCTATTTAAACATAGGGGTGTAGGGGTATTTTTGAACCAAAAAAAAAAAAAAAAGATTCCAAACCGAGGAAGCTCCTTAAATAGTATGAGAGATAGAAAGTGAGATAGAAACCGGCAGTGTACGTGAGTTTGTAGGTCTTAAAGTGTAGGATTTTTAATTTACATATAGGTGGGTATGATGAGGGTATTTTGGGCAATGTATTAGTGAGAGTTAGAGTTGCATTTTTACTGGATTGTCTTTAGTTTTGTCTCTACTTAAATATCGGGGTATTTTGTGATAGGAGACAAGCACAATGTACTTTTATTAAAAATAGTTTGCAATTCCTGGTTTAATTGGATTTTATGTTGAATCTTAGATTTGTTAATTTAAAAACTGTTTCTTTTGGCTTAGTTAGGACTTTTAGGGTGCTCTTTTTTTCTATGTTTCACCTAGCTAATTTTTATTTATATATTTAATAAAATTTCAATTTTTGAATTTTAAGATTTTTTTTCCCTTTCATGTCAAATAGAATTTTGTTAAATTGATTTAACATCTTTTTTCTACTATTATTCGAATGTATGTAGGGTAGCAATTTGATGATAGGTGAGTTTTTCATTCTCTCTCCTTACATATTAAAAATTTAATTGATTAGGAAAAAGAAATTTGGTTGATAACATGTTCTGATTTTTTATAAAATAAAAAAAAAAATCTTCTTGATACCATAGTTGTCAGCTTTGGGGCAAAGGTAGCATGAAGTTCATGGTGAAAGGCTGGCACAACATAAATTTTCAAGACCTTATAGATGGATTGAAGGCATGCGCAATCTCAAAAGAATTATATCACTGTTTCTTTTATATAGAATGTTTAGAGTAAAAACCTTTGAAAAAATTAGATACCTTTTATGTTAGTTAACAACTGTGAGTTCTGACATTATTACCTTGCTGTTGCTGTTGATGTTGTATTAGTTATTGTATTAAGTTATGAGAGCATTGAGATTTTCAATTAAAAATAAAATGTGTCAGAGTTTTGTCCTTCTTTATTTCCTTGAATGATTAACCTGCTTTAAATTATGAAAATTTCTTTAGTTTGATGTTTGTATTAGTTATTGTAGCACGATATCACTTCTCTTAGATATTCCTCAAAAATAATTCTCTTAGGTATAAACCAAAGAAAATAGCATAAATTAATGAGGATAAACAAATAGGTGAAAAAGGCGGATGAAAGCTCTACTTGCATGTAATCAAATTATTTGCACTTTGTTTCTAAAAAAAAGAAAAAGAAATATTTGTACTTCTTTAGATTTTAAGCTACAACTTGCAAGGGTAGGTTATAGACTAGAATTATCTTATTAATATTCATGAAAAGTTTTGTACTATATATATATATATATATATAAAAGTCTCTAAGTACGCGCAACACTCGTGTAAAGAGACTAGTAAAAATATACTTATATAGACTGATGTTGGATTTTTTAAGATTGTAATAAGTTCAGAAGATATCAAATTATTATTTTCAATTTACTAATAACATATAATTTATCAAATTATTATTTGCAATTTACTAATGGTATAAATGTCAATTTCATAGTAAAAATTATATATTTTATTATGTATAAGTTCATAAATGAAAACCATTCTATTTAATTATAGAGAATAATATAATTTTTGTTATGATTTTTTGTGTTGGCTAACTCTATGACAAATTTTCATGTATTGTGGTTTTATTTGTGTTGTAATTCTGGATAACAAAAGCTACAATTGAAGTTGGAAAACGAGTGTTGATCATAATGTTTCAATTGAGAAAAGTCCAAACTCAGTCAAATGAAAGGCAAGAAGTGACACAGTCAAATGAAAGGCAAGAAGTGACAAGAACTCGACGAGCGAGATTCAAACAGAATCTCTCGTTAGACCTTCATTAGACATTCGATAAATTAGGATTAGGGATTTTTTTTTTTTCAAAGTCAGTTTCGTACTAGACTATAGAGTATGGCCCAAACCTTATCTCTATATATTAAGAGGATTCAGAAAGTAAGTTATGACTTCAAAAAATGTCAAAAATATCCTTAATCTAATTAAATAATTCTTATTCTTAAAAAATAAAAAATAGGGTTAAAATTGTAATTCAACAAAATTAAAAAAAAAAAAATACCAAATAAGTTTTTTTTCCTAAAAATTAGCATACTCTTTATTTGATTATATCTCAAGCACGTTTAATACATTTTTTTTCCCCTAAAAACTAGAACACACTAAACCTTGCAATTTATTTATTTTCAAATCCTAAATTTTAATATCTTAAAAATTCATTCATATGTAACCTCACTAACAATAAATAAATTCGAATTGAGAAATTACATTAAACACAAAATAATAATAAAAAAGAGCCTCATCGCACGTGCGGAGCATGTGTGATAAGGTTAGTATTATTTTATTGAGTTATATGTAAATTTAAAAACTGAGATGTAAGGTGAATTGTAAAATGAGTTGGTAAAATAGATAATTTGTATTAAAACCTTCATTAACCCTAATATCTAGAGAAGGAAAACAACCATTAATTGGAATCAAACGAAAAACTTTGTTTACCCAATTGTGCCTTCCAACCCTCTCCTTATAGACAAAACCATTGAAAGAAGATTCAAACCACCAAAAACACAAAAATCATCATTCGTGTTGTTGGAGTGTGATACTAAAACCACATAGACTGTTACAAATACTCAAGTGGCCTTGAAAGTAACCGAGAGACAGCTTTGTCGGTTGACGTCTCGACTTGCAGTAGCAAATCATTGTGAAGACAAAGCTTGAGGAAGCATTTGTAGCAAGAAACTGGGAGTTTAGTTACAAGTAGTGAAGGCCTTGACAGTCTTGATTGTATCGCAACCTATTCATAGTAAATTTAACTAGTTTGGGTTAAGCCTCGGGGTACTTTTCCTGTAGTTTTTTCACTTCGTGAACAATTCATCGTCTCTTGTGTGGTTGTTCTTCTTGTAATTTACTTCACTGTTTATTCCTATTACTAAACACAGTTAATTAAATACTTGGACTTGATTTGCAAATTGGTAGCAAGTCGTACTAGGGATCAAAACGTAACTAACAATTTTGACTATAATTTAATTATTGATTATTTATATAGAGTTGTAAAGGGACTAAAAATTGTAGTCATAGTACTATATAAGATAAAAGAATAAGTTAATCAAGTTACTTGTGAACAAACTTGAGTTTGTTTTATAAGAAAATGAATCAATCTTGTACATATAATCTAATTTGTTGATCAATTCAAGTTCGACTTATGTTAGAAATAAAATTAAATGAATATCGTTCTTGATAGGACAAGATTTAGGTATAATATTTAGGTTCTATTCTTTAGATTCACCTTTTAAGATACTGTACTTAAGTTTTGTCATTCTTGATATAGGAGAGATATAAGAGATGAGAGAAAGGTATCAAGGAACAAAAAATATCTTATACAACAAATATATGCAATATCATTCCCTCATGCATATATGATCCATTTGTATATTTTATGGACAAATTTCGTATTGAGAGAGAGAGAGAGAGAGCTTTCAAAGGTCAAATTAATTTGTTTGGAAAATGAAAAATAAGTTGTCGTAAGATTGATCATGAATAGCTTTTATTTTGATTAATAATTTTTGACAAAAATTTCTTTTCACACATATTAATTCACATATACTTACACACACACAATTATATTTAAAAAAAAAAAAAAAAAAAATCTAGAATCGTGACTTGAATTTTCCATGTTCAAGCCACAATTTTATTTGCTTTTTTTCATGTGTGTAAAAGTATGTGCATTAATGTGTGTGTAATAAATTATACTCCAAAAAAATATGGGAAAATTTTTATACTAGCACTAGTTAAGTCCAAGTAAATTTTTTATTAATTTATAATGGAATATTTATCATGATATTTAAGTTCACATTTTTTTTTTGGTTAAGTAGGATGGATTAGATTTAAGTTATACTTGCTAACTCTCTTTAGTATCACACTAATTAGATTTAAGTTATACTTGCTAACTCTCTTTAGTATCACACTAAAGTATTTTTGATAAATCTATTGTTGAATTATATTATTTACTCATATCTTTTGTACCTACAAAATATCAAAATGTAAGAGATTGTCTATGTAATTTCAATCTATGATATCCATTCTATAATAATTGTTTTTACCATTAACTTAAAACATGAATTAAATTTTAGTGTAGGCGAAGTTTGAATACCAAGTTTCTTATTCGGCAACAAAAACCTATAGTAATTGAGCTAACTTTAGGCATTCTAAAAAAAGAAAAAAAAAATTATAAAGGGAAAAAAACAGACATGGGTGTATTTATTTATGGATGATGATGGTATTCGATTAATATAATGTTTGGCATGAGAGTTACTAACTTAAAACTTTTTTAAGTATGTATATATACATAAGATAGATACCTGTATGAGAACTAGGGGAGAGAATGACAGTTCAGGCCCAATGACTTGTTGGGAAACGAGAAGGTTTTGAATAGACGAATCCTTCATCTCTAGAAATTCATCAATGGTTTTGTCACACTGAGCTTCGATGAATCTAGCGCCACAGTCATTGCACTTGATGTATGGACGCCCAGACTCCAATCTCCGGAGGCGGCCACTGGTGTAGTAGTACTCATTCTGCCAGTCGAACATGGTTTCCTTCATGCGCAAAATGGTTAAACCTTGAGCTGCATGGCTATTAAAGAAGTAAACCACTTTAAGATAGTGGAGCTTCATGGCCAAGTCCATGTTACTCAGGTCATGAACCACGTCTGACCCGGTAGATCGACCCGGCCCAATTGAGGAAAGCTTAATGCCATAGACCAAGTTTTCTTCTTTGGGAAGGACCATGGTTTTGACAGAGTGAGATAGAGAGGTGTAAGAAGGTGTCTTTAGTTCATTCTAGCTAGTGTGGCATATTAATAATACATGAAAGAGGTCTGTTTTGTGACGGTTGGGTGTTTTAATGGACCTTGAATGCGTGGGGGAATATTAGTTGGGAGTACGTCTGCATTAAAACCCCGGCCCACCGCCTCAAGCTTCTGGTCAATTTTGACCGCTGGGGAGTTTTCAGCCATAAACATCCAAATCCCGCTGATAATATTGTTACTTGAAAAAAAAGCTAAAACTACTACTATTTTTACAAAATAAATCTAACAAATTGACGTGAAAATATAATAATCGGTGAACTTCAATTATTTCTTAAATGAATATTTGAACTACCTCTTTGTGATTCCTGATACATGAGCTTATAAGCTCAATGTAATACACTTTGTAATACTCTAGCACTCCTCTTGTTCATTTGCCAAACCTAACAAGTACATCATCCAACAAGGCCCTAACTTGTTAGGTTTGGCACGGTTTTATTTATTTATTCATGATTAGCCTTTACTCACCACCACATTCACCTCCAGCACCTTCACCCCTTTTGCAAACCAATTGGAACTTAAATATGGTTGCTTTTCCCCTTGTATTTTTCATTTATGTTTTATTTTTTGGGAAGGGTTAATAAATGCCCTAATGGTATTTGGTTTATGAATTATTTTTTAAAACTTTTTATGTGAATAAAACAACTAACTTTTTTGACAGCTTATACGTGCAAGTTAAATTTGAGCTTATATGGGAGAGTGAATAAGTTATCTAACAGTACATCTCGATGAGAAAGCTCACGAGTGACAAAATGCAAGCTTTGACATCATACTGTCTAGAGAAGAAGAAAGTGATCGCAAGAATGTAAAGTTGACACAAGATCTACGTGGGAAACCCTAGGAAAGGGATGAAAAACCATAGTTTGAGCAAGAAAGAATCATTCTTGCTTTGTTTAGCTTTGTATTGTATGGAAAAAGAGGTAACCCTTGTACAATAAGGATGTTCTTCCTTAAAAGAGAGACCTTGTTTTCTACCCCACTTTTTTTTATCAACTTTCTACTCTCTTCTCAAAAGATCTACTTGGGTTCTTACCCTAAAAGTCCAGCTGCATGGTCCTCTTATAATCTAAGGAATATAGTTGAGTATAAAGACATGTGTCAAGTCATCATTTTTCTATTTTGGACCTTACTATAGCTGGGGTACTATTTGGTGACTGGAGGAGAGAGAGAGAGTACGCCAACATCAACACTGTGGCATGTAGGTAGGTGACTTTGCCACTGCCTGGGGAACAACTTTTGGGCAATGAGAGGGACATTAGAAGTACTGTAGGTGATACACGTGTCCCTGAAGTGGTCCAACATGCACTCAGCCAATAAGAGGTGTTTCTATAGTTGCTGACCTTAGAAGGTCACTATCTCCCTTTTGTGAGTGCTTGACTACCATGTCAGATGCATATCTTACTTCCTTCCCAAGGCAGTCATGCCCTTGGCACGAGCTAAGGATAGAACCTTGTAGCCAACGCCTCCCCTTCCTTTGCTCACAGCCACTCCACGTGTAATGTCCAGATCCAGCCACATTAGCACTCTCCCATGCCTTGGCTGGTGTATTGTATATTAGCCTCCTGACTATCAATGGCATTTAATGGCTAAGGCCTTTGACAGTCACATTGTTTCAGGCATTAACACTTTAGCAATTATACCTTGTGACGTTTGAACATGGACACGTGGCCTGTAGGGGTTTTTCTAGCTGTTTTGGCGTCTCTTCGTTTCCTGTGTTTTGGCAGACATACATTACTCCTCATAAATGTCGTGCCTCTTCACTTAATTGCAATTAGTGATTTAAATAGGAAAGAACTTTTCTTCATTCTTCATTCCTTCTGTATCTTCATATTTTTCTCAAAGAAAACCTTAATCCGAACAAAATGTCAAACCTCTCTTCCGCTGGTTGTAACTCCCCAAAACACACCTCGAGTTCCTTTGAGGATCCTCTGGGCTCCCCAAACAACAACATTCCTTCACCACTACCAAGTCCTGCACATCCTCCTCTCCTTTTCCCAATACTCCCTTTGCCTCCCCAAGTCTTCATTCCGAAGGAGGTTCATCCTTTTAACTAGAGCGAGGATGAAGGTCAATACCCTGAAGAACTTTGGCTACAGGCTGAAGAATAAGCTGAAGAGGCAGAATATAATGCCTTCATGGCATCCATCTCTAGGCGTAGGAGAAGGCGCAGGCCTTTTCAGTTAGGCTCTGAGTCCAGTGCCTCAGACCCCTCTGACTTAGAGAAGTCAGATTTCTCTGATAGCTCTAATTCAGGGGATGATGAAGGTGAGGAGGAGGAGGAGGAGGAGGAGGAAGAAGAGTAGGACGAAGAGGATAAGGAGGAGATGGAGTATCTGGCTTCAGATTATCCTCAAGAGGACTTTGGGGATGACTCAGATGCTTATGTGCCTCAGTCTCCTTGATCTGCTCGCCATTAATCCTGTAGCTTTCTTTTTATATATGTAAGCCATATTATTGGCCTAGGTTGTAGGATTTTTATTTTTTTTCTTTTAAAACAATTGTTATTTTGTTTTGTTTGTATTTGTGTTTTTGTATAGGGAATGGGTGATAAGCCATAAAGGCCAAATCATGTAAATCCCCCTTTCCAATTTTGTAATATTTAAACACAAATCAAATATATAAAAAAGGTAGTTTGTTTCTATTATATGCTACTGTTGGAAAAACATGGTTTGTATCTTATACAAATCATACGCAGCGGAAAATTAATATATCTACTTCATTCGCAGTTGATAACATGTACTATGTAAATTTCAAAATATAAGAACAAGACCTTAGTGCGGTAAAATTCAAAACCAAAGATTAGAAGTACTTGAGAACGCTTTTAATCTTCACTCCAATTCTACTTGTGTCCAAGAAGTGTGACTCATTCAGTTTATATGTATGTGTTCAAGGGAGAATAAGAGAGTGTCCTATACTCACATACAACCCATTTCATTCTCATACAAAATTCTGTATGTTTCTCTCCTTATAACTGATTATTTAATTGGGCTAGCCTTTTAGGCCATTCCAATTGGGCTTTAGTATGTGGCTTGGAGTGGGACCAAAAGGGAACAAATAAGACTCCAGCTCCAATGGGCCTTGAACTTTTCTGTCAACTCTTGACAAGTCCAAAGTTACTATTAATTATATTTAATACCATTATATAAATATAATTGCACTTTAGACTTTATTAATAAATTATATCCCAAGACTTTATTATACATGCAACCCCTTCATTAAATATTCGTAGTAATACAAAGTCATGAATGTATACTACCACTTTGAAGATTACTACATCTTAATCCTTGAGTACCCGATTTAATCCTTTAAGTTATTCATCATATATTTATGGAATTCAATTTCATAAATATATACTTTAGTAACTCTTTACTAAAGTAGTTAGGCCTAATATTATGAATAACCAAACCCATTAAACTTATCTCAATGGAATATTTTATATTTTCATTAAGAGATTATGAATTCCATCTTGAGAATATATGTTCTATCAACACTAAATATGACTGCCCAACACACCGAGGTTTTGATCGTAATTTTAGATCTCACTCCTGATATATCAAAGCAACCTACACTTCATGATCATGTCCATTATTCTCTCAGGATTAAGAGTTCATGTAAATAAAAGTCATGAGATTTATTATTTATTTGACAGTCGTTAGGAGAATAATAAATCTCACAGCGGTCCAGTTCAATATGTCTTAACTCTTAAAATATATCAATATATCAACTAGAAGTCTCCACTTCCATGATCAAGACAAATCATCTTAGTTGATATGTTATAGTCTTCGCAGATGAAATGCCTAATTTTATCACCAACTACGAACTAAAATTATGAGTTTACAAAGAACTTGTGATTTATATCTTTTATGACTAAGTCACATAAATCACATACTATGCATCTCATGGGCTATATGATAATGTCCAAATATTCATATTACCATTATTTTAGATAATAATAAAACAATTTTATTAATCACAACATTAAGTTATACATAATGTCATACATAACATCATACAATAGGATTTAAGAGTACTAATCCTAACAATCTCCCACTTGCCTTAAAGACTATCGTGCACTAATCTAACTCCCTTACACTCCAAATGTGACTCAAAAGCCCTTTGGGGTAAGGCTTTGGTAAAAGAATTTGATAGATTATTTGCACTATCAATCTTTGCTACTATTACATATCCTCGAGCAACAATGTCTCGAATGATGTGGTACTTTCTTTCAATGTGCTTTCCTTTCTTGTGATTCATTGGATCTTTGGATTGTGCAACTATTGTCACAAAATAATGTGATAGGAACTTGCTCCGTTCTCACAACACCAAGATCAGAAAGGAATTTCTTGAGCCAAATAGCTTCCTTTGCTGCTTCACAGCAGCAACATATTCAGCTTCCATGGTGGAGTCAACAATACAAGATTGCTTAACACTCCTCCAACTTATGGCTCCACCTCCCAAGGTGAATACACAACCTGAAGTGGACTTGCTAAAATCAAGATCTGATTGAAAATCTAAATCTGTATAGCCAATGGGAATCAAATCCTTACACTAGTAAACAAGCATATAATCTCTCATTCTCCGTAGATACTTAAGAATATGCTTTACAACTTGCCAATGTTTTGGTCCTGGATTTGATTGATATCGGCTAACCATGCCAAATGAATAATAGATATTTGGTCTAGTATAAAGCATGACATACATGAGACTTCCCACTGCAAAAGTATAAGGAACTTGTCTCATCATATTTTCTTCCTCAAGAGTCTTAGGCCTTTGGTCATCAGACAGAGGAACTCCAGGTCTGAAAGGAAGCAATCTTTTCTTGGAGTCTTGCATGCTAAACCGTTCTAGAACATTATCTATATACCCAGCTTGTGACAAGCCTAACATCTTATTCTTGTGATCTTGCCAAAGCTTGATCCCTAGAATAAAGTTAGCTTCACCTAAGTCCTTTATATCATATTGGCTTGACAACCAAACCTTTACTGATGACCTTACCCCTACATCATTTCCAATTAGTAGAATATCATCAACATAAAGCACTAGAAACATTACTACTTTATTTCGATGTCTTTTATACACACATGGTTCATCAAGATTTTGTTTAAGACCAAATGACCTGATTGCTTGATCAACTCTAATGTTCCATGACTTAGATGCTTGCTTAAGTCCATAAATGGACATTTTCAACTTGCATACCATATGCTCTTGGTTCTTTGTTATGAAACCTTTCGGTTTCATCATATAGATTTCTTCTTCAAGATTGCCATTTAGAAATGTAGTCTTGACATCCATTTGCCAAATCTCATAATCATAATGGGCAGCAATGGATAAGAGAATTCTAATAAATTTAAGCATTGCTACTGGTGAAAAGGTTTCTTCATAATCAATACATTCTTTTTGTGTATACCCTTTCGCTACTAGCCTTGCTTTAAAGGTTTCAACCTCTCCATATATCCCTCTTTTCCTCTTGTAAACCTATTTGCAACCAATAGGTTTAATGCCGTTAGGCGCCTTTACAAGATCCCAACTTGATTGGAATAGATTGAATCCAATTCAGATTTCATAGCTTTGACCCAATGATGTGCATTTATATCATCCATTGCCTCTTCATAAGTGTAAGGATCAGTTTCCGCCTCTTCTGAGATAGATTCATAAGTTTCTCCTAAACTTATAAATCTTATAGGTGGTCTAACAATCCTCCCACTACGACGAGGCTCTTGTGTACTAGTCATCTCATGAGTAAAATCTTGTGGTGTATCAGATACAACCACATCGTTCCTAGTTTCATCCATTGGTTGTTCAATTACAGGTTCATTCATTTTAGCCAAAACAACTCTACTTCTAGGAATAAAATTATTCATATGGTCATTTTCCAAAAACTTAGCATTTGTACTAAACAAAAACTTTATTATCATTACAACTATAGAATAAATAACCCCTAGTTTCTTTTGGATAACCCACAAGCAAACATACTTCTGATTTTGGT